>WNGS01159837.1:18688-35873 GCA_020271785.1 Procambarus virginalis
GTGCATGATTATTAAGTAAACTGTAAATAAGGACTGTAAATAAGCTGTAAATTAAATAAATTGTAAACTTAAAATAAAACACCCAATTAAGACTTCGTTATAATACGTTCAGAATATCATTTGATATGTCGCAATGTATGTTGGAGATATTATGACGAGCCGCTGTGGCAAGAGTGTGGTGCCATTTCCACTGCATGAGTCTTATATTGGTTTATTCTTGTGTCTGGATAGCTGGCTTTCTCTCCTGAATAGGCTCTATTGTAATGCTTAGTTAATGGTCTTGTTGTGTGTTACCTTAGTACGGATGTCCTTGTCATCTTCATGGGTTGGGTATGTAGGGTGACAGTGTTTAGCTGCTCACGGCTCCACGCCTATGTTGCAGCCTGAGTTGTTCAACTTAGGAATTATAATAGAATATATACATAGTGGACTTTAGTGGCCTATTGTCTCGTGCGAGACAGCTCGTGAAGAGAGAGAGAGAGAGAGAGAGAGAGAGAGAGAGCGAGAGAGAGCAGAGAGAGAAAGAGAGAGAGAGAGAGAGGAGAGAGGAGAGAGAGAGGACAGAGAGAGAGATATGCAGGACAGACCCAAGAAACCAGGTACCCCTTCCCTAGTTTCCCCCCCCCCCTAGTACACCATAAGAGATAACGTGTACTCACCTAGTTGTGCTTGCAGGAATTGAGCATTGGCTCTTTGGTCCCGCCTCTCAACTGTCAATCAACTGGTGTGTGGTGTGTGTGTGTGTGTGAGACTAGCTGCCCAAACCCTCCCGACTTCAAATTTGAACTGACCAAAACGTAGACAGACAGACATTCTATATCTTATAGTGTGCCCCTGTTACCTAGCAGTAAATAGGTACCTGGGAGTTAGTCAGCTGTCACGGGCTGCTTCCTGGGGTGTGTGTGTGGTGTGAAAAAAAAAGTAGTAAACAGTTGATTCACAGTTGAGAGGCGGGCCGAAAAAGCAAAGCTCAACCCCGCAAAATACAACTAAGTGAATACACACACACAAAAGACACACATTTTACCATTTTACTCACAACACACATTATTACACACACACCACACACACATTCACACACAACACACACATCATACACACAACACACACATTATACACACAACCCATATATATATATATATATATATATATATATATATATATATATATATATATGCAAACAAGCCTGAATGGTCCCCAGGACTAGATACAACTGAAAACTCACACCCCAGAAGTGACTCGAACCCATACTCCCAGGAGCAACGCAACTGGTATGTACAGGGATGCCTTAAACCACTTGACCATCACGACCGGACATAAGGAAGTGATAGCCTGAGCTATATGAACCACTTCCCCGCCGGCACCTGGATGGTTATCTTGGGCATAGCATTTTATCAAATGCTATTATTTTCAGTTGTATCTAGTCCTGGGGACCATTCAGGCTTGTTTGCATTTGTGTTCCTCACGTGTTGCCCCAAAAAAAATGAGGTGATTTGATAAAATGCTATGCCCAAGATAACCATCCAGGTGCCGGCGGGGAAGTGGTTCATATAGCTCAGGCTATCACTTCCTTATGTCCGGTCGTGATGGTCAAGCGGATTAAGGCGCCCTGTAGTTACCAGTTGCTTTGCTCCTGGGAGTATGGGTTCGAGTCACTTCTGGGGTGTGAGTTTTCAGTTGTATCTAGTCCTGGGGACCATTCAGGCTTGTTTGCATTTGTGTTCCTCACGTGTTGCCCCAAAAAATGAGGTGATTTGATAAAATGCTATGCCCAAGATAACCATCCAGGTGCCGGCGGGGAAGTGGTTCATATAGCTCAGGCTATCACTTCCTTATGTCCGGTCGTGATGGTCAAGCGGATTAAGGCGCCCTGTAGTTACCAGTTGCTTTGCTCCTGGGAGTATGGGTTCGAGTCACTTCTGGGGTGTGAGTTTTCAGTTGTATCTAGTCCTGGGGACCATTCAGGCTTGTTTGCATTTGTGTTCCTCACGTGTTGCCCCAAAAAATGAGGTGATTTGATAAAATGCTATGCCCAAGATAACCATCCAGGTGCCGGCGGGGAAGTGGTTCATATAGCTCAGGCTATCACTTCCTTATGTCCGGTCGTGATGGTCAAGCGGATTAAGGCGCCCTGTAGTTACCAGTTGCTTTGCTCCTGGGAGTATGGGTTCGAGTCACTTCTGGGGTGTGAGTTTTCAGTTGTATCTAGTCCTGGGGACCATTCAGGCTTGTTTGCATTTGTGTTCCTCACGTGTTGCCCCAAAAAATGAGGTGATTTGATAAAATGCTATGCCCAAGATAACCATCCAGGTGCCGGCGGGGAAGTGGTTCATATAGCTCAGGCTATCACTTCCTTATGTCCGGTCGTGATGGTCAAGCGGATTAAGGCGCCCTGTAGTTACCAGTTGCTTTGCTCCTGGGAGTATGGGTTCGAGTCACTTCTGGGGTGTGAGTTTTCAGTTGTATCTAGTCCTGGGGACCATTCAGGCTTGTTTGCATTTGTGTTCCTCACGTGTTGCCCCAAAAAATGAGGTGATTTGATAAAATGCTATGCCCAAGATAACCATCCAGGTGCCGGCGGGGAAGTGGTTCATATAGCTCAGGCTATCACTTCCTTATGTCCGGTCGTGATGGTCAAGCGGATTAAGGCGCCCTGTAGTTACCAGTTGCTTTGCTCCTGGGAGTATGGGTTCGAGTCACTTCTGGGGTGTGAGTTTTCAGTTGTATCTAGTCCTGGGGACCATTCAGGCTTGTTTGCATTTGTGTTCCTCACGTGTTGCCCCAAAAAATGAGGTGATTTGATAAAATGCTATGCCCAAGATAACCATCCAGGTGCCGGCGGGGAAGTGGTTCATATAGCTCAGGCTATCACTTCCTTATGTCCGGTCGTGATGGTCAAGCGGATTAAGGCGCCCTGTAGTTACCAGTTGCTTTGCTCCTGGGAGTATGGGTTCGAGTCACTTCTGGGGTGTGAGTTTTCAGTTGTATCTAGTCCTGGGGACCATTCAGGCTTGTTTGCATTTGTGTTCCTCACGTGTTGCCCCAAAAAATGAGGTGATTTGATAAAATGCTATGCCCAAGATAACCATCCAGGTGCCGGCGGGGAAGTGGTTCATATAGCTCAGGCTATCACTTCCTTATGTCCGGTCGTGATGGTCAAGCGGATTAAGGCGCCCTGTAGTTACCAGTTGCTTTGCTCCTGGGAGTATGGGTTCGAGTCACTTCTGGGGTGTGAGTTTTCAGTTATATATATATATATATATATATATATATATATATATATATATATATATATATATATATATATATATAAATCATTCACTCGGACAATGGGAGCCTTGAACTGCAGAACACAAAAGCAGAACCCACAGCTGTGCCAACTGAGCCACTAGCACCCCTTAATAAGGGTGGTGGGTACAACGCACAGCAGTTGCCTAACTGCCAGCTACCGGTTTACTGCAATGTGAACCGGTACCTTACAGGTGCACCACGTGTAAGGAAACTTGCCAAAACGTCCCGTCTTGCCCAGGGATCGAACCCGGAACCATTCACTTGAGTCGACTGCACTCATCATTGCATCACGGGTCACTACCGAGTCTTCTGCTCTTCCCGATACTTTTAGTTGCCTTCTCCTTATGGTGTACATTCCTCCTGGTCTCCTTGCTGCCATTCTCGTCTTTATAACCTTACGTGTTGGGTTGAACATTAACAGCACTTTGTGTGCCACACTTGGGAGAATATCACAGCGGCGGTGATGGCGGCGGCGGCGGTGGTGGCGGTGGTGGTGGTGGCGGCGGCGGCAGCAGAGAGGGCGGCGGCGTGAGACGTTTTGCTTCGTGGTGGTGTGGCTGGAGATGGGGGAGATAAGACAGGTGGCGGCCGGTGAGTGTCTTCCTGAGGCTGGTGACGAGCCAGATCACCTCACATGTCTCTCTTTATCTCCTCTACCGTCTTGCTCTCCTTTCTTCCCTCCCCTACCCTCACCCGCTCCTTCACTCCCTTCTCTCTTGCCCCCCCCCCCTCTCCTTCCCTTCCTACCACACGGTTTCTCCTTCTCCCAACCGTCTCTCCCTCATTCCTTCCCTCTCCACTGTCTATCTCTCATTCTGTCTCTGTCTCACCGTCCAGAAGCGGCCCACTTCTGTCAGTCTCCACCACTGCTTGAGGGTCCGTCCTAGTGATCCAGGGTCCTGGCTCCTCCAGGAGAGGTGTGACCCCCTAGTGATCCAGGGTCCTGGCTCCTCAGGAGAGGTGTGACCCCCTAGTGATCCAGGGTCCTGGCTCCTCCAGGAGAGGTGTGACCCCCTAGTGATCCAGGGTCCTGGCTCCTCCATGAGAGGTGTGACCCCTAGTGATCCAGGGTCCTGGCTCCTCCATGAGAGGTGTGACCCCCAAGTGATCCAGGCCCCTGGCTCCTCCATGAGAGGTGTGACCCCCTAGTGATCCAGGCCCCTGGCTCCTCCAGGAGAGGTGTGACCCAGTTGGCGTCGAGACCCTGAATATAAACTGTAATTTATGTATTTGCATTAGATCCATTTTCTGGAACATTGTGAAGCTGTCGAGGGATTACGTTTTCTGTGACTTAACGAAGTATCATTGAAAACGTGTCCTGTATGAGGGGATGGTTAACTAAATAAATGCTTGCATCATTTCTCGATACCAGAAGACATCTGCGAGTTTCTATTTCTCGACTTACGCTTTGTTATACGTGATCCAAGACGTTTGCACCACATGCTGTTGTAGATCCTATCACAAGGAAACTATCCAGAAAACTGTCTCCACATTGTAATTCTCGATTGATAGTAATTTGGCGGGTCGTATTCCGGGGAAGAGTTAGGATTAAGGACCTGACGAAACGCTACGCGGGCTAGTGGCTGTACAAGAATATAAGAACTCTTGTATATATAAATACAAATAAAATAAAAATAATAAAAAAGATAATGAACAATTCCAAAAATGTGCAGAACTCTTTATCACTATTGTTCATGAAATATCAAAATATTTCATCCATAATGACTCTTGTATATGCTGCATGAGCCCATTGTGTGACGGTAGCCCTTCACCACCACCACCCACAGTATGGGTGTAGGGTACACCTTCAACCACCACCACCACCCACAGTATGGGTGTAGGGTACACCTTCAACCATCACCACCACCCACAGTATGGGTGTAGGGTACACCTTCCACCACCACCACCACCCACAGTATGGGTGTAGGGTACACCTTCCACCACCACCACCACCCACAGGATGGGTGTAAGGTACACCTTCCACCACCACCACCACCCACAGGATGGGTGTAAGGTACACCTTCCACCACCACCCACAGCATGGGTGTAGGGTACACCTTCCACCACCACCACCACCCACAGTATGGGTGTAGGGTACACCTTCAACCACCACCACCACCCACAGTATGGGTGTAGGGTACACCTTCAACCATCACCACCACCCACAGTATGGGTGTAGGGTACACCTTCCACCACCACCACCACCCACAGTATGGGTGTAGGGTACACCTTCCACCACCACCACCACCCACAGGATGGGTGTAGGGTACACCTTCCACCACCACCACCCACAGGATGGGTGTAAGGTACACCTTCCACCACCACCACCCACAGGATGGGTGTAAGGTACACCTTCCACCACCACCACCACCCACAGGATGGGTGTAAGGTACACCTTCCACCACCACCCACAGCATGGGTGTAGGGTACACCACAATAGGTCCCGGCGAGGCTGGTGTAAGCCGGTGAACGTCTGAACTTTTAACCCCAAGATGTAATTGTGTAGCAATATGTCAGACCTTGAGAGTTCAAATGTCTTGCGGGGTGTTTGTGAGCGCGAGCGTTCACCTGCGTGTTCCTGCTCAACCCCGCCTTTCTAACCCTCGGTTCTCTAATGTATTAACTTCCAGCCTTTTTTCTTGCGTGTGTTTCTTAATATCTTATACTTCCATTAATACATATATTTTATATTATCTGTTAATACTTCCATTAATATCTACTCATTTGTGTTATATTGTCAACCGAGGTAAACATTTGCTGGGCGTCCAGCCTGTGAGAGCACACACGGTACCTCTGTCAAGTGTGCTATCTTGTGTTTCCTGGCGGCGTCACCTCCACTTGTTCCAACCTTTCTTCGTGAGGCAGAGTGTTCTGGGAGGAGTCTGGTGGCAGACCTCCGTACCTCCACAAGCAGTCTTGTGTGCTCTTTAGGGCGGAGAGTGCATGACGGGGTGGCCTCTGAGCCCCGTGGTGACGCATGAGAAAGTGGCCAAAGCGAGTGGTTTTTTCCTCTGCAGTAATGTCAAGAGTCCTCCTCCCTTGGCGGACCGTGCTGGGGTGACAGAGGGATATTAGGGCTGGAGAGAGGAGGGGGGGGAGGGTAAAGGTTGGAGGGTGAGGGGTGGCAGAGTGAAGGTAAGTGGTAGAGTGAAGGTGAGGGAGGTAGAGTGAAGGCGAGGGAGGCAGCGTGAAGGTGAGAGATGGGAGCAAGGAGCTGAAGGGTGGCACAGAAAGGTGAGATGGCAGAGAGAATGTGAAGATTTTCACATCACAACCTTTTGTTCAGTTCCTGAACCGATTATGTGCCTCTGTATCCTTTACACCACCGCCCACGGGTTGGGTATGGGGTGCATAATAAAGAAAGAAATTGAATTGCAACCTTCACCAACGGTTGGCGGGAGGGAGAGATGGCAGAGAATGGGTGAGAAATGGATTATGTGGTGTGGTGTAGTGAGGCGTGGTGAGGTGTGGTGTAGTGAGGTGTGGTATGGTGTAGTGAGGTGTGGTGCGGTGAGGTGAGGTGATGTGTAGTGAGGTGAGGTGATGTGTAGTGTGGTGAGGTGAGGTGTGGTGTGATAAGGTGAGGTGTGGTGAGATACCTCCTGTGGTATAACTGAACTAGTCTGACCTTCGAATTCTTTGTCGAATCTGACCTTACAGTTGTTTTTTCTTTATTAAATAATATACAATATAAACATCATATTTACATCAACTTACAAGGGAAAATACTACATTATATATAGTTTATTTAATTCTCAGTAAACCATTTTTTCATATCATCACATAAAATTGTGGATGGAGGTGGCTTCCACAGCTTCTTTCTGTTCGTTCCACTTGTTGACCCCCGTACAGGTTCGTCCACTCGTTTGTATTTCCAGCTTCCACCTGTGTCCTGTGAGGTTGGTGGGGAAGGTGGGGTGCAGGGCGGAGGTGTGAGGTTGGTGGGGAAGGTGGGGTGCAGGGCGGAGGTGTGAGGTTGGTGGGGAAGGTGGGGTGCAGGGCGGAGGTGTGAGGTTGGTGGGGAAGGTGGGGTGCAGGGCGGAGGTGTGAGGTTGGTGGGGAAGGTGGGGTGCAGGGCGGAGGTGTGAGGTTGGTGGGGAAGGTGGGGTGCAGGGCGGAGGTGTGAGGTTGGTGGGTGCGGTGGAAAAGGTAAGGTGCGGTCAGCTCTGTGGCCGTTACTGATGTATTGCTGGTGTGCCGCGTCTCCACCACAGCAACCCACCGCCGTATTGCTGGTGTGCCGCGTCTCTACCACAGCAACCCACCGCCGTATTGCTGGTGTGCCGCGTCTACACCACAGTAACCCACCGCCGTATTGCTGGTGTGCCGCATCTCAATCATATTAACCCACCGCCGTATTGCTGGTGTGCCGCGTCTACACCACAGTAACCCACCGCCGTATTGCTGGTGTGCCGCGTCTACACCACAGTAACCCACCGCCGTATTGCTGGTGTGCCGCATCTCAATCATAGCAACCCACCGTCGTACTGCTGGTGTGCCGCGTCTCTACCACAGCAACCCACCGCCGTATTGCTGGTGTGCCGCGTCTACACCACAGTAACCCACCGCCGTATTGCTGGTGTGCCGCATCTCAATCATAGCAACCCACCGTCGTACTGCTGGTGTGCCGCGTCTCCACCCCAACAACCCACCGTTGTACTGCTGGTGTGCCGCGTCTCCACCACAACAACCCACCGTTGTACTGCTGGTGTGCCACGTCTCCACCACAACAACCTACCGTTGTACTGCTGGTGTGCCGCGTCTCCACCACAACAACCTACCGTTGTACTGCTGGTGTGCCACGTCTCCACCACAACAACCTACCGTCGTACTGCTGGTGTGCCACGTCTCCACCACAACAACCCACCGTCGTTCTGCTGGTGTGCCGCGTCTCCACCCCAACAACCCACCGTCGTATTGCTGGTGTGCCACGTCTCCACCACAACAACCCACCGTCGTATTGCTGGTGTGCCGCATCTCAATCATAGCAACCCACCGTCGTACTGCTGGTGTGCCGCGTCTCCACCCCAACAACCCACCGTCGTATTGCTGGTGTGCCACGTCTCCACCACAACAACCCACCGCCGTATTGCTGGTGTGCCACGTCTCCACCACAAGAACCCACCGTCGTATTGCTGGTGTGCCACGTCTCCACCACAAGAACCCACCGCCTTATTGCTGGTGTGCCGCGTCTACACCACAACAACCCACCATCGTTCTGCTGGTGTGCCGCGTCTCCACCACAACAACCTACCGTTGTACTGCTGGTGTGCCGCGTCTCCTCCACAACAACCTACCGTTGTACTGCTGGTGTGCCGCGTCTCCACCACAACAACCTACCGTTGTACTGCTGGTGTGCCGCGTCTCCTCCACAACAACCTACCGTTGTACTGCTGGTGTGCCGCGTCTCCACCACAACAACCTACTGTCGTACTGCTGGTGTGCCGCGTCTCCACCACAACAACCTACCGTTGTACTGCTGGTGTGCCGCGTCTCCACCACAACAACCTACCGTTGTACTGCTGGTGTGCCGCGTCTCCACCACAACAACCTACCGTCGTACTGCTGGTGTGCCGCGTCTCCACCACAACAACCTACCGTTGTACTGCTGGTGTGCCGCGTCTCCACCACAACAACCTACCGTTGTACTGCTGGTGTGCCGCGTCTCCACCACAACACCCTACTGTCGTACTGCTGGTGTGCCACGTCTCCACCACAACAACCTACCGTCGTACTGCTGGTGTGCCACGTCTCCACCACAACAACCTACTGTCGTACTGCTGGTGTGCCACATCTCCACCACAGCAACCCACCGTCGTACTGCTGATGTGCCGCGTCTCCACCACAGCAACCCACCGCCGTATTGCTGGGCTGCCGGGTCGTTCTTGTGCTTCAGTTCTTGAACACATTGTTCATATACCTCAACTGTGTAACTTGCTTATCAAGACTAAATTGCTTAGCCAAATGAATGTTGCGGTTAGTTCCTGAGCCCATTATGTGCCTCTGTAACCCTTACCACTACCTCACACCATGGGGATGGGGTGCATAATAAATGAACTAAACTAAGCCTGTTCGCTACCAAGTTCAAGCAGGTTTATTTCCGCAATTTTTCTTGTGAGTTTGGGCACGGGCACGGGCACGGGCACGGGTACGGGCACGCGCACGGGCACGGGCACGGGCACGCGCACGGGCACGGGTACGGGCACGGGCACGGGCACGCTCGATCCCCGACCGCCCAAGGGGTTGAGCATCATTCCTTCCCCCAGTCCCATCCCAAATCCTTATCCTGACCCCTTCTAAGTGCTGCATGCTCGTAATTTCTTGGCGCTTTCTCCTTATAATTCCCTTCCCCCTTCCACAATGGCGCTTCAGCTCTTGAAGATACAATATATATATATATATATATATATATATATATATATATATATATATATATATATATATATATATATATATCTGAAAACTCACACCCCAGAAGTGACTCGAACCCATATTCCTAGGAGCAACGCAACTGGTATGTACAGGGGCGCCTTAAACGTCCTTAAACGTTTAAGGCGCCCCTGTACATACCAGTTGCGTTGCTCCTGGGAGTATGGGTTCGAGTCACTTCTGGGGTGTGAGTTTTTAGTTGTATCTAGTCCTGGGGACCATTCAGGCTTGTTTGCATATATATATATATATATATATATATATATATATATATATATATATATATATATATATATATATATATGTATATATATATATATATATATATATATATATATATATATATATATATATATATATATAATATCGAACCTAAGTCTCATGCGTGGTAGACAGAATTCCACCATGAACCCGTCAGTCTTTCTCCTGTCTACAGGTTGGAAGTTGCATTCCTTTCTTCCTGTCCTGTATTTGAGACGTTCTTGCACTGCAATGATTCCTGCGGTACAGTTGCCACAACATTACAACAAGACCCCGGGTTAGTGACCGTGTGGCCCAGTACACAGGTAAGGCAGACTAATTGTTCTCTTGGGCTGGGGGACGAGTGGTGTGAACCGTCCCCGTCCCCAACCATACTCCCAAACCTCCCTCCAACATGGAAGGGTTAACAATTGTTTTGTCACTTTCCTGTCAGTTTAATTCATCCCGGAGTGATTATTGGGCCGCGGTAAGATGAGTTGTTGTCACCAGCAGCGGGTGAGTCCCGGTGTGGAGCCTCCGGTGTGGAGCCTCCGGTGTGGAGCCTCCCTGTGTGGAGCCTCCCGGCGTGGAGCCTCCCGCCGTGGAGCCTCCCGGTGTGGAGCCTCCCTGTGTGGAGCCTCCCGGCGTGGAGCCTCCCGGTGTGGAGCCTCCCGGCGTGGAGCCTCCCGGTGTGGAGCCTCCCGCCGTGGAGCCTCCCGGCGTGGAGCCTCCCGCCGTGGAGCCTCCCGGTGTGGAGCCTCCCGGTGTGGAGCCTCCGGTGTGGAGCCTCCGGTGTAGAGCCTCCCGATGTGGAGCCTCCCGGCGTGGAGCCTCCCGGTGTGGAGCCTCCCTGTGTGGAGCCTCCCGGCGTGGAGCCTCCCGGTGTGGAGCCTCCCGGCGTGGAGCCTCCCGGTGTGGAGCCTCCCGCCGTGGAGCCTCCCGGCGTGGAGACTCCCGGTGTGGAGCCTCCCGGCGTGGAGACTCCCGCCGTGGAGCCTCCCGGCGTGGAGACTCCCGCCGTGGAGCCTCCCGGCGTGGAGACTCCCGTCGTGGAGCCTCCCGGCGTGGAGACTCCCGCCGTGGAGCCTCCCGGCGTGGAGCCTCCCGCCGTAAGAACATAAGAACATAAGAACAAAGGCAGCTGCAGAAGGCCTATTGGCCCATACGAGGCAGCTCCTATTTATAACCACCCAATCCCACTCATATACATGTCCAACCCATGCTTGAAACAATCGAGGGACCCCACCTCCACAATGTTACGCGGCAATTGGTTCCACAAATCAACAACCCTGTTACTGAACCAGTATTTACCCAAGTCTTTCCTAAATCTAAACTTATCCAATTTATACCCATTGTTTCGCGTTCTGTCCTGTGTTGATACTTTCAATACCCTATTAATATCCCCTTTGTTATGTCCATTCATCCACTTGTAAACCTCTATCATGTCACCCCTAACTCTTCGCCTTTCCAGTGAATGCAAATTAAGCTTTGTTAATCTTTCTTCATATGAAAGATTTCTAATTTGGGGAATTAACTTAGTCATCCTACGCTGGACACGTTCAAGTGAATTTATATCCATTCTATAATATGGCGACCAAAACTGAACTGCATAATCTAAATGGGGCCTAACCAGAGCAAGATATAGCTTGAGAATCACACCAGGTGTCTTGTTACTTACGCTGCGATTAATAAATCCGAGTGTCCTATTTGCCTTATTACGAACATTTATGCATTGATCCTTTTGTTTTAAATTCTTACTAATTATAACTCCCAGATCCCTTTCGCAATCCGACTTCGCAATCTCAACACCATCTAGCTCGTATCTTGTAACTCTATCATCATTACCTAGCTTCAGAACTTTACATTTATCAGCATTAAACTGCATCTGCCAGTCCTTTGACCATTTCAAAACCCTATCTAGATCAACTTGAAGTGATAGTGAGTCCTCCTCCGAATTAATTTCCCTACCGATTTTCGTATCATCGGCAAATTTGCAAATGTTGCTACTCAAACCTGAATCTAAATCATTTATATATATTATAAACAACAGAGGTCCCAAGACAGAGCCTTGAGGCACTCCACTTACAACATTTTCCCACTCTGACTTGACTCCATTTATACTAACTCTCTGTTTCCTTTGGTATAGCCATGCCCTAATCCAGCTTAATATAGCACCCCCAATACCATGAGCCTCTATCTTTTTAATCAGTCTTTCATGTGGCACTGTATCGAAAGCTTTGCTAAAGTCAAGGTACACAACATCACAATCCTTACCACTATCAACTGCCTCAACTATGCTAGAATAAAAAGATAACAAATTTGTTAAACATGAACGGCCCTTTATAAAACCATGTTGCGACTCAATTATTAATTTATGTTTTTCAAGATGAAGACGAATTTTATTTGCTATTATAGATTCGAGTAACTTTCCCACAATAGACGTTAAGCTAATTGGTCGATAGTTAGACGCAAGTGATCTATCTCCTTTCTTAAAAACTGGTATCACATTAGCAACTTTCCAAAACTCTGGCACTCTGCCTGACTCTATTGATTTATTAAATATGATTGACAGTGGGTCACAAAGCTCCTCTTTGCATTCTTTCAGCACTCTGGCAAACACTTCATCCGGCCCTGGGGATTTGTTTGGTTTGAGTTTTACTATTTGTTTAAGAACATCCTCCCTGGTAACTGCTAAACTCGTCAACCTGTCCTCGTCCCCACCCACATAGACTTGTTGGGCTGAAGGCATATTGTTAAGTTCCTCTTTAGTAAATACAGATACAAAATATTTATTAAAATACTACTCATCTCTTCATCACTATCTGTTATTTGACCTGTCTCAGTTTTTAATGGACCTATCCTTTCCCTAGTCTTAGTTCGATATAACTGAAAAAACCCTTTAGGATTTGTCTTTGCTTGCCCTGCTATACGAACTTCATAGTTTCTTTTTGCTTTCCTTATCTTTTTTTAACATTTCTAACTAGTTGTACGAATTCCTGTTCTAAAGTGACCTCCCCATTTTTAATCCTCTTGTACCAAGCTCTCTTTTTACCTATAAGATTCTTCAAATTCTTTGTTATCCACTTTGGGTCATTAGTAATCGATCTATTCAATTTGTGTGGTATACTACGTTCCTGTGCTTTGTTTAGAATATTCTTAAATACGTTATAAATTGAATCTACATCGAAATCCCCATTTACATCACCCATCGCTGGGTTCATGTCTCGCTCCAAGACCGGCCCACACCCCATACCCAAGACTTTCCAATCAATTTGACCCAAAAAATTTCTTAGGCTATTAAAATCAGCTTTTCGAAAATCTGGCACTTTAACAGAATTTTCTCCTACAGGTCTATTCCATTCTATGCTAAATCTGATTTCTTTGTGATCACTGTTCCCTAGCTCACTCCCTATTTCGATGTCATTAATTTGTGTTTCCCTGTTAGTTAACACTAAATCTAAAATATTATTTTCCCGTGTTGGTTCCTTAATGTGTTGCGTAAGAAAGCAATCGTCAATTAATTCTAGAAAATCTTCTGCTTCACTATTCCCTGTTTTGTTCAACCAGTTTATTCCACTCAAATTAAAGTCACCCATGACATAAATACTGTTAGATCTAGATGCCCTAGATATTTCATCCCATAGATGCTTTGCTTCCATTCTGTCTAAATTTGGTGGCCTATATATAACTCCTAATATAATATTATTTGCTTTTTCGTTTAATTCTATCCAAATAGTTTCTGTGTGTGGCTCAGTTTTGATTCCCTCTTTGAGACTACATTTCAAATTGTCCCTAACGTATATGGCTACTCCACCACCTCGTCTAATATATCTATCTGTGTGAAATAGTTTAAATCCATTTATTTGATATTCGGCTAATAGTTCTCTATTATCAACATTCATCCACGTTTCGGTAAGTGCAATAATATCTATTTTTTCTGTGCAGACAAGAGCATTTAATTCGTTAATTTTATTTCTTAGACTTCTACTGTTTGTGTAATATACCCTAAGTGAATTGTTATTTTGAGGCCCTTCTCTTTCCCTGATCATTTGCCAATTCCTTTCTCCCGCAAACACATACTTTTATTACATCCTTCCTCCAAATCAATTCCCATACCTCTATCTACTAACAGTTTAAACCCAAACAAACACCTAACCACTTCTTCCAACGAATTTGCAACAGCAACAACCCCAGCTCTCGATAGATGCACCCCATCCCGAGCATACATTTCATTTCTTCCATAGAAGTGTTCCCAGTTGTCTATATAAGATATTGCATTAGATTTGCAATATCTTTCCAGCCTGCAATTGACACCAAGTGCCCTCGACATCCATTCATTTCCCACTCCCTTTCTTGGAAGGATGCCACATATGATCGGGATTCCTCCCTTGCTCCTAACTCCGGGAGGCTCCGTGGAGCCTCCCGGCGTGGAGACTCCCGTCGTGGAGCCTCCCGGCGTGGAGACTCCCGCCGTGGAGCCTCCCGGCGTGGAGCGTCAGGGTGAGCGTCACGACCCCCGGGGGAGGAGTGAGGCAGGACCCCATAACTAAAGCTTCACCACTGCACCTGGGAACGTGGTAACTGGACAAGTACGATACAGTTAACGGGTCAGTCTTGTCGGGTGGACAAGGACGCTCACGTCCTGGCATAATTCTATGATGATAGTGATAATAAATGGTAATAATTGTGAGGTGTGAGGAGGCGACAATAGAGATGTCATCGTCACCGTCCCGAGGGCTGGCAGGGGGCTCTCCCTCGCATCATTGGGCATCATTGTTGCTCATTCCTTCCTCAAATTATGACAGTGACATATCAACGCCCCGGGGGCCGCTCCCCCTCCCACTCACTGGCACAGAAGACGGCACCAGGGGGCATTAGAACAGCGCCCACAACACACTTCACATATACGCCATGCAGGGGCGGATCGTCTGTGGAAATAATAAAACTTACGCTTCAGGGTCCCTAATCCCTGAGGGCCCTAGAAGTCCACATTGTTGTAAATATTTGGGTCTACATCTCAGCACATTGTGGTTATCTGTGGTGGAACAACCCCCTGGTGGTTATCTGTGGTGGAACAACCCCCCTGGTGGTTATCTGTGGTGGAAAAAACCCCTGGTGGTTATCTGTGGTGGAACAACCCCCTGGTGGTTATCTGTGGTGGAACACCCCCCTGGTGGTTATCTGTGGTGGAACAACCCCCTGGTGGTTATCTGTGGTGGAACAACCCCCTGGTGGTTATCTGTGGTGGAACAACCCCCTGGTGGTTATCTGTGTTGGAACAACCCCATTGTGGTTATCTGTGGTGGAACAACCCCCTGGTGGTTATCTGTGGTGGAACAACCCCCTGGTGGTTATCTGTGGTGGAAAAACCCCTGGTGGTTATCTGTGGTGGAACAACCCCCTGGTGGTTATCTGTGGTGGAACAACCCCCTGGTGGTTATCTGTGGTGGAACAACCCCCTGGTGGTTATCTGTGGTGTAACAACCCCTGGTGGTTATCTGTGGTGGAACAACCCTGTTGAAGAAGATAAGAGATAACCAACCCAGGCCTGGTTGGTAGTGGCGACGGCCCCATAACAAGCTTGAGGAGCGGACAGTTTGAAGGTCCGCCACGTACTTCACGCCCCACCTACACCAGCCTTCCTGTGCTTCTTGCTTTATAACTTAACTATTGTAACGTTTGAATTCTTTGTTGTATCTGTCTTTGTGTTGGGAAGCGGGAGGGGGGAGGGGTGGTGTGAGTATCCTCGTAATTGTTTGCGGGGGTTGAGCTTTGACTCTTTGGTCCCGCCTCTCAACTGTCAATCAACTGGTGTACAGGTTCCTGAGCCTACTGGGCTCTATCATATCTACATTTAAAACTGTGTATGGAGTCAGCCTCCACCACATCACTGCCTAATGCATTCCATTTATTAACTACTCTGACACTGAAAAAGTTCTTTCTAACGTCTCTGTGGCTCATTTGTGTACTCAGTTTCCACCTGTGCCCCCTTGTTCGCGTACCGCCAGTGTTAAACAGTTTATCCTTATCCACCCTGTCAATTCCCCTGAGAATTTTGTAGGCAGTGATCATGTCTCCCCTTACTCTTCTCTCTTCCAGTGTCGTAAGGTGCATTTCCCGCAGCCTTTCCTCGTAACTCATGCCTCTTAGTTCTGGGACTAGTCTAGTGCCATACCTCTGAACTTTTACCAGCTTCGTCTTGTGCTTGACAAGGTACGGGCTCCATGCTGGGGCCGCATACTCCAGGATTGGTCTTACATATGTTGTATACAAGGTTCTGAATGATTCCTTACACAGGTGTGTAACACACACAGTGTGTGTGTGTGTGTGTGTGTGTGTGTGTGTGTGTGTGTGTGTGTGTGTGTGTGTGTGTGTGTGTGTGTGTGTGTGTGTGTGTGTGTGTGTGTGTGTATGTGTGTATGTGTGTGTGTGTGTGTAATTGCCTAAGTGTAGTTACAGGATGAGAGAGTGTGTGTGTGTGGAGAGGGGGTAGCGTGTGTGCGTGTGCTTGCGTGAGAGAGGAGCGGGGAACTTCCCTTTAGAGCCAAGAAGCAGTGTTGCCTCACCGCGCGTCTCCAGAGCTGCCATGAGGTGCTACCCTTGCGCGCTGCTGCGCCCTCCGCACCTCTCTTGTTCCGCCCTCACCCTTCCCCGTCATCCCTCATCACCGTCAATCTTCACCAACATACAGGAATTAAAATAAGAAAAGAAACAAAGTTGCTTTCATAAGTGTGGATTAATTATCAGTGTTTGTTTACGAGAGACAACGCGAGTGTGTTGATGCCTCGCCTCCTGCCGCGTTGTACTGCGCGCGCTTTTTACCTCTGGCGACGCGCAGGTTATGTGTCGTGTTTGCTCTCGAGGATGGGGCGAGGAGTGGCGGTGTATTCCCATATCTGATCCCACAGGGCCACCTTCTCTTCCTGCTTCCCCTTCCTTCCCTGTACCAATTCTGTGGGCGGTAGTGCAACCCATAGCCATCCTGTGGGCGGTAGTACACCCCATATCCATCCTGTGGGCGGTAGTGCACCCCATACCCATCCTGAGAGGCGGTAGTGTACCCCATACCCATCCTGTGGGCGGTAGTGGAAAGGGTTACAGAAGCACATAATGGGCTCAGGAACTGAACCCCAAAATTAATTAAGCTAAGCAAGTTACAGTCTTGATAAGCTAGTAACACAGTTTATGTACATATTATGTCTTTAATAGCATGTTGGATCAAAGA
>WNGS01159838.1:5710-44679 GCA_020271785.1 Procambarus virginalis
GAACACGAGGAATGGTCTAAGTACCTCAGGTTTGTACTTCTAATATTCTCTCTGATATTCCCTGTAAAATAAATCAGTGATATACAGGATTAGTTGCTTTTCTTGAAAAAAACTAATGCATATTGACAGGAAAATAAACAAAGTAATTAGATTAATAGTTTAATCTCTGTGTTGGAATCATTCCAGGTGAGAGCGTGTTCCGGCCGGGTGGTGGTATACCTTCCACAAGGGCTGCAAGCCCACGGGACCATCCTCCATGAGAGCTGACAGTTGTAGGTAGGTCCATGAGAGCTGACAGTGTATGTCTATGAGGGCTGACAGTGTATGTCTGTGAGGGCTGACAGTGTATGTTATGAGGGCTGACAGTGTATGTCTATGAGGGCTGACAGTGTATGTCTATGAGGGCTGACAGTGTATGTCTATGAGGGCTGACAGTGTATGTCTATGAGGGCTGACAGTGTAGGTCCATGAGGGCTGACAGTGTATGTCTATGAGGGCTGACAGTGTATGTCTATGAGGGCTGACAGTGTGTATGTCTATGAGGGCTGACAGTGTATGTCTATGAGGGCTGACAGTGTATGTCTATGAGGCTAACAGTGTATGTCTATGAGGGCTGACAGTGTATGTCTATGAGGGCTGACAGTGTAGGTCCATGAGGGCTGACAGTGTAGGTCCTTGAGAGCTGACAGTGTAGGTCCATGAGGGCTGACAGTGTATGTCTATGAGGGCTGACAGTGTATGTCTATGAGGGCTGACAGTGTATGTCTATGAGGGCTAACAGTGTATGTCTATGAGGGTGACAGTGTATGTCTATGAGGGCTGACAGTGTAGGTCCATGAGGGCTGACAGTGTAGGTCCTTGAGACTGACAGTGTATGTCTATGAGGGCTGACAGTGTATGTCTATGAGGGCTGACAGTGTATGTCTATGAGGGCTGACAGTGTAGGTCTATGAGGGCTGACAGTGTATGTCTATGAGGGCTGACAGTGTATGTCTATGAGGGCTGACAGTGTAGGTCCATGAGAGCTGACAGTGTAGGTCCATGAGAGCTGACAGTGTAGGTCCATGAGAGCTGACAGTGTAGGTCCATGAGAGCTGACAGTGTAGGTCCATGAGAGCTGACAGTGTAGGTCCATGAGAGCTGACAGTGTAGGTCCATGAGAGCTGACAGTGTAGGTCATGAGAGCTGACAGTGTAGGTCCATGAGAGCTGACAGTGTAGGTCCATGAGAGCTGACAGTGTAGGTCCATGAGAGCTGACAGTGTAGGTCCTTGAGAGCTGACAGTGTAGGCCCAAGAGACCAACCCCCCCACAAGAGCTGACAGTGTAGACCTAAGAGACCAACCCCCCCACAAGAGCTGACAGTGTAGGCCCAAGAGACCAACCCCCCACAAGAGCTGACAGTGTAGACCCAAGAGACCAACCCCCCCACAAGAGCTGACAGTGTAGACCCCAAGAGACCAACCCCCCCACAAGAGCTGACAGGTAGACCCAAGAGACCAACCCCCCCACAAGAGCTGACAGTGTAGACCAAGAGACCAACCCCCCACAAGAGCTGACAGTGTAGACCCAGAGACCAACCCCCCACAAGAGCTGACAGTGTAGACCCAAGAGACCAACCCCCCACAAGAGCTGACAGTGTAGGCCCAAGAGACCAACCCCCCACAGAAGGTGACAGTGTAGACCCAAGAGACCAACCCCCCCACAAGAGCTGACAGTGTAGACCCAAGAGACCAACACCCCCACAAGAGCTGACAGTGTAGACCCAAGAGACCAACCCCCCACAAGAGCTGACAGTGTAGCCCCAGAGACCAACCCCCCACAAGAGCTGACAGTGTAGGCCCAAGTAGGCAAACAGAGAAATATAATTATGTTTAAGTGTGATAGTTCAGATACTTGGGTATGATGGAAATGATGAAGTTAAACGAAATAAATGTACAAGACAATTAAGTCTACTCATAGAGGGAAAAACAACATGTAAAAGATGTGAGAATTATGATGTGTGACGACCTGACATGAACATAACCCAGCAAATATAGCGTCAGCCTGGAAATGATGATAGGATGGATTATGAGAACGTTCCAATCCAGGGATTCCATCACACACTGTATACTATTTAAATCCCGGCTGCTGTCCCGTTTTAAGTACGCTTGGTACTCACTTCCTCCTTCAGAACAGTGGAGATGTCTGTAATAAAAGGAATACAGGAAATCTATACGGCACGCATAGACACGATAAAGTACAATAAAGTTATATATATACTATGTATATGTCGTACCTAGTAGCCAGAACGCACTTCTCAGCCTACTATGCAAGGCCCGATTTGCCTAATAAGCCAAGTTTTCCTGAATTAATATTTTTTCTCTAATTTTTTCTTATGAAATGATAAAGCTACCCATTTCATTATGTATGAGGCAAATTATTTTATTAGAGTTAAAATTAACGTAGATATATGACCGACCTAACCAACCCTACCTAACCTAACCTAACCTAACCTATCTTTATAGGTTAGGTTAGGTTAGGTAGCCGAAAAAGTTAGGTTAGGTTGGTTAGGTAGGTTAGGTAGTCAAAATAAAATTAATTCATGAAAACTTGGCTTATTAGGCAAATCGGGCCTTGCATAGTAGGCTGGAAGAAGTGCGTTCTGGCTATTAGGTACGACATATATATATAATAATATATATATATAATATATATATATATATATAAATATATATATATATATATATATATATGTTATTGGGACAGTCTCCTTGATTGTGAACAGACACCCAATATTGTTCAATACTCTCCCAGCAATCGTAAGAAAAAGAAGTTTCTTTCTTCTTCAACTGAAGGATTCGGCTGTATAAATCTCTGGTGCGGCCCCATTTGGATTCCTGTATCCAAGCTTGGTAACGTCATCTTCAGAAGGACATAGCTGCTCTAGAGAGTGTGCAATACGGCCAACAAAAGTTGTTCTAGAGCTAAGTCATGTCTCGTATCAAGAACGGTTGAGGGCCACAGGGCTAACAACACTGCAAACCAGGCATGACAGGGTGGATCTCATTGAAACTTTTAAAATACTGAACAAGTTGGAGAATGATGATCTGGATATTTTCTTCTAATGGTCAGATGTAACACAAACAAGGAGCAACGGTTGCAAACTCAAGCCACAATGTAGGGCGGAGAACAGAGATACTCTTTCACCCACAGGGCTATAAACCCTTGGAACTGCCTACCCGCCGAAGCCGTAAATACCAAAACTCAATGTTAAGTTTAAAATCCACCTGGATAAGATCAAATGGCAAATGGAGGGACTTAAACAAGCCGCCGGCTTCCTGTCCTCATTGAGGCCACTAGTGTTAGTGGCCTCTGGTATATCGTGAAATATTGCCGGAACAAATGTGAACTTCAAACAGCAATTAGATGATTTCCTGCAAGAAGTGACAGTCCAACCAGGTCGTATTGGATGCAAGGAATTGCGGGCCGCTGCAAGCATCCGCCTGTTGGACCAGGTTACACGTCGAGCCTGGCCCCGGGCCGGCCTGGGGAGTACAACTCCCAAAACCCTCTCCAGGTATGCTGCAGCTATGGTCCACCAGCTGGGATATAGCTGGGGACCACCACCTGGGGACCACCAGCTGGGGACCACCACCTGGGGACCACCAGCTAGGTCACCACCTGGGGACCACCAGCTGGGGCACCACCTGGGGACCACCAGCTGGGGCACCAGAGATATGTTAAGCATTAAGCATTCAGAGTGATCAGCCAAAATGCCACAAATATATTCAGCCCGTCCTAATGTCAAGAAACTGTCGTACTAGTGTCCTTATCCTAACCAACCAGAGGATCCAAAACAGAAAACAGGACAGTATGTCAATTTCGCGAGCTGCGAAATTGACTAGAAAATTCGTACTAGAGAATTCAATTTTTAGTACGATCATCTTTGGGTTTAGGTAAAGTATACGTCATAATGCGACGTTTTATTAGGAAGACGGGTTCATACATTAGGTTTCCAGAATCTATATAAGCTCATGACGATAGAGTCATGACCTCGCTTCATGCAGGTCGGCGTTTAATTCCCGACCGTCCAAGTGGTTGGGCGCCATTCCTTCCTCCCGTCCCATTCCAAATCCTTATCCTGACCCCTTCTCAGTGCTATATAGTCATAATGACTTGGCGCTTTCTCTTGATAATTCCCTTCACTTTACCATAACGTGTACTCACCTAGTTGTGCTTGCGAGGGATGGGCTTTGGCTCTTGGTAGAGAAGGCTGTACAAGATACAGTGCAGAGGCTAGTTCACGTAGCTTTGTACAGAAATGACTGTACCAAGTTTTTCCAGAAATTAGAAATCTCTTTCACGAGGAGAGATTGAAAAAAAATCTTAATTTACATATTCATAAGGGTGAAGGTAAGAGGGGTGATATGGCTAAAAATTATGAATTTATGAAAGGCAATATAATAAGATGTTATAAATATAAAAAGAAAATAGTGGATTCTGTCACGTCACAGGTTTCTGTGTCCTAGGCTAGGAATTTTGTCCTAGGCTAGGAATTTTGTCCTATGGGTAGTTTCACATGGCCTAACGCCAAGGGATTCATAATTAATAATGAAATTGAAATGAACCTGAAATAAGTTTATTGAGGTATTAATACACATAAATGGATGAGGTAGCTCAAGCTATTTTCACCTCATTCATTACAACGTGTTCATATATGAAATATATATTACCGAACATTCTGAGTGATAAACATATACATTTCTTCCTTTACACATGCAGTATGTTACCAGACATAACAATACTAGGTATTTGTGTACACAGACAAATACACAAATGTATGACAAGGTACACACACAATTTGCAAGAGTCTTGCAGACAATTCAACAAAAGTTGACCAGACCACACACTAGAAGGCTGGGGTTTCGTCGTTTCGTCATGTGCCGAAACGACGACGTTTCGGTCCGTCCTGGACCGAAACGTCGACCATTCTCAATCGACATGAGAATGGTCCAGGACGGACCGAAACGTCGTCGTCCCTTCACCTTCTAGTGTGTGGTCTGGTCAACATATTTTAGCCACGTTATTGTGACTCATCGCCAGCAATTCAACAAAAGGTTACAATCTTGGTGCAAAATTCTTGTCTCCAGAATATCATCAACCTTTCCGTTGTGACACATCCAGGCTATTTGTTCAGGAACAGTCCTTATCTCAGTGTTTCTATATACATTAATCAACGGACAATCAAGAACATAATGGGTGAGGGT
Organism: Procambarus virginalis; assembly: GCA_020271785.1. NCBI lineage: Eukaryota > Metazoa > Arthropoda > Malacostraca > Decapoda > Cambaridae > Procambarus > Procambarus virginalis. The sequence goes on from WNGS01159838.1 coordinate 10,959, forward strand.
GTGAGACCTTAACATACTACATAGTTTACACTTGGTGTCATTACCATGAACACCTATCCCATATTCCCAGTAATATTTGTACCCAAGCCTGAGCCGCATGTACACAAAGTCACTCCAAGCATTTCTCCTTTTACCAAAAGTGAAATGTGTGCTTTGACTCACACACATGTAGTGTTGCATGGTTTGGCTTCCCTCATACTTTATTCCTCTCCTCACTTCTATTTGTCTGAATATTTCTTATTTTGTTTCTGATATATATAATTAATAATAACCTACATATAAATGTCCAGGAGAAATCCCAAAGGAGCAAAGGAGCTATCACCTCGGTAAGGTGATAGTAAAAGGTATATTTATGGAAAAAACATATGAACACATTTAATCACTCTGTGGAACTCCCACATATCATTCCTGTATCTTGATTGATATACAAGAATCAGAAATGTTAAAATAGACATAATATTCATAACACAGCTTAGTCTAGCAACATTTAAATTAATATTGATCCACTCAAGCAAGATCATCATCACAGACAAATATATTCGGAAATCTAGAGTCTGTAAAATAATACCCTATATTCCCTTTAAACATCACTATGATATTCTGCAAGTTGAACTAATATGAGTTGTAGCTTCTATGACTGTCTGGCGGAGTCAACGTTTATCAAACCATGAGCGTCTGTCCGATACAACTTCCACGTCCGCCATTATCTGGTCTAGTCACTGTTTACGCTCTCACTTCCACCCCTTAATACCACATGTCCATTTATCACTGAATAATAGCTGAATCTTCCCATTTAACAATATTCTCCTGATATATAGCAGGATATATGTTACTGGATATTCATAATCAACGCATGTCTGCCGGCACAACTTCGATGGGTCTGCCAGCAACCCGTCCTCGCAAATTCGTATAGTCAATATTGACTTATTAGTTACGTGCATAGGTGACATACTAAACATAATAGTTTCCCTTGAAAAGCTTCATAGAAAACACCGACCTTACCTAACCTTGTTAGTATGTTAAAATAAGCATCTTATAGCTTCGTAATTACAATTGTTACTTAACCTATTATAGGTATAGGTTAGGTAATAATTGTAATTACGAAGCAATAAGATGCTTATCTTACCATACTAAGTAGGTAGGTAAGGTCGGTGTTTTCTATGACGCTTTTCAAGGGAAACTATTATGTTAAGTATGTCACCTATGCACATATTTAATAAGTCAATATTGACTATACGATTTTGCGAGGACGGGTTGCTGCCAGCAGCCAGCTGACTGCCGCCGCCATAAACAGATATCTACATCTCTTGTATTTTCATTATAATGTCTCTCTAGACAAACCATCATAACAACTCTTCAGTACGCAAATTAGAGTATATTGCAGATTAGGCTCATAACATATACAAAATGAAAAAAGTTTTTAGATTCAGCAAAGACTTAAGTAAACAATCGATGGGAAACACTGCTGTAGATTAATGGAACAATTACTAGGTAAAATAGACGTGGGATCGCTGGAGTGTCTCATCATTAGAATGCTTGGGTGGTAATAGCTGTTGCTTCACGTGGACCTATAGGAATTATGCAGTTTCATTTATTCTTGTGTTCTTATAGCAGAAGGATATCAATCACACGTGATTTCTTCTGGAGACCAAACTACCAAAGATCTACTGGTCTTCGTGCGACCTGGATGTGCTAAGGGTGCTCTAGGGTCCTGAGGACAAGCAGGGTACCAGAGACCAGTAGGTTCTAGTGACCAGCTGGTCGCACTGGTCTACGTTCTTTACATATAATAAAAAATCTGGGGTTGGATTCCCGGCTGGACAGAATGGTTAAGCACTTTCCTTTCACCTATGTTGCTTGATTGTGGGAGTAGAAGAACTCCCAGAAACCCACCAAGGTCGACCGAAGGACTGAAGTCTTTCAGGCTATCTACCCCCAACACCGGAAATAATATATACGAAGTACCAGGGACATGTGTGACTTAGGGACCAGAGAGAGACCCTGTGGATGTGTCTCAGGCAGGAGAGTGTGACTTAGGGACTAAGAGAGAGACCCTGGATGTGTCTCAGACAGGAGAGTGTGACTTAGGGACTAAGAAGAGACCCTGGATGTGTCTCAGGCAGGAGAGTGTGACTTAGGGACTAAGAGAGAGACCCTGGATGTGTTCTCAGACAGGAGAGTGTGACTTAGGTACCAAGAGAGAGACCCTGGATGTGTCTCAGACAGGAGACAGTGTAAGGAATGTTTTGTGACTCGATGGCTGAGGGTTTCACAACAACTACTAATTCACCTTTTCTCTACTTCAGGGAATGCCGAGTCTTCGCGGGTATGACTTTTGGCGGGGAAAAGCTCGAGGAGCCCGGCTGGCGGTGGCGCCTATGGTGGACGCGTCGGAACTGGCATGGCGACTACTGTCTAGACGTTACGGTAAGGTCTCTCCGTCCTCTCATATCCCAATACACCTTAAATAATACTAAGAAAATCAAACAGCATCTGATTACTTTGCGTAAACGGATCATACGTAGAAAGCAGTTTCTGCTCGCGTTCTTTTGAGAACTCTGATACGCCTTGCTAGAACTGTCATTGATGTGGTTCGTCTAACATATAAAACAGAAATGCGTAATTAACAACGTTACGTCATGTGCCACATTCACATGTTACGTCACTTTTTAAGCTTAGCTGGTCGAGGACCGGACCGCAGGGACGCTAAGCCACGAAATCATCTCAAGATAACCTCAAGAAGAAGGCAGTTAATATTTATATCTAAAAGCAATATATGTATACAAAAGAAAATAAAGTTGCCTTTAAAAATTAAGATCAAAGAAGTCAATATAATGATTCGAAGCTTCTAGACAAAATAAATGAAAAAATAGAAACAGTTTCACTAAATAACAATAATTAATATGACAAATTACATTCATATTACAAGAAATCAACGCTGCCGCTTGTGTGGCAGGCAGCGTTGACCACTGGTGCTTGTGTGGCAGGCAGCGTTGACCACTGGTGCTTGTGTGGCAGGCAGCGTTGGTCACTGGTGCTTGTGTGGCAGGCAGTGTTGACCACTGGTGCTTGTGAGGCAGGCAGCGTTGGTCACTGGTGCTTGTGTGGCAGGCAGCGTTGGTCACTGGTGCTTGTGTGGCAGGCAGTGTTGACCACTGGTGCTTGTGAGGCAGGCAGCGTTGACCACTGGTGCTTGTGAGGCAGGCAGCGTTGGTCACTGGTGCTTGTGTGGCAGGCACCGTTGACCACTGGTGCTTGTGAGGCAGGCACCGTTGACCACTGGTGCTTGTGAGGCAGGCAGCGTTGACCACTGCCGCTTGTGTGGCAGGCACCGTTGACCACTGGTGCTTGTGTGGCAGGCAGCGTTGACCACTGGTGCTTGTGTGGCAGGCAGCGTTGACCACTGCCGCTTGTGTGGCAGGCAGCGTTGACCACTGCCGCTTGTGTGGCAGGCACCGTTGACCACTGGTGCTTGTGTGGCAGGCAGTGTTGGTCACTGGTGCTTGTGTGGCAGGCAGCGTTGACCACTGGTGCTTGTGTGGCAGGCAGCGTTGACCACTGGGCTTGTGTGGCAGGCAGCGTTGACCACTGGTGCTTGTGTGGCAGGCACCGTTGACCACTGGTGCTTGTGGTGCTTGTGTGGCAAGCACCGTTGACCACTGGTGCTTGTGTGGCAGGCAGTGTTGGTCACTGGTGCTTGTGTGGCAGGCAGTGTTGGTCACTGGTGCTTGTATGGCAGGCACCGTTGACCACTGGTGCTTATGTGGCAGGCACCGTTGACCACTGGTGCTTGTGTGGCAGGCATAGTTGACCACTGGTGCTTGTGTGGCAGGCACCGTTGACCACTGGTGCTTGTGTGGCAGGCACCGTTGACCACTGGTGCTTGTGTGGCAGGCACCGTTGACCACTGGTGCTTGTGTGGCAGGCACCGTTGACCACTGGTGCTTGTGTGGCAGGTACCGTTGGTCACTGGTGCTTGTGTGGCAGACAGCGTTGACCACTGGCGCTTGTGTGGCAGGCAGCGTTGGTCACTGGTGCTTGTGTGGCAGGCACCGTTGACCACTGGTGCTTGTTGTGGCAGGCACCGTTGACCACTGGTGCTTGTGTGGCAGGCACCGTTGACCACTGGTGCTTGTGTGGCAGGTACCGTTGGTCACTGGTGCTTGTGTGGCAGGCACCGTTGACCACTGGTGCTTGTGTGGCAGGCACCGTTGACCACTGGTGCTTGTGTGGCAGGCACCGTTGACCACTGGCGCTTGTGTGGCAGGCAGCGTTGGTCACTGGTGCTTGTGTGGCAGGCAGCGTTGACCACTGGTGCTTGTGTGGCAGGCAGCGTTGGTCACTGGTGCTTGTGTGGCAGGCAGTGTTGACCACTGGTGCTTGTGTGGCAGGCAGTGTTGACCACTGGTGCTTGTGTGGCAGGCAGCGTTGACCTCTGGTGCTTGTGTGGCAGGCAGCGTTGGTCACTGGTGCTTGTGTGACAGGCAGCGTTGACCACTGGTGCTTGTGTGGCAGGCAGTGTTGACCACTGGTGCTTGTGTTGCAGGCAGCGTTGGTCACTGGTGCTTGTGTGGCAGGCAGCGTTGGTCACTGGTGCTTGTGTGGCAGGCAGTGTTGACCACTGGTGCTTGTGTGGCAGGCAGCGTTGACCACTGGTGCTTGTGTGGCAGGCAGTGTTGACCACTGGTGCTTGTGTGGCAGGCAGCGTTGACCACTGGCGCTTGTGTGGCAGGCAGCGTTGGTCACTGGTGCTTGTGTGGCAGGCAGCGTTGGTCACTGGCGCTTGTGTGGCAGGCAGCGTTGGTCACTGGCGCTTGTGTGGCAGGCAGCGTTGACCACTGGTGCTTGTGTGGCAGGCAGTGTTGACCACTGGCGCTTGTGTGGCAGGCAGCGTTGGTCACTGGTGCTTGTGTGGCAGGCAGCGTTGACCACTGGTGCTTGTGTGGCAGGCAGTGTTGACCACTGGTGCTTGTGTTGCAGGCAGCGTTGGTCACTGGTGCTTGTGTGGCAGGCAGCGTTGGTCACTGGTGCTTGTGTGGCAGGCAGCGTTGGTCACTGGTGCTTGTGTGGCAAGCAGTGTTGACCACTGGTGCTTGTGTGGCAGGCACCGTTGACCACTGGTGCTTGTGTGGCAGGCAGTGTTGACCACTGGTGCTTGTGTGGCAGGCAGCGTTGACCACTGGCGCTTGTGTGGCAGGCAGCGTTGGTCACTGGTGCTTGTGTGGCAGGCAGCGTTGGTCACTGGCGCTTGTGTGGCAGGCAGCGTTGGTCACTGGCGCTTGTGTGGCAGGCAGCGTTGACCACTGGCGCTTGTGTGGCAGGCAGCGTTGGTCACTGGTGCTTGTGTTGCAGGCAGCGTTGACCACTGGTGCTTGTGTGGCAGGCAGCGTTGGTCACTGGTGCTTGTGTGGCAGGCAGCGTTGACCTCTGGTGCTTGTGTGGCAGGCAGCGTTGGTCACTGGTGCTTGTGTGGCAGGCAGCGTTGACCACTGGTGCTTGTGTGGCAGGCAGCGTTGGTCACTGGCGCTTGTGTGGCAGGCAGCGTTGGTCACTGGCGCTTGTGTGGCAGGCAGCGTTGACCACTGGTGCTTGTGTGGCAGGCAGCGTTGACCACTGGTGCTTGTGTGGCAGGCAGCGTTGGTCACTGGTGCTTGTGTGGCAGGCAGCGTTGACCACTGGTGCTTCTGTGGTAGGCACCGTTGACCACTGGCGCTTGTGTGGCAGGCAGCGTTGACCACTGGTGCTTGTGCGGCAGGCAGCGTTGACCACTGGTGCTTGTGTGGCAGGCAGCGTTGGTCACTGGTGCTTGTGTGGCAGGCAGCGTTGACCACTGGCGCTTGTGTGGCAGGCAGCGTTGACCACTGGTGCTTGTGTGGCAGGCAGCGTTGACCACTGGTGCTTGTGTGGCAGGCACCGTTGACCACTGCCGCTTGTGTGGCAGGCAGCGTTGGTCACTGGTGCTTGTGTGGCAGGCAGCGTTGGTCACTGGTGCTTGTGTGGCAGGCAGCGTTGGTCACTGGTGCTTGTGTATCAGGCAGCGTTGACCACTGGTGCTTGTGTGGCAGGCACCGTTGACCACTGGCGCTTGTGTGGCAGGCAGCGTTGACCACTGGTGCTTGTGTGGCAGGCAGCGTTGACCACTGGTGCTTGTGTGGCAGGCAGCTTTGACCACTGGTGCTTGTGTGGCAGGCACCGTTGACCACTGGTGCTTGTGTGGCAGGCACCGTTGACCACTGCCGCTTGTGTGGCAGGCACCATTGACCACTGGTGCTTGTGTGGCAGGCACCGTTGACCACTGGTGCTTGTGTGGCAGGCACCATTGACCACTGCCGCTTGTGTGGCAGGCACCGTTGACCACTGGTGCTTGTGTGGCAGGCAGCGTTGACCACTGGTGCTTGTGTGGCAGGCAGCGTTGACCACTGCCGCTTGTGTGGCAGGTACCGTTGACCACTGGTGCTTGTGTGGCAGGCAGCGTGACCACTGGTGCTTGTGTGGCAGGCAGCGTTGACCACTGCCGCTTGTGTGGCAGGCAGTGTTGACCTCTGGTGCTTGTGTGGCAGGCACCGTTGACCACTGGTGCTTGTGTGGCAGGCACCGTTGACCACTGGTGCTTGTGTGGCAGGCACCGTTGACCACTGGTGCTTGTGTGGCAGGCACCGTTGACCACTGGTGCTTGTGTGGCAGGCACCGTTGACCACTGGTGCTTGTGTGGCAGGCAGTGTTGGTCACTGGTGCTTGTGTGGCAGGCAGTGTTGGTCACTGGTGCTTGTGTGGCAGGCACCGTTGACCACTGGTGCTTGTGTGGCAGGCACCGTTGACCACTGGTGCTTGTATGGCAGGCACCGTTGACCACTGGTGCTTGTGTGGCAGGCACCGTTGACCACTGGTGCTTGTGTGGCAGGCACCACCGTTGACCACTGGTGCTTGTGTGGCAGGCACCGTTGACCACTGGTGCTTGTATGGCAGGTACCGTTGACCACTGGTGCTTGTGTGGCAGGCAGCGTTGGTCACTGGTGCTTGTGTGGCAGGCAGCGTTGACCTCTGGTGCTTGTGTGGCAGGCAGCGTTGGTCACTGGTGCTTGTGTGGCAGGCAGCGTTGACCACTGGTGCTTGTGTGGCAGGCAGCGTTGGTCACTGGCGCTTGTGTGGCAGGCAGCGTTGGTCACTGGCGCTTGTGTGGCAGGCAGCGTTGACCACTGGTGCTTGTGTGGCAGGCAGCGTTGACCACTGGTGCTTGTGTGGCAGGCAGCGTTGGTCACTGGTGCTTGTGTGGCAGGCAGCGTTGACCACTGGTGCTTCTGTGGTAGGCACCGTTGACCACTGGCGCTTGTGTGGCAGGCAGCGTTGACCACTGGTGCTTGTGCGGCAGGCAGCGTTGACCACTGGTGCTTGTGTGGCAGGCAGCGTTGGTCACTGGTGCTTGTGTGGCAGGCAGCGTTGACCACTGGCGCTTGTGTGGCAGGCAGCGTTGACCACTGGTGCTTGTGTGGCAGGCAGCGTTGACCACTGGTGCTTGTGTGGCAGGCACCGTTGACCACTGCCGCTTGTGTGGCAGGCAGCGTTGGTCACTGGTGCTTGTGTGGCAGGCAGCGTTGGTCACTGGTGCTTGTGTGGCAGGCAGCGTTGGTCACTGGTGCTTGTGTATCAGGCAGCGTTGACCACTGGTGCTTGTGTGGCAGGCACCGTTATCACCACTGGCGCTTGTGTGGCAGGCAGCGTTGACCACTGGTGCTTGTGTGGCAGGCAGCGTTGACCACTGGTGCTTGTGTGGCAGGCAGCTTTGACCACTGGTGCTTGTGTGGCAGGCACCGTTGACCACTGGTGCTTGTGTGGCAGGCACCGTTGACCACTGCCGCTTGTGTGGCAGGCACCATTGACCACTGGTGCTTGTGTGGCAGGCAGCGTTGACCACTGGTGCTTGTGTGGCAGGTAGCGTTGACCACTGCCGCTTGTGTGGCAGGCACCGTTGACCACTGGTGCTTGTGTGGCAGGCACCATTGACCACTGCCGCTTGTGTGGCAGGCACCGTTGACCACTGGTGCTTGTGTGGCAGGCAGCGTTGACCACTGGTGCTTGTGTGGCAGGCAGCGTTGACCACTGCCGCTTGTGTGGCAGGTACCGTTGACCACTGGTGCTTGTGTGACAGGCAGCGTAGACCACTGGTGCTTGTGTGGCAGGCAGCGTTGACCACTGCCGCTTGTGTGGCAGGCAGTGTTGACCTCTGGTGCTTGTGTGGCAGGCACCGTTGACCACTGGTGCTTGTGTGGCAGGCACCGTTGACCACTGGTGCTTGTGTGGCAGGCACCGTTGACCACTGGTGCTTGTGTGGCAGGCACCGTTGACCACTGGTGCTTGTGTGGCAGGCACCGTTGACCACTGGTGCTTGTGTGGCAGGCAGTGTTGGTCACTGGTGCTTGTGTGGCAGGCAGTGTTGGTCACTGGTGCTTGTGTGGCAGGCACCGTTGACCACTGGTGCTTGTGTGGCAGGCACCGTTGACCACTGGTGCTTGTATGGCAGGCACCGTTGACCACTGGTGCTTGTGTGGCAGGCACCGTTGACCACTGGTGCTTGTGTGGCAGGCACCACCGTTGACCACTGGTGCTTGTGTGGCAGGCACCGTTGACCACTGGTGCTTGTATGGCAGGTACCGTTGACCACTGGTGCTTGTGTGGCAGGCACCGTTGACCACTGGTGCTTGTGTGGCAGGCACCGTTGACCACTGGTGCTTGTGTGGCAGGCACCGTTGACCACTGGTGCTTGTGTGGCAGGCACCGTTGACCACTGGTACTTGTGTGACAGGTACCGTTGACCACTGGTGCTTGTGTGGCAGGCACCGTTGACCACTGGTGCTTGTGTGGCAGGCAGCGTTGACCACTGGTGCTTGTGTGGCAGGCACCGTTGACCACTGGTGCTTGTGTGACAGGTACCGTTGACCACTGGTGCTTGTGTGGCAGGCACCGTTGACCACTGGTGCTTGTGTGGCAGGCAGCGTTGACCACTGGTGCTTGTGTGGCAGGCAGCGTTGACCACTGGCGCCTGTGTGGCAGGTACCGTTGACCACTGGTGCCTTTGTGGCAGGCACCGTTGACCACTGGTGCTTGTGTGGCAGGTACCGTTGACCACTGGTGCTTGTGTGGCAGGTACCGTTGACCACTGGTGCTTGTGTGGCAGGCACCGTTGACCACTGGTGCTTGTGTGGCAGGCACCGTTGACCACTGGTGCTTGTGTGGCAGGTACCGTTGACCACTGGTGCTTGTGTGGCAGGTACCGTTGACCACTGGTGCTTGTGTGGCAGGTACCGTTGACCACTGGTGCTTGTGTGGCAGGTACCGTTGACCACTGGTGCTTGTGTGGCAGGCACCGTTGACCACTGGTGCTTGTGTGGCAGGCACCGTTGACCACTGGCGCCTGTGTGGCAGGCACCGTTGACCACTGGTGCTTGTGTGGCAGGCAGCGTTGACCACTGGTGCTTGTGTGGCAGGCACCGTTGACCACTGGTGCTTGTGTGGCAGGCAGCGTTGACCACTGGTGCTTGTGTGACAGGCAGCGTTGACCACTGGTGCTTGTGTGACAGGTAGCGTTGACCACTGGCGGTTGTGTGGCAGGCACCGTTGACCACTGGTGCTTGTGTGGCAGGCAGCGTTGACCACTGGTGCTTGTGTGGCAGGCAGCGTTGACCACTGGCGCTTGTGTGGCAGGCAGCGTTGACCACTGGCGCTTGTGTGGCAGGCAGCGTTGACCACTGGCCAGATGTAGCGAGAGCCTGGCCAGGGACCACTGTCTTATATGGGATGATCAAATCACTTCAGTGTGTACACACCTGTGGTACAATGTAATATATGTTTAACACACCTGTGGTACAATGTAATATATGTTTAACACACCTGTGGTACAATGTAATATATGTTTAACACACCTGTGGTACAATGTAATATATGTTTAACACACCTGTGGTACAATGTAATATATGTTTAACACACCTGTGGTACTATGTAATATATGTTTAACACACCTGTGGTACTATGTAATATATGTTTAACACACCTGTGGTACAATGTAATATATGTTTAACACACCTGTGGTACAATGTAATATATGTTTAACACACCTGTGGTACTATGTAATATATGTTTAACACACCTGTGGTACAATGTAATATATGTTTAACACACCTGTGGTACAATGTAATATATGTTTAACACACCTGTGGTACAATGTAATATATGTTTAACACATCAAGTGTTGGAACACATTTGAGAAATGTGGTGAAAGCTTCGAGATCACATTTGTTTTGCAGATGATGGTTTACACGTAGAAATGATCATGTACTCCCCTAGTTGTGCTTGCGGGGGTTGAGCTCTGGCTCTTTGGTCCCGCCTCTCAACCGTCAATCAACTGGTGTACAGATTCCTAAGGCTACTGGGCTCTTATCATATTTACATTTGAAACTGTGTATGGAGTCAGCCTCTGTAACGCGGGTGGGTATTGGCTCTACTGTGTCCTCTTCCCTGCCCGTGATATTTGGCTTGATCCCCAAATTACTTGGAAAAAGGGGTAGGATGAATCTACGTTAAGTGTGGGAATTATAGCAAACAAAGGGATAAATGAACTCTTTAAAACTATGTTAGGCTTGCGGCCTAACTAAAACTCAGAATCGTGGAGACCACGTGACAAGGACATGGACACAAAACAAAAATGTTGGAAACAATGAAATGCAGAGAACAAGCTAATTATTTATTAAGGCAAAGTCTAAACAACAGCTAAATGAAATGTCACTCCCTATACCTTAACACTCCCTATCGAGGCATAAAATTAACTATTTCTCTATACAAAAACGTAGCAACTATACCTTTTGCTAATACGACCAGCTGATGTTAGGCTGATCTCTTTGGAGAGGCGGGTTGATGACCTTCTCCAGTTGTTGACCAAGACCACACTGACCCGCCTAGCCTTCCTCACAGCTAGAGGGTATTCCTACGCCAGGTTTACCAACATTACTAAGCAGGGTTCAAATTGAACAACTAATCTCTGTTGTACTGAACAACCCAGATGGTTGAACTCTTATAAACTGATGGTAATCGTACAGGCATCTTAGGGAAAGGCTATTTCCGATTACAGTATGGCTATTTGAACTTTGAGAATTACTAAATATGGAAGGCTTCGCTGACCTTTGACCCACGGTCGCCAAAATTGATATGCGTCAGAGGCTAGTCCTCTGCTAGTGACGTCACTGATGGTGACTTACTCATTATTCCGAGAATTGAGAATACTCTTGATACTTGAACAGGAATACTATTGAATACAATTTGAATGAAGACTTGAATTTCTCTAAATTCCTGAATTCTGTAAAATAATTCATTATACGTTGCTTAAGACAAAGGCGCCGGCCATTTTGTACTCTTAACCGCTAATCCCAGGAGAGATGACCTTCCCCTGCTTGTCAGGTCAAGTACCATCTGACTCCAAACTTTCACCACCCTCATGTCTATGAGAAACTATACTGAATAATTCCCTACAACAAACCTAGTTTGTTACACCTCCACCGCATCACTGCCTAATGTATTCCATCTGTTAACTACTTTGACACTGAACAAGTTCTTCCTTACGTCCATGTGGCACATGTGTGGTATGTATGATTGAAAATGTTGGACAATGAACAATAGTGAGGCAGACACACTGTTCCAGGATAAGGGAACACTGGCATGAACGTGAGGTCATCTTCATTTCCAGAACAAACATGTCATCATCAAATAACTTGTAAAGAAGTAAATTACGGACCAGCATGATGATAATACTTTTACATAAATATCTTAGACAACATGTTCAGCATAACGTGGATATGTGGGCCTGCGGGCCGTTCCAAGCAACAGCCTGGTGGATCAAGTTATCACAAGGCGAGCCTGGCCTCGGGCCGGGCTAGGGGACTAGGTGAACTCCCACAACCCTCTCCAGGTATGTTCCAGGTAGGTATGATTGCTGTTGGTGGGACATCTCGCCCTTTCAACTACTACACCTATTTTTATACGCTATAATCCCCCGACGTACATATAATACGTACTATAAACAGCAGCGGATCACAAATATGCACAGTTTCTATACTTAGGCTGGGTTGGGTTAGGTGGGGGCTGGGGGTGGTGATATTTTGTAGTACCCCTTATTTGTATGCTGTGACAAGGGAGGAGACGTAAATCAAAATCCAAAACCTCGACCAGTATTGGACCGTTAATTACAAATGAAGGTACGTACACAGAGGACAACAAAGAGATTAGTGAAATTCTAAGAAACCAGTATGAGGCTATGTTTAGCACACCAATTAACAACATGAAAGTTGATGACCCAGACAGCTTCTTTATGAATGACATTCAAGCTGCAGATATAATATAACGGCTATTACCACAAACTCGGAAGACTTTGAAAGAGAAATTGACAATATGCCCATGCACTCAGCCTGGGCCTGACTCATGGAATTCAATATTCATAAAGAAATGTAAAGTACCAGTAGCGAGAGCACTCAGCGTAATATGGAGAAAGAGCTGGTACAGGGGAGATACCAGCAGCACTTAAATCTGCAGATATAGCTCCGTTGCACAAGGGGGGAGTAAAGCCTTGGCAAAAAATTATAGGCCAGTTGCAAAACATCACACCATAATAAAAGTGTTTGAAAGAGTGATTAGGAATCAAATTTCTAGTTTTATGGAAAACNCACCACCTGGGGACCACCACCTGGGGACCACCACCTGGGGACCACCAGCTGGGGCACCACCTGGGGACCACCAGCTGGGGACCACCACCTGGGGACCACCAGCTGGGGACCACCAGCTAGGTCACCAGCTGGGGCACCACACCTGGGGACCACCACCTGGGGACCACCAGCTGGGGACCACCAGCTAGGTCACCACCTGGGGACCACCACCTGGGGACCACCAGCTAGGTCACCACCTGGGGACCACCACCTGGGGACCACCAGCTAGGTCACCACCTGGGGACCACCACCTGGGGACCACCAGCTAGGTCACCACCTGGGGACCACCAGCTGGGGCACCACCTGGGGACCACCAGCTGGGGACCACCAGCTAGGTCACCACCTGGGGACCACCAGCTAGGCCACCACCTGGGGACCACCACCTGGGGACCACCACCTGGGGACCACCAGCTGGGGACCACCAGCTGGGGCACCACCTGGGGACCACCAGCTGGGGCACCACCTGGGGACCACCAGCTAGGTCACCACCTGGGGACCACCAGCTGGGGCACCACCTGGGGACCACCAGCTAGGTCACCACCTGGGGACCACCACCTGGGGACCACCAGCTGGGGCACCACCTGGGGACCACCAGCTAGGTCACCACCTGGGGACCACCACCTGGGGACCACCAGCTGGGGACCACCACCTGAGGACCACCAGCTGGGGACCACCAGCTAGGTCACCACCTGGGGACCACCACCTGGGGACCACCAGCTGGGGACCACCACCTGGGGACCACCAGCTGGGGACCACCAGCTAGGTCACCACCTGGGGACCACCACCTGGGGACCACCAGCTGGGGACCACCACCTGGGGACCACCAGCTGGGGACCACCAGCTAGGTCACCACTGGGGACCACCAGCTGGGGCACCACCTGGGAACCACCAGCTGGGGCACCACCTGGGGACCATCACCTGGGGACCACCACCTGGGGCACCACCTGGGGACCACCAGCTAGGTCACCACCTGGGGACCACCACCTGGGGACCACCAGCTAGGTCACCACCTGGGGACCACCAGCTGGGGCACCACCTGGGGACCACCAGCTGGGGCACCACCTGGGGACCACCACCTGGGGACCACCACCTGGGGCACCACCTGGGGACCACCAGCTAGGTCACCACCTGGGGACCACCACCTGGGGACCACCAGCTAGGTCACCACCTGGGGACCACCACCTGGGGACCACCACCTGGGGACCACCAGCTGGGGACCACCAGCTGGGGACCACCAGCTAGGTCACCACCTGGGGACCACCACCTGGGGACCACCATCTGGGGACACCACCTGGGGACCACCAGCTGGGGCACCACCTGGGGACCACCAGCTGGGGCACCACCTGGGGACCACCACCTGGGGACCACCACCTGGGGACCACCACCTGGGGCACCACCACCTGGGGCACCACCACCTGGGGACCACCACCTGGGGACCACCAGCTGGGGCACCACCTGGGGACCACCAGCTAGGTCACCACCTGGGGACCACCAGCTGGGGCACCACCTGGGGACCACCAGCTGGGGCACCACCTGGGGACCACCAGCTGGGGCACCACCTGGGGACCACCAGCTGGGGACCACCAGCTGGGGACCACCACCTGGGGACCACCACCTGGGGACCACCAGCTAGGTCACCACCTGGGGACCACCACCTGGGGCACCACCTGGGGACCACCACCTGGGGCACCACCTGGGGACCACCAGCTGGGGCACCACCTGGGGACCACCAGCTAGGTCACCACCTGGGGACCACCAGCTGGGGCACCACCTGGGGACCACCAGCTGGGGCACCACCTGGGGACCACCACCTGGGGACCACCAGCTGGGGCACCACCTGGGGACCACCAGCTGGGGACCACCAGCTAGGTCACCACCTGGGGACCACCAGCTGGGGCACCACCTGGGGACCACCAGCTAGGTCACCAACTGGGGACCACCAGCTGGGGCACCACCTGGGGACCACGACCTGGGGACCACCAGCTAGGTCACCACCTGGGGACCACCAGCTGGGGCACCACCTGGGGACCACCAGCTAGGTCACCACCTGGGGACCACCAGCTGGGGCACCACCTGGGGACCACCAGCTGGGGCACCACCTGGGGACCACCACCTGGGGACCACCAGCTGGGGCACCACCTGGGGACCACCAGCTGGGGCACCACCTGGGGACCACCAGCTGGGGCACCACCTGGGGACCACCAGCTGGGGCACCACCTGCGGAACCACCACCTGGGGACCACCAGCTGGGGCACCACCTGGGGACCACCAGCTGGGGCACCACCTGGGGACCACCAGCTGGGTCACCACCTGGGGACCACCAGCTGGGGCACCACCTGGGGACCACCTGGGGACCACCACCTGGGGACCACCAGCTGGGGACCACCAGCTGGGGCACCACCTGGGGACCACCAGCTAGGTCACCACCTGGGGACCACCACCTGGGGACCACCACCTGGGGACCACCACCTGGGGACCACCAGCTGGGGACCACCACCTGGGGCACCACCTGGGGACCACCACCTGGGGACCACCACCTGGGGACCACCACCTGGGTCACCACCTGGGGACCACCACCTGGGTCACCACCTGGGGACCACCAGCTGGGGACCACCAGCTGGGGCACCACCTGGGGACCACCAGCTAGGTCACCACCTGGGGACCACCACCTGGGGACCACCAGCTGGGGCACCACCTGGGGACCACCACCTGGGGACCACCACCTGGGGACCACCAGCTGGGTCACCACCTGGGGACCACCACCTGGGGACCACCAGCTGGGGCACCACCTGGGGACCACCACCTGGGGACCACCAGCTGGGGCACCACCTGGGGACCACCACCTGGGGACCACCAGCTAGGTCACCACCTGGGGACCACCACCTGGGGACCACCAGCTGGGGCACCACCTGGGGACCACCACCTGGGGACCACCAGCTGGGGACCACCAGCTGGGGCACCACCTGGGGACCACCACCTGGGGACCACCAGCTGGGGCACCACCTGGGGACCACCACCTGGGGACCACCACCTGGGGACCACCAGCTGGGTCACCACCTGGGGACCACCACCTGGGGACCACCAGCTAGGTCACCACCTGGGGACCACCACCTGGGGCACCACCTGGGGACCACCAGCTGGGGACCACCAGCTGGGACCACCAGCTGGGGACCACCAGCTGGGGACCACCACCTGGGGACCACCAGCTAGGTCACCACCTGGGGACCACCAGCTGGGGACCACCACCTGGGGACCACCAGCTAGGTCACCACCTGGGGACCACCAGCTGGGGACCACCAGCTGGGGACCACCAGCTGGGGACCACCAGCTGGGGACCACCACCTGGGGACCACCAGCTGGGGACCACCAGCTGGGGCACCACCTGGGGACCACCAGCTAGGTCACCACCTGGGGACCACCAGCTGGGGTACCACCTGGGGACCACCACCTGGGACCACCACCTGGGGACCACCACCTGGGGACCACCAGCTGGGGACCACCAGCTGGGGGTACCACCTGGGGACCACCAGCTGGGGACCACCACCTGGGGACCACCACCTGGGGACCACCACCTGGGGACCACCAGCTGGGGTACCACCTGGGGACCACCTGCTGGGGACCACCACCTGGGGACCACCACCTGGGGACCACCACCTGGGGACCACCACCTGGGGACCACCAGCTGGGGACCACCAGCTGGGGACCACCACCTGGGGACCACCAGCTGGGGACCACCAGCTGGGGACCACCAGCTGGGGACCACCAGCTGGGGCACCACCTGGGGACCACCAGCTAGGTCACCACCTGGGGACCACCAGCTAGGTCACCACCTGGGGACCACCAGCTAGGTCACCACCTGGGGACCACCAGCTAGGTCACCACCTGGGGACCATCAGCTAGGGCACCACCTGGGGACCACCACCTGGGGCACCACCTGGGGACCACCACCTGGGGACCACCACCTGGGGACCACCAGCTGGGGTACCACCTGGGGACCACCAGCTGGGGTACCACCTGGGGACCACCAGCTGGGGACCACCAGCTGGGGACCACCAGCTGGGGACCACCACCTGGGGACCACCAGCTGGGGACCACCAGCTAGGTCACCACCTGGGGACCACCACCTGGGGACCACCAGCTGGGTCACCACCTGGGGACCACCACCTGGGGACCACCACCTGGGGACCACCAGCTAGGGCACCACCTGGGGACCACCAGCTGGGGCACCACCTGGGGACCACCAGCTGGGGCACCACCTGGGGACCACCAGCTGGGGACCACCAGCTGGGGACCACCACCTGGGGACCACCAGCTGGGGCACCACCTGGGGACCACCACCTGGGGACCACCACCTGGGGACCACCAGCTAGGGCACCACCTGGGGACCACCTGGGGACCACCAGCTGGGGCACCACCTGGGGACCACCAGCTGGGGCACCACCTGGGGACCACCACCTGGGGACCACCACCTGGGGACCACCACCTGGGGACCACCAGCTAGGGCACCACCTGGGGACCACCAGCTAGGGCACCACCTGGGGACCACCAGCTGGGGCACCACCTGGGGACCACCACCTGGGGACCACCAGCTGGGGCACCACCTGGGGACCACCAGCTGGTGCACCACCTGGGGACCACCAGCTGGTGCACCACCTGGGGACCACCAGCTGGGGCACCAGAGATATGTTAAGCATTAAGCATTCAGAGTGATCAGCCAAAGTGCCACAAATATATTCAGCTCGTCCTAAATGTCAAGAAACTGTCGTACTAGTGTCCTTATCCTAACCTACCAGAGGACCCAAAACAGAAAACAGGACAGTATGTCAATTTCGCTAGCTGCGAAATTGACTAGAAAATTCGTACTAGAGAATTCAATTTTTTAGTACGATCATTTTTGGCTTTAGGTAAAGTATACGTCAAAATGCGACGTTTTATTAGGAAGACGGATTCATACATTACGTTTCCAGAATCTATATAAGCTCATGACGATAGAGTCATGACCTCGCTTCATGCAGGTCGGCGTTTAATTCCCGACCGTCCAAGTGTTTGGCGCCATTCCTTCCTCCCGTCCCATTCCAAATCCTTATCCTGACCCCTTCTCAGTGCTATATAGTCATAATGACTTGGCGCTTTCACCTGATAATTCCCTTCACTTTACCATAACGTGTACTCACCTAGTTGTGCTTGCGAGGGTTGGGCTTTGGCTCTTTGGTAGAGAAGGCTGTACAAGATACAGTGCAGAGGCTAGTTCACGTAGCTTTGTACAGAAATGACTGTACCAAGTTTTTCCCAGAAATTAGAAATCTCTTTCACGAGGAGAGATTGAAAAAAAATCTTAATTTACATATTCATAAGGGTGAAGGGTAAGAGGGGTGATATGGCTAAAATTTATGAATTTGTGAAAGGCAATATTAATAAGATGTTATAAATATAAAAAAAATAGTGGATTCTGTCACGTCACAGGTTTCTGTGTCCTAGGCTAGGGATGTTGTCCTATGGGTAGTTTCACATGGCCTAACGCCAAGGGATTCATAATTAATAATGAAATTGAATTGAACCTGAAATAAGTTTATTGAGGTATTAATACACATAAATGGATGAGGTAGCTCAAGCTATTTTCACCTCATTCATTACAACGTGTTCATATATGAAATATATATTACCGAACATTCTGAGTGATAAACATATACATTTCTTCCTTTACACATGCAGTATGTTACCAGACATGACAATACTAGGTATTTGTGTACACAGACAAATACACAAATGTATGACAAGGTTATCTTGAGGTTATCTTGGGATGAATTCGGGGCTTTTTTTAGTGTCCCCGCGGCCCGGTCCTCGACCAGGCCTCCACCCCCAGGAAGCAGCCCGTGACAGCTGACTAACACCCAGGTACCTATTTTACTGCTAGGTAACAGGGGCATAGGGTGAAAGAAACTCTGCCCATTGTTTCTCGCCGGCGCCTGGGATCGAACCCAGGACCACAGGATCACAAGCCCAGCGTGCTGTCCGCTCGGCCGACCGGCTCCCTTGGTACACACAATTTGCAAGAGTCTTGCAGACAATTCAACAAAAGTTGACCAGACCACACACTAGAAGGCTGGGGTTTCGTCGTTTCGTCATGTGCCGAAACGACGACGTTTCGGTCCGTCCTGGACCGAAACGTCGACCATTCTCAATCGACATGAGAATGGTCCAGGACGGACCGAAACGTCGTCGTCCCTTCACCTTCTAGTGTGTGGTCTGGTCAACATATTTTAGCCACGTTTTGTGACTCATCGCCAGCAATTCAACAAAAGGTTACAATCTTGGTGCAAAATTCTTATCTCTCCAGAATATCATCAACCTTTCGTTGTGACACATCCAGGCTATTTGTTCAGAACAGTCCTTATCTCAGTGTTTCTATATACATTAATCAACGGACAATCAAGAACATAATGGTGGGGTGTGAGACCTTAACATACTACATAGTTTACACTTCGTGTCATTATCATGAACACCTATCTCATATTCCCAGTATATTTGTACCCAAGCCTGAGCCGCATGTACATAAAGTCACTCCAAGCATTTCTCCTTTTACCATAAGTGAAATGTGTGTTTTGACTCACACACATGTAGTGTTTGCATGGTTTGGCTTCCCTCATACTTTATTCCTCTCCTCACTTCTATTTGTCTGAATATTTCTTATTTTGTTTCTGATATATATAATTAATAATAACCTACATATAAATTCCAGGAGAAATCCCAAGGAGCACAGGATCACTATCACCTCGGTAAGGTGATAGTAAAAGTTATATTTGGTGGAAAAAACATATGAACACATTTAATCACTCTGTGGAACTCCCACATATCATTCCTGTATCTTGATTATATACAATCAGAAATGTTAAAATAGACATAATATTCATAACAGAGCTTAGTTCTAGCAACATTTAAATTAATATTGATCCACTCAAGCAAGATCATCATCACAGACAATATATCGGAAATCTAGAGTCTGTAAAATATACCCTGTATTCCCTTTAAACATCACTATGATATTCTGCAAGTTGAACTAATATGAGTTGTAGCTTCTATGACTGTCTGGCGGAGTCAACGTTTATCAAACCATGAGCGTCTGTCCGATACAACTTCCACGTCCGCCATTATCTGGTCTAGTCACTGTTTACGCTCTCACTTCCACCCCTTAATACCACATGTCCATTTATCACTGAATAATAGCTGAATCTTCCCATTTAACAATATTCTGATATATAGCAGGATATATGTTACTGGATATTCATAATCAACGCATGTCTGCCGGCACAACTTCGATGGGTCTGCCAGCAACCCGTCCTCGCAAATTCGTATAGTCAATATTGACTTATTAGTTACGTGCATAGGTGACATACTAAACAATAGTTTCCCTTGAAAAGCTTCATAGAAAACACCGGCCTTACCTAACCTTGTTAGTATGTTAAAATAAGCATCTTATAGCTTCGTAATTACAATTGTTACTTAACCTATTATAGGTATAGGTTAGGTAATAATTGTAATTACGAAGCAATAAGATGCTTATCTTACCATACTAAGTAGGTTAGGTAAGGTCGGTGTTTTCTATGAAGCTTTTCAAGGGAAACTATTATGTTAAGTATGTCACCTATGCACATATTTAATAAGTCAATATTGACTATACGATTTTGCGAGGACGGGTTGCTGCCAGCAGCCAGCTGACTGCCGCCGCCATAAACAGATATCTACATCTCTTGTATTTTCATTATAATGTCTCTCTAGACAAACCATCATAACTCTTCAGTACGCAAATTAGAGTATATTGCAGATTAGGCTCATAACATATACAAAATGAAAAAAGTTTTTAGATTCAGCAAAGACTTAAGTAAACAATCGATGGGAAACACTGCTGTAGATTAATGGAACAAATTACTAGGTAAAATAGACGTGGGATCGCTGGAGTGTCTCATCATTAGGAATGCTTGGGTGGTAATAGCTGTTGCTTCACGTGGACCTATAGGAATTATGCAGTTTCATTTATTCTTGTGTTCTTATAGCAGGAAGGATATCAATCACATGTGATTCTTCTGGAGACCAAACTACCAAAGATCTACTGGTCTTCGTGCGACCTGGATGTGCTAAGGGGTGCTCTAGGGTCCTGAGGACAAGCAGGGTACCAGAGACCAGTAGGTTCTAGTGACCAGCTGGTCCCACTGGTTTACGTTCTTTACATATAATAAAAAATCTTGGGTTGGATTCCCGGCTGGACAGAAATGGCTAAGCACATTTCCTTTCACCTGATTGCTTGATTGTGGGAGTAGAAGAACTCCCAGAAACCCACCAAGGTACGACCGAAGGACTGAAGTCTTTCAGGCTATCTACCCCCAACACCGGAAATAATTATATACGAAGTACCAGGGACATGTGTGACTTAGGGACGAAGAGAGAGACCCTGGATGTGTCTCAGGCAGGAGAGTGTGACTTAGGGACCAAGAGAAAGACCCTGGATGTGTCTCAGGCAGGAGAGTGTGACTTAGGGACCAAGAGAGATACCCTGGATGTGTCTCAGGCAGGAGAGTGTGACTTAGGGACCAAGAGAGAGACTCTGGATGTGTCTCAGGCAGGAGAGTGTGACTTAGGGACCAAGAGAGAGACTCTGGATGTGTCTCAGGCAGGAGAGTGTGACTTAGGGACCAAGAGAGAGACTCTGGATGTGTCTCAGGCAGGAGAGTGTGACTTAGGGACTAAGAGAGAGACCTTGGATGTGTCTCAGACAGGAGAGTGTGACTTAGGGACCAAGAGAGAGACTCTGGATGTGTCTCAGGCAGGAGAGTGTGACTTAGGGACCAAGAGAGAGACTCTGGATGTGTCTCAGGCAGGAGAGTGTGACTTAGGGACTAAGAGAGAGACCCTGGTTGTGTCTCAGGCAGGAGAGTGTGACTTAGGGACCAAGAGAGAGACTCTGGATGTGTCTCAGGCAGGAGAGTGTGACTTAGGGACCAAGAGAAAGACCTTGGATGTGTCTCAGGCAGGAGAGTGTGACTTAGGGACCAAGAGAAAGACCCTGGATGTGTCTCAGACAGGAGAGTGTGACTTAGGGACCAAGAGAAAGACCTTGGATGTGTCTCAGACAGGAGAGTGTGACTTAGGGACCAAGAGAAAGACCCTGGATGTGTCTCAGACAGGAGAGTGTGACTTAGGTACCAAGAGAGAGACCCTGGATGTGTCTCAGACAGGAGACAGTGTAAGGAATGTTTTGTGACGCGATGGCTGAGGGTTCACAACAACTACTAATTCACCTTTTCTCTACTTCAGGGAATGCCGAGTCTTCGCGGGTATGACTTTTGGCGGGAAAAGCTGCGAGGAGCCCGGCTGGCGGTGGCGCCTATGGTGGACGCGTCGGAACTGGCATGGCGACTACTGTCTAGACGTTACGGTAAGGTCTCTCCGTCCGCTCATATCCCAATACACCTTAAATAATACTAAGAAAATCAAACAGCATCTGATTACTTTGCGTAAACGGATCATACGTAGGAAAGCAGTTTCTGCTCGCGTTCTTTTGAGAACTCTGAGTACGTCTTGCTAGAACTGTCATTGATGTGGTTCGTCTAACATATAAAACAGAAATGCGTAATTCACACGTTACGTCATGTGCCACATTCACATGTTACGTCACTTTTTAAGCTTAGCTGGTCGAGGACCGGACCGCGGGGACGCTGAGCCCCGAAATCATCTCAAGATAACCTCAAGAAGAAGGCAGTTAATATTTATATCTAAAAGCAATATATGTATACAAAAGAAAATAAAGTTGCCTTTAAAAATTAAGATCAAAGAAGTCAATATAAAGATTCGAAGCTTCTAGACAAAATAAATGAAAAAATAGAAACAGTTTCACTAAATAACAATAATTAATATGACAAATTACATTCATATTACAAGAAATCAACGCTGCCGCTTGTGTGGCAGGCAGCGTTGACCACGTGCTTGTGAGGCAGGCAGCGTTGACCACTGGTGCTTGTGTGGCAGGCAGCGTTGACCACTGGTGCTTGTGAGGCAGGCAGCATTGACCACTGGTGCTTGTGTGGCAGGCAGCGTTGACCACTGGTGCTTGTGTGGCAGGCAGCGTTGACCACTGGTGCTTGTGTGGCAGGCAGCGTTGACCACTGGTGCTTGTGTGGCAGGCAGCGCTGACCACTGGTGCTTGTGTGGCAGGCAGCGTTGACCACTGGTGCTTGTGTGGCAGGCAGCGTTGACCACTGGTGCTTGTGTGGCAGGCAGCGTTGACCACTGGTGCTTGTGAGGCAGGCAGCGTTGACCACTGGTGCTTGTGTGGCAGGCAGCGTTGACCACTGGTGCTTGTGTGGCAGGCAGCGTTGACCACTGGTGCTTGTGTGGCAGGCAGCGTTGACCACTGGTGCTTGTGAGGCAGGCAGCGTTGACCACTGGTGCTTGTGTGGCAGGCAGCGTTGACCACTGGTGCTTGTGTGGCAGGCAGCGTTGGTCACTGGTGCTTGTGTGGCAGGCAGCGTTGACCACTGGTGCTTGTGTGGCAGGCAGCGTTGGTCACTGGTGCTTGTGTGGCAGGCAGTGTTGACCACTGGTGCTTGTGAGGCAGGCAGCGTTGACCACTGGTGCTTGTGAGGCAGGCAGCGTTGGTCACTGGTGCTTGTGTGGCAGGCAGCGTTGGTCACTGGTGCTTGTGTGGCAGGCAGCGTTGACCACTGGTGCTGGTGTGGCAGGCAGCGCTGACCACTGGTGCTTGTGTGGCAGGCAGCGTTGACCACTGGTGCTTGTGTGGCAGGCAGCGTTGGTCACTGGTGCTTGTGTGGCAGGCAGCGTTGGTCACTGGTGCTTGTGAGGCAGGCAGCGTTGGTCACTGGTGCTTGTGTGGCAGGCAGCGTTGACCACTGGTGCTTGTGTGGCAGGCAGCGCTGACCACTGGTGCTTGTGTGGCAGGCAGCGTTGACCACTGGTGCTTGTGTGGCAGGCAGCGTTGACCACTGGTGCTTGTGTGGCAGGCAGCGTTGACCACTGGTGCTTGTGTGGCAGGCAGCGTTGACCACTGGTGCTTGTGTGGCAGGCAGCGCTGACCACTGGTGCTTGTGTGGCAGCAGCGTTGACCACTGGTGCTTGTGTGGCAGGCAGCGTTGACCACTGGTGCTTGTGTGGCAGGCAGCGTTGACCACTGGTGCTTGTGTGGCAGGCAGCGTTGACACTGGTGCTTGTGTGGCAGGCAGCGTTGACCACTGGTGCTTGTGTGGCAGGCAGCGTTGACCACTGGTGCTTGTGTGGCAGGCAGCGTTGACCACTGGTGCTTGTGTGGCAGGCAGCGTTGACCACTGGTGCTTGTGTGGCAGGCAGCGTTGACCACTGGTGCTTGTGTGGCAGGCAGCGTTGGTCACTGGTGCTTGTGTGGCAGGCAGCGTTGACCACTGGTGCTTGTGTGGCAGGCAGCGTTGACCACTGGTGCTTGTGTGGCAGGCAGCGTTGGTCACTGGTGCTTGTGTGGCAGGCAGCGTTGACCACTGGTGCTTGTGTGGCAGGCAGCGTTGACCACTGGTGCTTGTGTGGCAGGCAGCGTTGACCACTGGTGCTTGTGTGGCAGGCAGCGTTGACCACTGGTGCTTGTGTGGCAGGCAGCGTTGACCACTGGTGCTTGTGTGGCAGGCAGCGTTGACCACTGGTGCTTGTGTGGCAGGCAGCGTTGACCACTGGTGCTTGTGTGGCAGGCAGCGTTGACCACTGGTGCTTGTGTGGCAGGCAGCGTTGGTCACTGGTGCTTGTGTGGCAGGCAGCGTTGACCACTGGTGCTTGTGTGGCAGGCAGCGTTGGTCACTGGTGCTTGTGTGGCAGGCAGCGTTGACCACTGGTGCTTGTGTGGCAGGCAGCGTTGACCACTGGTGCTTGTGTGGCAGGCAGCGTTGGTCACTGGTGCTTGTGTGGCAGGCAGCGTTGGTCCACTGGTGCTTGTGTGGCAGGCAGCGTTGGTCACTGGTGCTTGTGTGGCAGGCAGCGTTGACCACTGGTGCTTGTGTGGCAGGCAGCGTTGACCACTGGTGCTTGTGTGGCAGGCAGCGTTGACCACTGTGCTTGTGTGGCAGGCAGCGTTGACCACTGGTGCTTGTGTGGCACAGCGTTGACCACTGGTGCTTGTGTGGCAGGCAGCGTTGACCACTGGTGCTTGTGTGGCAGGCAGCGCTGACCACTGGTGCTTGTGTGGCAGCAGCGTTTGACCACTGGTGCTTGTGTGGCAGGCAGCGTTGACCACTGGTGCTTGTGTGGCAGGCAGCGTTGACCACTGGTGCTTGTGTGGCAGGCAGCGTTGACCACTGGTGCTTGTGTGGCAGGCAGCGTTGACCACTGGTGCTTGTGTGGCAGGCAGCGTTGACCACTGGTGCTTGTGTGGCAGGCAGCGTTGACCACTGGTGCTTGTGTGGCAGGCAGCGTTGACCACTGGTGCTTGTGTGGCAGGCAGCGTTGACCACTGGTGCTTGTGTGGCAGGCAGCGTTGGTCACTGGTGCTTGTGTGGCAGGCAGCGTTGACCACTGGTGCTTGTGTGGCAGGCAGCGTTGGTCCACTGGTGCTTGTGTGGCAGGCACCGTTGACCACTGGTGCTTGTGTGCAGGCAGCGTTGACCACTGGTGCTTGTGTGGCAGGCAGCGTTGACCACTGGTGCTTGTGTGGCAGGCACGTTGACCACTGGTGCTTGTGTGGCAGGCAGCGTTGACCACTGGTGCTTGTGTGGCAGGCAGCGTTGACCACTGGTGCTTGTGTGGCAGGCACCGTTGACCACTGGTGCTTGTGTGGCAGGCAGCGTTGACCACTGGTGCTTGTGTGGCAGGCACGTTGACCACTGGTGCTTGTGTGGCAGGCAGCGTTGACCACTGGTGCTTGTGTGGCAGGCAGCGTTGACCACTGGTGCTTGTGTGGCAGGCAGCGTTGACCACTGGTGCTTGTGTGGCAGGCAGCGTTGGTACTGGTGCTTGTGTGGCAGGCGTGTTGACCACTGGTGCTTGTGTGGCAGGCAGCGTTGACCACTGGTGCTTGTGTGGCAGGCAGCGTTGGTCACTGGTGCTTGTGTGGCAGGCAGCGTTGACCACTGGTGCTTGTGTGGCAGGCAGCGTTGGTCACTGGTGCTTGTGTGGCAGGCAGCGTTGACCACTGGTGCTTGTGTGGCAGGCAGCGTTGACCACTGGTGCTTGTGTGGCAGGCAGCGTTGGTCACTGGTGCTTGTGTGGCAGGCAGCGTTGACCACTGGTGCTTGTGTGGCAGGCAGCGTTGACCACTGGTGCTTGTGTGGCAGGCAGCGTTGACCACGGTGCTTGTGTGGCAGGCAGCGTTGGTCACTGGCGCTTGTGTGGCAGGCAGCGTTGGTCACTGGTGCTTGTGTGGCAGGCAGCGTTGACCACTGGCGCTTGTGTGGCAGGCAGCGTTGNACACACACACACACACACACGAGACAAACAAGAACATAGAATGACAATTATAACCGTGTACAGGTTTATCAACATGCGTTAGAATGTAACCAGATGTTCAGACTGTGTTAATTTGTTGCTTGTCTCTGAACACGAGGAATGGTCTAAGTACCTCAGGTTTGTACTTCTAATATTCTCTCTGATATTCCCTGTAAAATAAATCAGTGATATACAGGATTAGTTGCTTTCCTTGAAAAAAACTAATGCCCATATTGACAGGAAAATAAACAAAGTAATTAGATTAATAGTTTAATCTCTGTGTTGGAATCATTCCAGCTGAGGAGCGTGTTCCGGCCGGGTGTGGTGTACCTTCCGCAAGGGCTCACACTGCAAGCCCACGGGGCATCCTCCATGAGAGCTGACAGTGTAGGTCCATGAGAGCTGACAGTGTATGTCTATGAGGGCTGACAGTGTATGTCTATGAGGGCTGACAGTGTATGTCTATGAGGGCTGACAGTGTATGTTATGAGGCTGACAGTGTATGTCTATGAGGGCTGACAGTGTATGTCTATGAGGGCTGACAGTGTAGGCCATGAGGGCTGACAGTGTATGTCTATGAGGGCTGACAGTGTATGTCTATGAGGGCTGACAGTGTATGTCTATGAGGCTGACAGTGTATGTCTATGAGGGCTGACAGTTATGTCTATGAGGGCTAACGTGTATGTCTATGAGGGCTGACAGTGTATGTCTATGAGGGCTGACAGTGTAGGTCCATGAGGGCTGACAGTGTAGGTCCTTGAGAGCTGACAGTGTAGGTCCATGAGGGCTGACAGTGTATGTCTATGAGGGCTGACAGTGTATGTCTATGAGGGCTGACAGTGTATGTCTATGATGGCTGACAGTGTATGTCTATGAGGGCTGACAGTGTATGTCTATGAGGGCTGACAGTGTATGTCTATGATGGCTGACAGTGTATGTCTATGAGGGCTGACAGTGTAGGTCTATGAGGGCTGACAGTGTATGTCTATGAGGCTGACAGTGTATGTCTATGAGGGCTGACAGTGTAGGTCCATGAGAGCTGACAGTGTAGGTCCATGAGAGCTGACAGTGTAGGTCCATAAGAGCTGACAGTGTAGGTCCATGAGAGCTGACAGTGTAGGTCCATGAGAGCTGACAGTGTAGGTCCATGAGAGCTGACAGTGTAGGTCCATGAGAGCTGACAGTGTAGGTCCATGAGAGCTGACAGTGTAGGTCCATGAGAGCTGACAGTGTAGGTCCATGAGAGCTGACAGTGTAGGTCCATGAGAGCTGACAGTGTAGGTCCTTGAGAGCTGACAGTGTAGGCCCAAGAGACCAACCCCCCACAAGAGCTGACAGTGTAGACCCAAGAGACCAACCCCCCCCCCACAAGAGCTGACAGTGTAGACCCAAGAGACCAACCCCCCACAAGAGCTGACAGTGTAGACCCAAGAGACCAACCCCCCCACAAGAGCTGACAGTGTAGACCCAAGAGACCAACCCCCCACAAGAGCTGACAGTGTAGACCCAAGAGACCAACCCCCCCACAAGAGCTGACAGTGTAGACCCAAGAGACCAACCCCCCCCCCCCACAAGAGCTGACAGTGTAGACCCAAGAGACCAACCCCCACAAGAGCTGGCAGTGTAGGCCCAAGAGACCAACCCCCACAAGAGCTGACAGTGTAAGCCCAAGTAGGCAAACAGAAAATATAATTATGTTTAAGTGTGATAAGTTCCAGATACTTGGGTATGATGGAAATGATGAACTTAAACGAAATAAATGGTACAAGACAATTAAGTCTACTCATAGAGAGAAAACAACATGTAAAAGATGTGAGAATTATGATGTGTGACGACCTGACATGAACATAACCCAGCAAATATAGCGTCAGCCTGGAAATGATGATAGGATGGATTATGAGAACGTTCTAATCCAGGGATTCCATCACAACTGTAATACTATTTAAATCCCGGCTGCTGTCCCGTTTTAAGTACTGCTTGGTACTCACTTCCTCCTTCAGAACAGTGGAGATTGCTGTAATAAAATGAATACAGGAAATCTATACGGCACGCATAGACATGATAAAGTACAATAAAGTTATATATATACTATGTATATATATATATATATATAATATATATATATATATATATATATATATATATATATATATATATATATATATATATATATATATGTGTGTGTTATTGGGACAGTCTCCTTGATTGTGAACAGACGCCCAATATTGTTCAATACTCTCCCAGCAATCATAAGAAAAAGAAGGTTTTCTTTCTTCTTCAACTGAAGGATTCGGTTGTATAAATCTCTGGTGCGCCCCCATTTGGATTCCTGTATCCAAGCTTGGTAACGTCATCTTCAGAAGGACATAGCTGCTCTAGAGAGTGTGCAATACCAGGCAACAAAAGTCGTTCTAGAGCTAAGTCACGTCTCGTATCAAGAACGATTGAGGGCCACAGGGCTAACAACACTGCAAACCAGGCATGACAGGGTGGATCTCATTGAAACTTTTAAAATACTGAACAAGTTGGAGAATGATGATCTGGATATTTTCTCCTAAAGGTCACATGTAACACAAACAAGGAGCAACGGTTGTAAACTCAACAAGCCACAATGTAGGGCGGATAACAAGAGATGCTTTTTCACCCACAGGGCTATAAACCCCTTGGAACTGCCTACCCGCCGAAGCCGTAAATACCAAAACTCAATGTTAAGTTTTAAAATCCACCTGGATAAGATCAAATGGCAAATGGAGGGACCTTAAACAAGCCCCCGGCTTCCTGTCCTCATTGAGGCCACTAGTGTTAGTGGCCCTCTGGTATATCGTGAAATATTGCCGGAACAAATGTGAACTTCAAACAGCAATTAGATGATTTCCTGCAAGAAGTGACAGTCCAACCAGGTCGTATTGGATGCACGGAATTGCGGGCCGCTGCAAGCATCCGCCTGTTGGACCAGGTTACACGTCGAGCCTGGCCCCTCCCTCGCCGGCCTTGGGGAGTAGAACTCCCAAAACCCTCTCCAGGTATGCTGCAGCTATGGTCCACCACCTGGGGACCACCAGCTGGGGCACCACCTGGGGACCACCAGCTGGGGCACCACCTGGGGACCACCAGCTAGGTCACCACCTGGGGACCACCAGCTGGGGCACCACCTGGGGACCACCAGCTGGGGCACCACCTGGGGACCACCAGCTGGGGCACCACCTGGGGACCACCAGCTGGGGCACCACCTGGGGACCACCAGCTGGGGCACCACCTGGGGACCACCAGCTAGGGTACCACCTGGGGCACCACCAGCTGGGGCACCACCTGGGGCACCACCTGGGGCACCACCAGCTGGGGCACCACCTGGGGACCACCACCTGGGGACCACCAGCTAGGTCACCACCTGGGCACCACCAGCTGGGGCACCAGCTGGGGCACCACCAGCTGGGGCACCACCAGCTGGGCACCACCTGGGGCACCACCTAGGGACCACCAGCTGGGGCACCACCTGGGGACCACCAGCTAGGTCACCACCTGGGGACCACCACCTGGGGACCACCAGCTGGGGCACCACCTGGGGCACCACCTAGGGACCACCAGCTGGGGCACCACCAGCTGGGGCACCACCTGGGGCACCACCAGCTGGGGCACCACCTGGGGACCACCAGCTGGGGCACCACCTGGGGACCACCAGCTGGGGCACCACCTGGGGCACCACCAGCTGGGGCACCACCTGGGGCACCACCTGGGGACCACCAGCTGGGGCACCACCTGGGGCACCACCTGGGGACCACCAGCTAGGTCACCACCTGGGGACCACCAGCTAGGTCACCACCTGGGGACCACCAGCTAGGTCACCACCTGGGGACCACCTGGGGACCACCAGCTAGGTCACCACCTGGGGTACCACCAGCTGGGGCACCACCTGGGGCACCACCTGGGGGACCACCAGCTAGGTCATCACCTGGGGCACCACCTGGGGACCACCAGCTAGGTCACCACCTGGGGACCACCAGCTGGGGCACCACCTGGGGCACCACCTGGGGACCACCAGCTGGGGCACCAGCTGGGGCACCACCTGGGGACCACCACCTGGGGACCACCACCTGGGGCACCACCTGGGGACCACCAGCTAGGTCACCACCTGGGGACCACCACCTGGGGACCACCAGCTAGGTCACCACCTGGGGACCACCAGCTGGGGCACCACCTGGGGACCACCAGCTGGGGCACCACCTGGGGACCACCAGCTGGGGCACCACCTGGGGCACCACCTGGGGCACCACCAGCTGGGGCACCACCTGGGGACCACCAGCTGGGGCACCACCTGGGGCACCACCAGCTGGGGCACCACCAGCTGGGGCACCACCAGCTGGGGCACCACCAGCTGGGGCACCACCTGGGGCACCACCTAGGGACCACCAGCTGGGGCACCACCTGGGGCACCACCTGGGGACCACCAGCTAGGTCACCACCTGGGGACCACCACCTGGGGACCACCAGCTGGGGCACCACCTGGGGACCACCACCTGGGGACCACCAGCTAGGTCACCACCTGGGGACCACCAGCTGGGGCACCACCTGGGGACCACCAGCTGGGGCACCACCTGGGGACCACCACCTGGGGCACCACCTGGGGACCACCAGCTGGGGCACCACCTGGGGCACCACCTGGGGCACCACCTGGGGACCACCAGCTGGGGCACCAGCTGGGGCACCACCTGGGGCACCACCTGGGGACCACCAGCTGGGGCACCAGCTGGGGCACCACCTGGGGCACCACCTGGGGACCACCAGCTGGGGCACCAGCTGGGGCACCACCTGGGGCACCACCAGCTGGGGCACCACCTGGGCACCACCAGCTGGGGCACCACCTGGGGACCACCAGCTGGGGCACCACCTGGGGACCACCAGCTGGGGCACCACCTGGGGACCACCAGCTGGGGCACCACCTGGGGCACCACCACCTGGGGCACCACCTGGGGACCACCAGCTGGGGCACCACCTGGGGACCACCAGCTGGGGCACCACCACCTGGGGCACCACCTGGGGACCACCAGCTGGGGCACCACCTGGGGACCACCAGCTGGGGCACCACCTGGGGCACCACCTGGGGACCACCAGCTAGGGCACCACCTGGGGACCACCAGCTGGGGCACCACCTGGAGCACCACCTGGGGCACCACCTGGGGACCACCAGCTGGGGCACCACCTGGGGACCACCAGCTGGGGCACACCTGGGGACCACCAGCTGGGGCACCACCTGGGGCACCACCTGGGGCACCACCTGGGGCACCACCTGGGGACCACCAGCTGGGGCACCACCTGGGGACCACCAGCTGGGCACCACCTGGGGACCACCACCTGGGGCACCACCTGGGGCACCACCTGGGGCACCACCTGGGGCACCACCTGGGGACCACCAGCTGGGGCACCACCTGGGGCACCACCAGCTGGGGCACCACCTGGGGACCACCAGCTGGGGCACCAGCTGGGGCACCAGCTGGGGCACCACCTGGGGCACCACCAGCTGGGGCACCACCTGGGGCACCACCTGGGGACCACCAGCTGGGGCACCACCTGGGGACCACCACCTGGGGCACCACCTGGGGCACCACCTGGGGCACCACCTGGGGCACCACCTGGGGACCACCAGCTGGGGCACCACCTGGGGCACCACCTGGGGCACCACCTGGGGACCACCAGCTGGGGCACCACCTGGGGACCACCAGCTGGGGCACCACCTGGGGCACCACCTGGGGACCACCAGCTGGGGCACCACCTGGGGCACCACCTGGGGCACCACCTGGGGACCACCAGCTGGGGCACCACCTGGGGACCACCAGCTGGGGCACCACCTGGGGCACCACCTGGGGCACCACCTGGGGACCACCAGCTGGGGCACCACCTGGGGCACCACCTGGGGCACCACCAGCTGGGGCACCACCTGGGGCACCACCTGGGGACCACCAGCTGGGGCACCACCTGGGGACCACCAGCTGGGGCACCACCTGGGGCACCACCACCTGGGGCACCACCTGGGGACCACCAGCTGGGGCACCACCTGGGGACCACCAGCTGGGGCACCACCTGGGGACCACCAGCTAGGGCACCACCTGGGGACCACCAGCTGGGGCACCACCTGGGGCACCACCTGGGGACCACCAGCTGGGGCACCACCTGGGGACCACCAGCTGGGGCACCACCTGGGGACCACCAGCTGGGGCACCACCTGGGGACCACCAGCTGGGGCACCACCTGGGGCACCACCTGGGGACCACCAGCTGGGGCACCACCTGGGGACCACCAGCTGGGGCACCACCTGGGGACCACCAGCTGGGGCACCACCTGGGGACCACCAGCTGGGGCACCACCTGGGGACCACCAGCTGGGGCACCACCTGGGGACCACCAGCTGGGGCACCACCTGGGGCACCACCTGGGGACCACCAGCTGGGGCACTACCTGGGGCACCACCTGGGGACCACCAGCTGGGGCACCACCTGGGGACCACCAGCTGGGGCACCACCTGGGGACCACCACCTGGGGCACCACCTGGGGACCACCAGCTGGGGCACCACCTGGGGCACCACCTGGGGACCACCAGCTGGGCACCACCTGGGGCACCACCACCTGGGGCACCACCTGGGGACCACCACCTGGGGCACCACCTGGGGACCACCAGCTGGGGCACCACCTGGGGACCACCAGCTGGGGCACCACCTGGGGACCACCAGCTAGGCACCACCTGGGGACCACCAGCTGGGGCACCACCTGGGGCACCACCAGCTGGGGCACCACCTGGGGACCACCAGCTGGGGCACCACCTGGGGACCACCAGCTAGGGCACCACCTGGGGACCACCAGCTGGGGCACCACCTGGGGCACCACCAGCTGGGGCACCACCTGGGGACCACCAGCTAGGGCACCACCTGGGGACCACCAGCTGGGGCACCACCTGGGGCACCAGCTGGGGCACCACCTGGGGCACCACCAGCTGGGGCACCACCTGGGGCACCACCAGCTGGGGCACCACCTGGGGCACCACCAGCTGGGGCACCACCAGCTGGGGCACCACCTGGGGCACCACCAGCTGGGGCACCACCTGGGGCACCACCACCTGGGGCACCACCTGGGGACCACCAGCTGGGGCACCACCTGGGGACCACCAGCTGGGGCACCACCTGGGGACCACCAGCTGGGGCACCACCTGGGGACCACCAGCTGGGGCACCACCACCTGGGGCACCACCTGGGGCACCACCAGCTGGGGCACCACCTGGGGACCACCAGCTGGGGCACCACCTGGGGACCACCAGCTGGGGCACCACCTGGGGCACCACCAGCTGGGGCACCACCTGGGGACCACCAGCTGGGGCACCACCTGGGGACCACCAGCTGGGGCACCACCTGGGGACCACCAGCTGGGGCACCACCATCTGGGGACCACCACCTGGGGCACCACCAGCTGGGGCACCACCAGCTGGGGCACCACCTGGGGACCACCAGCTGGGCACCACCAGCTGGGGCACCACCTGGGGACCAC
>WNGS01159839.1:23147-33620 GCA_020271785.1 Procambarus virginalis
AACAAGTGGTACTTATACAGTCATTACAAGAAGGGTCGCCATGGAGACCAAGAGACGCCACATCAGTGTTGACATGTGTTCGAGGTATCCACTACCGACCACATTTCCCCTCTCTCTCTCCCCCCCCTCACTCTACACTCTTCTCTCTCTCTCTCCCCTCATTCTACACTCTTCTATCTCTCTCTCTCTCTCTCTCCCCTCACTCTACACTCTTTTCTCTCTCTCTCCCCTCACTCTACACTCTTCTCTCTCCCCTCACTCTACACTCTTCTCTCTCTCTCTCCCCTCGCAGCTGTCGTGTTACCCTCTGTTGACAACAGAGCCACTCTTGATACTCCACTCTTCACGTTGACACTTTTTTTTTCCAGTTTTCTTAAAATCTGCTTATTTTTTATTCCGTTTGTCGCTGTTGATAAGAGTCGTCTGGCTCCGTTTACCGTTAGCGACAACAGTGCCGCTTACCTTCCCACCCCTTACACCGCCCCCCCTACCCCTTCGACCCCTCCATCCCATCTTTAATCCCCTCATGTCACTGGGGGAGGGGGGGGGCGCAAACGGGTTCAGTCTCTTCTTCCACTACTTCAAGTGTAACACACGGAACATCTATCTCCAACACTAACATTAATAAACATCTCTAACGTTGGTGGCTAACACCGCCAACACTAACCTCTCCTTACACTGATATATATCTAACATCTGCAACGCTAACATCTAACATGTGCATAACGTAACATTTCTAATAGTTATATCTAACACCACCAACATTAACACCCAACACCTCCAATCACCCGCAATAACACACCACAACACCACACAATACTCATCCACACTTCACACCTCTATCACACACACACACCACACACACACACACACACACACACACACACACACACACACACACACACACACACACACGCGCGCACACGCACACGCACACGCACACACACACACATATGATAGGGAAATGGGACAGGAGTCATTGCTGTAAACAACTGATGCTCGAAAGGCGGGATCCAAGAGTCAATGCTCGATCCTGCAGACACAACTAGGTGAGTACACACAGAGTAGCTAACAAATGGAATGCACTAGGCAGTGATGTGGTGGAAGCTGACTTCTACCTTGAGGTTACCTTGAGGTGCTTCCGGGGCTTAGCGTTCCCGCGGCCCGGTCGTCGACCCGGCCTCCTGGTTGCTGGACTGGTCAACCAGGCTGTTGGATGCGGCTACTCTTAGCCTGACGTACGAATCACAGCCTGGTTGATCAGGTATCCTTTGAAGGTGCTTTATCCATTTCTCTCTTGAACACTGTGAGGGGTCGGCCAGTTATGCCCCTTATGTGTAGCTGAAGCGTGTTGAACAGTCTGGGGCCTCTGATGTTCATAGAGTTCTCTCTCAGAGTACCTGTTGCACCTCTGCTTTACAACGGGGGAATTCTGCACATCCTGCCATGCCTCCTGGTTTCACGTGATGTTATTTCTGTGTGCAGGTTTGGGACCAGCCCTTTTAAAATTTTCCAAGCATAGATTATTATGCATCTCTCCCGCCTGCGCTCAAGAGAATACAGATTTCGGCTCTTTAGTCGGTCCCAGTAGTTTAGATGTTTTACTGAGTGGATTCTAGCAGTAAAGGACCTCTGCACGCTCTCCAGGTCGGCAATTTCTCCAGTTTTGAAAGGGGCTGTCATTGTGCAGCAGTACTCCACTCCAGAGAGCACTAGCGTCTTGAAAAGTATCATCATTGGTATAGCATCTCTAGTGTGAAAGATTCTTGTTATCCAACCTGTCATTTTTCTTGCAGTTGTGACGGCTACTTTATTGTGTTCTTTGAAGGTAAGGTCTTCCGACATGAGTACACCCAAATCCTTTACATTGCCTTTTCGTTCTATGTTATGATTTGACTGCGTTTTGTACGTGATTTCCCTTTTTTATATTTTCATTTTTTTTCCGTAGCGCATGAGCTGGAACTTATCTTCGTTAAACACCATATTATTTTCTGTAGCCCATAGAAAGACCTGATTTACGTCTGATTGAAAGTTTGCCGTGTCCTCTAAGTTGTCTACTCTCATGAAAATCCTAGTGTCATCTGCAAAGGATAATACAATACTATTTATTGTGTCCTTGTCTATGTCCCATATGAAGATGAGAAAAAGTACTGGAGCATGCACAGTACCCTGGGGGACTGAGCTCTTAACGGTTGATGGACCGGATTTTATTTTATTAACTTACACATTGGGTTCTGTTAGTCAGGAAATTGTAGATCCATCTGCCTATTTTTCCGTTAATTCCTTTTGAACGCATTTTATGAGCAATAACACCATGATCACATTTGTCAAAGGCTTTTGTGAAATCTGTGTAAATTGCATCAGCGTTTTGTTTGTCTTCCATAACATCTAATGCCATGTCATAGTGGTCCAGCAACTGTGACAGGCAAGAGCTCCCTGTTCTGAACCCATGTTGTCCGGGGTTATGGAGATGCTGTGATTCATCCATACACATACTCCATACACAGTTCCAAAAGTAGATATGACAGAGCCCAGTAGGCTCAGGAATCTGTACACCAGTTGACTGACAGGTGAGGCGGGACCAAAGAGCCAGAGCTCACCCCCGCAAGCACAACTAGGTGAATACACACAAGACTCCCCCCCCCTCCCCCTTCACCCTTCTCGTCCAGCGACAGACATCTTGAAGCAAAACCTGATTTGTTCCTAATTTCAGAGCCGAAGTTGAAGAGTGGCAGTCGCGGACGGAGACCAGAGGATTGGACAAGATTGAAAAGGGTTTGAAGTGTAATTGAAGTAAGATTGAAGTAGATGGCGCTGAGGGAACCAAATGACTGCTTTATTATTTCTTGTCTTGCTGCTGCCATTTGGAGAAGACATTGTTTATATAAGCCACTTAAAGAAAAATATAAGTCAATTTAGCAGTGATGCTAAGGTGTTTGCTAAACGTACTTACGGCAGACCAATTGATTTGGGCTGGAAGACAAGAACAAGGAGAAAAAAAGACCTTGCGTGTTGACTTAGCACGTTAGGAAGAACAGAATAGTGGCGCTGTTGTTTTAGACAGGAACGCTGTTTTAGACAGGAACGCTGTTTTAGACAGGAACGCTGTTTTAGACAGGAACGCTGTTTTAGACAGGAACGCTGTTTTAGACAAAGGCGTTGTGGGTTATCCCTGTGGATCATACCTGTAAGTTATCCATGTGGATATCCATATGGGTCTTCGCTGTAGGTCCTAATAGTTTCTAGCTTTCAAACTTTGAGGAAAAACCATTGAGATCATACAATAGACTCGAACACACACACCCCTGACACTCGAATCCGCACCCTTGGAGAATACATGGATGTGTGTTTGATCCCATTGTATGACCTCAATATCGTATTGCAGATACATCACTTTTTTGGGGGTTTCATTGCGTGTTCTGTCTCTATTTTGAAGGATACTGGTGAGTATTTTATATATCTGGATCATGTCTCGCGTATTTTTTAAATTTGGGGGTACATATGTTAGTCCTGTGCTCCCTAGGTTCCTGGCGGATGTTGTGATGTCTGCCACCTAAATTCTAGCTGGTGATGTTACCACTGATGGCTACCTCCGGTGATTGTTTTGGTGCGATGTCTACTCAAAAGATGTCTACTGATGCCTGTGACTCTAACTCTCGAACGTTCCTCCCATTCATTGCATACTGAGGTACTTCTAACCACAATCTAGTTCACCTCACAGTCAATCCTGCATCTTCATGACCTTGCACTTATCTGGATTGAAGTTCAATAGTCATTGTACTCAACTTATCCAACTTATTCACCAACTTATCCATGTCCATCAGGAGCTTCCTATACTCATCGCGTGTCGCGCTCTTAAATCATCAACTGTGTGTCGTCCACTAGTTGACACAAGACTCACCATGTATACTATGTATACCACCTCACCATGTATACCTCGCCATGTATACCTCACCATGTATATGACACTTAGGCGTGGAAAGAATACCGTACGAATCTGCACTGACACTTGTAAAACTGTGTGTGGGTGGTTTAGTGTACTATCTGTGCCTGCAGGATCAAGCTGTTAGCTCTTGGACCCCGCCATTCTAACCGTCGGTTGTCTAATATGTACTGACTCCCGACCGATTTTTCTTTTATCTTATCTACACTTATCTATACACACCACATATATTGGTATGTGTGTGTGTGTGTGTGTGTGTGGACTCACCTAGTTGTATTCTTCAAGTTGTACTTGCGGGGGTTGAGCTCTGGCTCTTTGGTCCCGCCTCTCAACTGTCAATCAACTGGTGTACAGTTTCCTGAGCCTAATGGGCTCAGTGTGTGTGTGTGTGCCTGCAGGATCAAGCTGTTAGCTCTTGGACCCCGCCATTCTAACCGTCGGTAATGTGTGTGTGTGTGTGTGTGTGTGTGTGTGTGTGTGTGTGTGTGTGTGTGTGTGTGTGTGTGTGTGTGTGTGTGTGTGTGTGTGTGTGTGTGGTGTTTGCAATCACATATGATGTAAACAAAAAGAAGAAGAATTAGATATATACAGATTTTAACAGCCAAATGTTCAGACTGATGGACACACACACACACACACATGTATAAAACATGAACAGATATTAAGACATGTATAAACAAAATAGACAAGTGTGCGGAAGAGCCGATCAGAACGACACTAACTCATTGTGTATTCTAGTGTAGGGGCCACTCAGGAGACCCATCCCAGCTGCTGGAGAGGAGGAGTGAGGGAGAGAGTGCACCTCCAACTCTCCCTCACTCCTCCAAACTTTCTTCATTATGACCTGACACTCTCCCTCCTGGTACGAGATGGTAGGTGGTGGGGGTGCGTGGGAGTGGGAGATTGGTGGAGGTTGGTGGGCGTGGGAGATTGGTGGAGGTTGGTGGGCGTGGGAGATTGGTGGAGGTTGGTGGGCGTGGGAGGTAGTTGTTGTTGGTGGTGGCTGGAGTAAATGGATGGATGATAGCGACGGGGTGTGGGGGTTATTTTGAAATTGGTGTTTTGAATCACCACTTCCCTCACAACCGCCGGCCATTAAGGCCGTTGTGAGAACCACCAACACAATAGGGGGCATCAGGTCTAATCTATAACATCGCCCCTTTGTTTACTTTGTGGAAAGGGGCAGTGTGAGAGATCAGTCTTTATCTATTTCCAAATACCTGTCCAAACCTTTGGGCATTTCCCCGTCTACAACTCTCTAGTTTATTGTCCATCCACTTGGACGGGTCGGTAGAACATTAACGGCCTTACTCCCTATAGATGGTCGGGGTTCGCACTACGCCGTCCTGATACACCAGCTCCTTGTCCTCATATCTCAGCTCCTTGTCCCCCATACTCCAGCTCCTTGTCCCTATACCCCAGCTCCTTGTCCCCATACTCCAGCTCCTTGTCCTCATATTCCAGCTCCTTGTCCCCATACCCCAGCTTATTGTCCTCATAGCCCAGCTTATTGTCCTCATAGCCCAGCTCCTTGACCTCATACTGCAGTTCCTTGTCCTCATATTCCAGTTCCTCCACCGATACCTTCTAAGTGGCTTAACATTTAGAAGGTATAACACTTAACACACTTCCTAATTACCTTACCCGTCCAGTGTATTATATAAAAAAAATTCAAGTCAGCCCACAATGCGGACATTATTACATCTGAAAGTCTTAGTCTTAAAATCTTAGATCTTTCTGAAGAGACGTGTTATCCTCTACTTTTTGGTTCCTTGGAACTCTGAACTCCTCCCCAAAGTGGAGACACTTTTGGCAAATGGCCTGAATGTGGGATCTTCCAAGACAGTTCTGAAGTGGATGATTCCTTAAGATGTTGATAGAAGATTGACGATGGAAGAAAGAAAAAAAGAGTTGCCATTCCATGTACAGACAGACACCCTTACCCCCCCCTTCCACCCTCACGTACTAGACAGGTAGCACAGAGGCTGGCGGGTGTGTGGGCGTACCTTGCAGACGACGGGCGGCGTGAGATACTTCTCGGGCGGGGGCGGCACGGGCGGCGGGGGCGGTGCTGGACACAGGCGCATGATGGAGGGGAAGGTGTTGGGTGGCAGGGTGGTGGGTGGGGCGGGCGCCGAGCTGCTGTGGGTGGCGGGCGGGGAGAGAGAGTACAATTCAGTTATAAACATGTGTAAACAGGTGAAAACAGATGTAAATAATAAAAATGTAAATAAGCATGTTAGTGGCTGTGTACATTCAGGTTCAAATGAATGTGTTAATGAGTATACTAATTAATGCGTCAACGCGTGTCTAAATTATTTACATTTACAATAATGTGTAAATGTTTTACATGTAAATGTTTTACTCGTTTTAATGAATGAGTAAATTTAAAGTGGTAATTCAGCTGTAAACGTATGTGTAAATTGCTATGTAAATCCATTTATACATACAGAAATAAATCCATGTGTAAGTAGAAATAAAATCCTTATGTAAAATAAAAAATAAATGAATAACGAAACAGTGAATGGAAAATGAGATTGAATAAATTTATCAATAAATGAATGAAAACTATAACAAAATTACATTAAAGTCGCAGTCAACTGAGATTATAAGGCAATCTCCATTCTCAAACGTTTCATCAAACTATGACTACCTTGACGTCAATCATTATAATGTATGTGTGTGCACGTGCTGTGTATGGCATAATCACGTACATGTGTATACACTTCCCGAGTGCACGTGGCTGACCTGAAGGGCGTGGAGGTGGAGGAGTGTGGCGTGGTGGCGTGGGAGAAGGGCGTGGGCGGTGCGCTGATGGGCGTGGTGGTGAAGGGCGTGGAAGCATTGGTGTTGAAGGGCGGAGGAGGCGTGGAGAGGATGGGCACGGCGTACTCCCCGCCCACCACGCCGCTGCTGGCGCTCTGATGGGCGGGAGTAGCGGCGCCCCCGCCCTTGCTGTAGTCACTCAGATGACGCCCAATGGTGGCCACGCTGTATTCCGAGGCGCTAAATAGCGGCGTCTTGTACGGCTCGTGATACAGCGAGCCTTCCTCGTCCGGCACGGCCACGGGGCCGTACATGGCCGCCCCGGCGCCCGAGTAACTGGACACCATCCGCAGCGACTTCATGTCCAGGGCCACGCTGGCCGTGTCCGACAGTGGACTCTTGAGCACGTGCGGCGACGACTTCTTCTTCCTGAGCCGCCTGACGTAGATCAGCAGGCCGGCCGCCACCAGCAGGAACACGCCCACCACGAACCCGATTACCACGCCCATGTAGGCGCGGGTGTGGGCGTGCACGGCCGACACAGCAGACACGTCGCGCGAGTCGTCGCGTCGGACTGCAGTGTGCTCGGCCGGCGTGGACGCCTCCCCGTCGGCCCAGTCCGTCAGGTTGCACGTGCACGGCTCTGTGGAGGACACACATAAACACAAACACATCAGCGGCACGATATCACCGCTTACACGGAAAATAATTGAAGAACATGTAAATAATACAGGGAGCACAGAATACAGGACTTTCAGAATTCTGGGAGTACAGAATACAGAGAGCACAAAATACAAGCACAGAATACAGGGAGCACAGAATACAGGGAGCACAGAATGCAAGGAGCACAGAATACAGAGAGCACAGAACCGAAGAAAAATACACCAAACACAAGAGTTAGGGGGAAAGAAAACAAATACATTACAGTAACAATTTGCTATACAACAATTCAACATTTGTTTTATGAAGGCACTAATCCCACACATACGACGACGCCAAGATCCCTTCCCATAACTGTAGACCCTCCCACCAGAAAGAGGGAGAACTACCAGAGGTTTAAACAAAAACATTCAGTGTTATCACTACACAAAAACAGAGGCGGAACAAGAGCCACTGAACTACATCCCAGCCTCACTAACAAGCACCTGGAAGGAACCTACAAGGATCACGGATCAATACCCGTGTATTGAAGGAAGGAAGGAACTGTCAGGGGAAAGCGCCAAGTCATTACGACTATATAGCACTGGGAAGGGGTCAGGATAAGGATTTGGGATGGGACGGGGGGTAAGGAATGGTGCCCAACCACTTGGACGGTCGGGGATTGAACGCCGACCTGTATGAACCTGTGTATTGAGTGTTTTTATATTTTAAAATTCACTCTAAAGGGAGTATGTGGGGTGTCTGATGACAACACACCGACAACACAATGTCTCTAATGTTGTTGATGTTGCTATTGTGTTGTTGATGACAACACAATATCTCTACACTGCTGTAGAGTGATACTGAGACAGGTACCACACGGGCCCATGAGTTTTTTTCCCAAATATATATAACAGAGGATTTAAACTCTTTCATGACTTAAAAATAAATCAGACAAATAGACTTTATCCAGATAGACTTTAGGTTTGATTTTAAGGAATGCTCACACAATCAACTTTTATAGAAATGTTAATGGCAGCCTTGCTCTTCAATTGCATATCACAATAGTATCGGAATACTAGTAATGAAAAAAATCAGTATAGGAGCCACGGGGATGGGATTCGAACCTGCTCACTGGGTGTACTCCCAAGCCAGCGCCACCGTGTCGTGGCTTGGTGGTCTGGGGCGCAAGCTTAGGAATACTAAGTGAGCGGGTTTGAATCCTGCTCAATGGATCCTACTGATTTTCTAAAAAAAATAGAAGTGATAGTAATGAATTAATATTACTACTACTACTAATGATAATAATAACAACAATAACCTTTCCACCTTGTGTATACTGGTAAAC
The DNA here is from genome assembly GCA_020271785.1 of Procambarus virginalis. NCBI lineage: Eukaryota > Metazoa > Arthropoda > Malacostraca > Decapoda > Cambaridae > Procambarus > Procambarus virginalis. The sequence continues at coordinate 31,844 of WNGS01159839.1, forward strand.
TGTATACTGTCCTGTACGGCGGCAATAAGCAAGTACCAGAGAGGAGAACTGTGAACAATTTCATATAAACACTTGTCGGAGAGATAAAAGCTCCAGCGACGGAGGAAGACTGTCCCGGTGGGCGCTATAAACATGCCAGGTAATATCTCTCGACTGGAACTCTTGCGTACATCTGCTTTCACGTCTATACACGCTCGCATGCGCTCGGTGCTGGATGGCAGTCGGTGGCAGTGGATGGCGTTGGGTGTCAGAGAATGGCAAGTGATGGCAGCCGGTGACAGTGGATGGCGTTGGGTGGCAGAGAATGGCAAGGGATGGCAGCCGGTGGCAGTGGATGGCGTTGGGTGGCAGAGAATGACAAGTGATGGCAGCCGGTGGCAGTGGATGGCGTTGGGTGGCAGAGAATGGCAAGGATGGCAGCCGGTGGCAGTGGATGGCGTTGGGTGTCAGAGAATGGCAAGTGATGGCAGGGGATGACAAAACGTTGCAGGAAATGATGAGCTTAACAACCTTACTGACAAATACTGTAACCGGGTATCAGGGGGTCTCTATCACCTGAACGTCGTAAACACACTCAAGAGAATGTGTTGTCATCAGATACTTACTCACTTTAGAGTGAATATAAAATATAAGAACACTGAAATTGGTGAGGGTACCTAAGAGGTGTGAGTGTGAGAGTCATTGTGAAGAGAGAGAAGTCGGACTGGCGTACAGTAACAGAGTCCCTGAGGGCTCGGTGCTTGGACCCACATACTATTTAATATTTACGTTTATAACCTAACAACAAGTCGATATTTGAGGGAAGGCTGGGCCAGGACCCACTACCTTTTCGATCTACTTTAATGCCACAATATCTAACTCTACTGCTAATATTACAATATCTACCTCTAATACCCTAGATCTACCTTTACTGGTAATACTACATCTACCTCTACTGCTAATACTACTATATCTACTCTACTGGTAATACTACTATATTACCTCTACTGCTAATACTACTAGATCTACCCATACTACTACTCTTATTTACGTAGGACTGTCCCCTTCCCTTTTCCCGTCCCGTAAAGACAGACAAGAGACACTCACGGCTGTCGAAGTAGACCTCGCTGAGGGCCAGCCACGGCCCGGGAAAGTCGAGGAGGACGTTGAGGACTGTCCGGTGCGGTGACGCAAGTCGGGTCACATTGTGGCTGCCGGAGGCAACGACCCTGGCCAGTTGGAGGTGGACCTTAGCGGCTTCTCATGGAAGTGCGTGGCATCCTCGCCGAAGTAGACTTCCGCTTTCGAAGGCATCTGTAGAGGAGAGTGAGAGGTGGTTTACACAGTAGCTGGAGGAGGGATGGTATCACAGTGAACCCCTGGAGAATGGCAAGCAGTTGTTGTGGGACTACACGTGCGTATCAACTCCTGGCTAACACCTACATTGACCTCAGTGTTGCACAACCGGGTGGCGCTGCCTCTCACAGGAAATCAGCCAAATCCCGTAAGTACAGAGAACTGGATTACCACTACAATTTTTTCCCCAATGCTTCTGAGACACTCGGCGCCTGGGGGGTAAGTGTGCCACCAGTTTTTTGAAGGAACTGGGTTCTAGGCTCATTTGAAACAACACGAGACCCTAGAGCTACCATTTTGCAGCGCCTCAGCGTTGCGATACAAAGAGGAAATGCATAGTGCATTCAGGGTTCCTGCCCGGACCATCTAAGGAGCTGGAGGAAACCCGACAACGTATGATACTTATCTTGTACGGTTATTGTACGGCCATATGTAACTTCTA
>WNGS01159839.1:53474-69982 GCA_020271785.1 Procambarus virginalis
GTCGATCATTTTAGCCTGGAATTTAATATTTCCCCTCGTTCTCCCAACTCTAATGAGAGAGAGGGAGGAGAGAGAGAGAGAGAGAGAGAGGAAGATGAGGTAGGAGAGAGGAGGAGAGAGACCTTGGAGGAGTTGAGGAGGAGGAGCATGGGAGAGAGAGAGAGAGATGATGAGAGAGAGAGAGAGAGAGAGAGAGAACTGGGCTCGTCCACAATAGGCAGTTCAGGAGAGATACAGACGGAGTTAATGGGTCTGACTGCTATCCCGTGTTTCAGCAATATTCACCGTCAATAGAAGTCCTATACTCCTGCTTAGAAAATACAATATTATTGAACAATTATGATGACTTATACAGGCTTGTCTCGTCAATCAACGTTGTCGTCTCATTTATCTCAATTATCTGGGCCCTTCGGTCTATTTCGCTATAACTTCGTCTCAGCTCTCGCAAGACAATTCCACTAAAATCAGGTATTACAGATTTCCAAGAACCCCCCCAAAGCAAATTCCAAATATTCCAAGATTTCCCAAGAAATTCCAAGAAAGTTTCATCTATCAACCAAATGAAAGGTAACACCAAAGGTGGGTCTCTTGATGCTCGATGTCACTTTTAATTTCTTCCCACCATGAGACGAATCTGAGTGATCGTGGGACGTCTAGCTGGCGCGACGAGGGTTCGAACTTATCCACCCAGCCGACATCCAGGATCTTTTTTTTCAGAATTAATCCAATAATTCGTATTTAAAGCCTGATGATGAATTTACCACACCCATCCACCAGCGACAGCCTCATCATACGCTTCGGCCCGTCCACCCTCCTGATATCCTCACACTCGACTGTGGTAAGTCTCCGTCCGTGTATCTCTTCGACCCTAGATGTGGGTCAACGCAAGGCTAGGTGGCTCGAGGCTAGGTGTTTATTGATGTGTGTCCCCATCGTCTCGTCTCCCACCCTCTGTGGTACCCCTCTCTCTGTCCCCACCCTGACCTCTCGTGTGTCCCCACCCAATGCGTTCTGTCCTGTCCTCCCCCTTTACCATCCGTCCTACCCACCCTGTTTCTTCCTCTCCCAGCCCTTGTGTATCCTCTCGTATCTGTCCACCCACCCTGGTGTGTCCCCTCGTCTCTGTCCCCACCCTGGTGTGTCCCCTCGTCTCTGTCCCCACCCTGGTGTGTCCCCTCGTCTCTGTCCCCACCCTGGTGTGTCCCCTCGTCTCTGTCCCCACCCTGGTGTGTCCCCTCGTGTCTGTCCCCACCCTGGTGTGTCCCCTCGTGTCTGTCCCCACCCTGGTGTGTCCCCTCGTCTCTGTCCCCACCCTTGTGTGTCCTCTCGTCCTGTCCCCTCCCATTGTGAACTAGCCGCCTTCGTCAACAATGCTACTTCCGCTAAAATTCACAAATCCTGAAACCTTTTTTTTCCCCTGTGTGTTCCCTCATATGAGTGTGTTACTATTTGTATTCCTTGACGTGCGCCTCTAGCTGTGCTTCCTGGGTCCAGCTTCATTTTCAAAGAGCCGCTTTTCCAGCTGTAGATTGGTGAATACGATCTAATCTTGTTTACAGCCTCGCATGGTACAGTCTTTCAACATTTCTACGTAAATCATCCCATGTTGTTGTGGGAGGAGCCTCGTTGTTGTGGGAGGAGCCTCGTTGTTGTGGGAGGAGCCTCGTTGTTGTGGGAGGAGCCTCGTTGTTGTGGGAGGAGCCTCGTAGTTGTGGGAGGAGCCTCGTAGTTGTGGGAGGATCCTCGTAGTTGTGGGAGGAGCCTCGTAGCTGTGGGAGGAGCCTCGTTGTCTGTCCTCTTCCTTTTAAGGTGGCGCTCCACGTTTGAGCCACAAGTACTAGCTGTATTTAGCTCTGTGTACAATGGGGGTTACAATACAACAATTCAGTATCTTGCTATTCAGGGTTTTGAATGCTGTTGTGACTTTTGATAATGCAGAGTATGCTGCTGACATTATATGTTCCTCCAGAGTTATGTTTGGTGTTATATCTACTCCAAATTAAGTTTTTTTTTCCAGTAGCTGTTAGAGGGTAGCAGCTCTAGTTCTGCCTTAACAATATCATGGAAGCTTTTACTGAACTTTCCCACACTTCTTTATCATTCTTCATGTGACCTCCGACGCTTTTCTGTAGCCTGATTACTTGTTTATTTACCGACAACTTCCTCACACATATTAGTTTAGGCTGATCTAGAGAAGGATATGTGGGCCTAAGGGAAGGATATGTGGGCCTAAGGAAGGATATGTGGGCCTAAGGGCAGGATATGTGGGCCTAAGGGCAGGATATAGAGGGGGGGGGGATATATGACGCCATGGTAATGGTGCAAAGTGTACCACTCTGGACAGGACACAAAATATATATATATATATATATATATATATATATAAATCGTAAGGATCTAAAAACAATTACCTAAAATCAGACCGCTGTTGTTCCTTCATAAATACGCATTTTTGCTCTTTGTCTGTATCAAGGAGAGCTAAATTACGCCCAGCCGTGTGTGTGTGTGTGTGTGTGTGTGTGTGTGTGTGTGTGTGTGTGTGTGTGGTGTGTGTGTGTGTGTGTGTGTGTGTGAGCGCGTGCGCGCGCGCACGTATTACTGAAATATTCCAAGCTATAATTTTGCTTTCCTTGAACAAGCCCAGAGTTATGAACACCTGTTCTGGTGTACAATTCTCAAAAGCGTTCTGGTGCTCCTTTGATATATTAAAAATGGTTCACACAGGTGACGACATGTGTTGTGCACATCTCAACACCTGTGTCCTCGCTCGGACATCTGTCGCCTACACTAACCACAAAAAAAAAACAAATTACGCACATTCTCTGTACAATATTTGAGCTGTATTCCACAAGCGGGTCTAAGGGGGATTTATTTCTGAACAGATGTGTGTACAGGTGTAAGCACATGTCTAAGGGGGGAAGGAAAGGGGGTATCTACACACCTGTCATCCTACTGATGGGTGCTTGGACTAAAACACGTGTGTGCCAGTTGGACAAATATATATATACTCACAGTTTCTCTTGCCGCAAGAACTTAAAACAAAGAACTACTTCGTTGTAACAGTTTCACCAGACACAACAAACAGGAGGGTTTTTAGCGATAAACCGGGATTTATACAGAATGTAGTTGTTGTTGTTGTTAAAGATTCGTTACCTGAAACGAAACGTTCCAGGTAGCACGGGCTATGGTGAGCCCGTAGTGCCTAGAAGAATGTGGATCAATTGTGTTCTCCACGTAGAGACTAAAATGATTCTGTGATACCAGCAGCCAAGCTGTGCCTATTAATGAAGCTGTGAACTTTAAGCTTTTGATCTTATATAAATGTTAACACTTGTACATACATCAATAACTATTTTTGCTTTCTCAATTAAATGATTAAAACTGGGAATCTTGATTAGGTTTAAAATAGGGCGTTTTTATGGCAATAGTTTCGTTTTAATAAATGTAGCTCAAATGGTCTCCTAAATAAGAGGAAATGGGCTTCATACACTGACAGTCAAATAGGGTTGTTAAAATAAGTTGTGATAAAAGGAAGACTATTAACTAGGAAGCTGATTTATATGAGAGAAGCGGATTGTGGTAGACAGTGAGATATGAGTGAAGGGGAGGTGGGAGTGGAGGGTGTTGTGGCAGAAAGTGTCGTATGAAGGAAGTGGGTGTGTATCAGGAAGGTGGGGAGAGAGGGGGGTGCTGTGAGAGGAAGTGAGGTATGTGCTGTGGGAGGGGAAAGAGGGTGGGAGAAAGGAGAGCGACCATGGGAGGGGTTTTGCCCGACACCCACAGTCTGCAGGTATATAGAGGCCGGCGCCCAACTCCTTATTCTAACAGGCCAAGTGATCAAATAATATTATGTTTCAGTCAACAACTTAGATGTGAAAACGCTGAACATTTAATATAAATTCGAACGAATACAAAATAAATAGGAAACAGTTACAAAATAAATATGAAACAAATTATTACAAATAAATAGGAATGAATGGTTACAAAATAAATATACAATGAATGAGCTCCCATTATGAAATTTAGATTTAATGGGTCGATATTCTTATGAAGATGAATTTAATAGGTATATATTCTTATGAAAATGGATTTAATGGGTGTATATTCTTGTTATGAAGGTGGATTTAATGGGTATATATTCCTGCTATGAAGATGGATTTAAAAGATGTATATCTTTGCCATGAAAATGGAATTAATGGGTGTATATTGTAGACAGTTACCTACACGTTTGCAGCTCCGTCGCGCTCTGGGGTCCCGGCGGAAGCTCGTAACACAATGCTTACCTTCGCAGAGTCGGAACCTACGGGCCGCAAATGCAGCAAGGAGCAACGTGGGGAAGGTGGGAATAGGGCGATGGGACATGGAATGGGGCAGGTGGCGTGGGAAAGGGTGTGGAGCTGGGACTCGTGGTGTTGGGGAGAGAATGGGGGGGGGGTATAGGGGCGGTGGGGGAGGAATGGGGGGTATGGGGGGCTATATTCGTCGTGTTTAGCATCGACACTAATCCTAGACGCTTCTATGTCCACTCGTTCCGGTCAGGAAAGCGCCTCGCTAATGTGCTTGCGTTAAGACATTCTAGTGAGGGGAAAAATAGGCAAATATATCATTTTCGTTAAAAGAATCGTTTCCGTTAATGGCAAGAAAATGGCCTCTGATATGTCTTAACATTCAGAGCTTTCGCGTCTAGTCATTCATAGATCCGGTCTACTGCTCTCGGCCAAAACAAGCATTCGGTTGAGCAGTTTCTGGCTGACAGTCGGTTGGTTAGTATCTCCGCTACTAAATCTCCAAGCTATGCGGCTACGGCCTATCGCTGTTGCCGTGATGAAATACGCGATGTAGATGCGGGCAGTGAAACTTTAGACAACTATATTATAATTAAATAAAACCAAAATAATAATGATGGGATTTGTGGGTGCCTGAACAGAGCATCCTCGCTTGTCTGATATGTTTAGCATTCCTGATTGTCTTAAGCACTCACAATCTCACTTTCACTCGCGCTTTCACCAACACTTTCACTCTCTCTTTCTGGCCAAGGAAAAATTATACTGATAATTTTCAACACAGTATCTGAGGGAGGAGGCGGAAGGGGCGCTGACCTGAAAGGGAAGCTTATTATGTTGCCAGAAAACCAATACGTTTAAGTCAAATGGTAACAATACTGAGTCCGGGCTGTAGTTGACCAGCATGGTAGTGTGCATGGTACACACACACATGACAAAGGTGTATGTATATCAAGGGCAAAAACCTGACCAATGTGGTATTGTGTAAAGGAAAGAAGATTTCAGCGAGCCAGTTTGTGCAACTAACTAGTGGTGCCTCGTTACACAAGCATCACAATAACGAGGCACCTCGGTGCCATAACTGCCACATAAGGTGCCAACTATCCGAGGTGACCAAGCAAGAGGTGCCGAAGGGTCATATATATATATTATATATATATATATATATATATTATATAATATATATGTATATATATATATATATATATATATACTATATATATATATATATATATATATATATATATATATATATATATATATATATATATATATATATATATGTGTGTGTGTGTGTGTACCTAATTCGCCGGTAAACAATTACTTCTTCACCAAGATTCAGAAAAAGTACAAAACCTCGTGTAACCAGACTACGCTGTAGGAGCGGACAACTAAATATTAGTCAACAGCAGATTATAATATAACCAAAAATATTCATTTTAAATACGCAGACTTTATTTCGCTATTTTGACAAATTTGTGCAAATGATTCTAAAGAGTCAAAAAGAATATAAAAGGCGTTCGTTCAGATCTTTTTGGAGGCGGTCCCGGGATTTCAGTATATTCCTGCTTCTAAATGTTGCACAAGACAGTAAGTACTAACCTCATTGACTCCAAGCACGTGGCATTATCTTACACCACGGTGGAGGCCTGGCTATTTAGTTATCCTAGTTAATTGCACCTAGTTGTTTGTATGTATGTGTGTTGCCGAATAGTTGGTCGCCGGCACTTGTGTTGGTAATAAGACTTGAGTTGTGTACTTACTAATCCTTCTCTTTCTGGTCAAAAACCTCGGCCCATGTCTCATGTCGAATACACGTACGCTCACACAAAGCTGAAACCCCCCCTACCACAGTGGAACCTTATTGCCAATTAACCAAACTACAGTTCAACCCTATTGAGAATTAACTATATAACAGCCGAACCCCATTAAAGATTAACCTAATTACAGGTCAGCACTATTACAGGTGAAAGATATTACAGTTTAACCCTGTTACGGGTGACCCAAATTTTATTTGGAACCTATTACAGATGAACCAAATAAACGTTAATTCAATTACTCTGGTATTTCATAACAATTAAACCCCTTTTACATCTGAATCTTACTACACCTAATTCACAGACACAACTCTTAGGAAAATATCTACTCGCATGTTTATCTTTGTTAGTCCTTCGAGTCAAGACAAATAAGTAGAATTGTTGCTTGGTCGCACTTAGACAAATTTAAGGGCACAAGACGGGATAAAAAGTTACCACACGCTAAACCGCACTCTACTACACGTTATTATAGGTTCAACTCAAATAAATGGGTAGAAAACAATGAATGTTGTTGTTTTAGATTTAGCTACTCGAAACGAAGTGTCCATGTAGCACGGGCTATGGTGAGCCCGCAAAAAACAATGAAATCTCTCTCTTTCTCTCCCCCATACACACAAAATGGGTAGAAATGTTCATGGCAGCTTGACGAATTAATGCTACGAAAATGAGGTCGAGTCCAGAGTGGGACCAACACGAAACAACAGGAGAGGGATTCAAATCTAATGAACATCCTTGACACATATGACAAAAGAGGATCTGACCATCTAAAGAGGCTTTAATAAAATCTGGCACCTATAATATCAGCAGTATAAAAAAAACGTCTCCATAAGATACCCTACTTAAATGGGACCCTTCTCCTTAAAGCGGTACCCCAATAAACAGTAGGCAATACCGTCTTAACATCTGTTCCACATTAAAAAAAATAAGGGTAAATCTTTATCTCACACAAGTTCTATAAATAAGAGGATTTATGTAATAAATTAGAAGCCAAAAGATAAAAGCTAACCTACATCTGTACCACCTGTACGAGGCTTCATGGTTGGAAACCCCGAAGACGAGTCAGGTGTTTAACTCACACCTGATATTCCTTAAGTACTAAAAATATCTTTATATACATGTAAAACACACACACGCACACACACATTAAATCATTTATCACATTCAGGAGTACAAGAGTCGACGTTCCAGAGTATGACTGAAATCATTCCAATCCAAAGTGGTTTAAAGGTCGCCTACATCTTCCGGGTGAGTGCCTTAGGGCCTACTGGCCACGTATGGCCCAATAGGCCTTCTGTTGTTCCTTTAATTCCTTTAAGTGTACAATTGCTTGCTCGTTTAGATTACCTGTAAATTGTTTTCCCGTTTAGCGACGCTAAACATATTCTTTCCCTCTTTGGAGACCTACAAATTTTCTTTCCCCTCTTTGGAGAAGTTAAAATTGTCTTCCCGTCTTTGGAGACGTTTAAATGTTTGTTTTCCCCTCTTTCAAGTAAAAGAGTTCTGAGGGGTTGCCATGTATAGGTATTTCATATTACAATTGATCCCGATTACAGGTGAACCATATTACAAATGAGCCCTGTTACAGTTTAACCCTAAAAAAAATATCCTTACAGCTGAGCCAAAATACAGTTGAACCCTATTACAAGTTAATCCAATAAATAGCAGTGAACCCCAACTTACAGGTGAATCCTATTACAGGTGAGCTCTATAATAATCAAATGTTATAACAGGTACTTCTTTATACAGGTAAATATAGTAACGAAATAATTATCGATACATATATGCTCTGTTATAGGGGGACGCAAAACCCTCATAAAGATGAACTCCAAATTACAGATAATCTGTATTCCCGGTAAACCTTCTTGCAAGTAAACCCAATTAAGCGTTACCCCTACTGAGAGTAAACCTATACTAAGAATACCTTAGTTCAGGTGAGACGCATTCTAAGTGACTCCTCTTTAACGTGAAACTTATTAGGTGAGTTTCTATTTACGGAAAGCGCTCTATCTCAGGTAAGCGCTCTTACTGTGAGCTCTATCTCAGGTAAGTTCTCTAACTAGGTGATTCTCGTTCATCATGCGAGTATCATTAGTCAAATATACTTCGAAACAAAGTTTTTTCCCCTATACTCATACGTGTTCATCTATATAACAAAATGATTAAGAAAAAAAAGTATTTTGAAGCAGATCGACTACGTCTATATTAAAGTCAAACCCAGCAAACAATCAAGGTTCTATTCCACGAGATTTAAGAATCAAAATTCGTAAACGTGAACTTTACGAACCTGAACTCGTAAACGAAATCACAGTGCGTCACTAATGAACATGTAAAATATTGAACATTTATGTAAAACATCATATCAGCCATCGTTGGCAAGTTTACTTAGGTCTTCTTACAAGTTACAATGCAAAAAGGCAATATAAAACGAATAATATATATATATATATATATATATATATATATATATATATATTATTATATATATATATATATATATATATATATATAATATATATATATATATATATATTCACATAAGTCTCAAACATGCATTAGCCAAAGGTAGACTCAACAGTTTAAAGCTCTATATAAGCAAATGAGGTGCAAAAAAGTAGTTTTTTTCCCTATATATATTCGAACGAGAAATAATAACACACAAGATATAGCGACGGAGACGAAAGCACTCAAGACATCGCTAGCAAGAACATATTAATTTAGTATCACTATACTTAAGTTTTTTTTTTTGGTTGACTAGCTCCACTACACTGTGTATAGGCTAAGAAAAGGCGGTAAAAATTGATTGCCTTGTTACTGACCACAGACGCTTGTAATGATGGTCGGTGGCGGGTGAGAGGTGGCTGCTTCAGGCTTTTGTGTTTTTTTTTTTTGGTTTGGTTTTGGTGTGGGAGGGATGGATGGTAGAGGCTGTGTTTTGTTTGTTGTCTGAGTAGGTCACAGTCGCAACTTTTTGACCTTCCTGTCAGCCTTCTTGTTGATGTTCAAGAATACATTGTGTACAAAATGTACAAAAATTGACGTTCTTCTTGATTTATATTATAAATGAATTGTGGAGAAATGTTTTTTTATTTTGATTCTGTGTAACTTTGGAGTTGAAATTTGAGAACTTAGATGCTCAAATACATAAACTGCATTAGAGGTAAAGTCTGCTAACACTGAACCTAATTACAGGTGACTTGTGTTAATAGTGAACACTATTATAGCTAACGTTATTAACGTAAATCGTTTACGGTTGAACCCCTGGTAACGTAGACCCTTGTTATGAGATTCCGTTAACAAATCTCATTATCAGTGAACCACGTTATAAGTAAACTTAGTACAAAATGAAACGAAAGAAAAGAACTAATTATAGATTCCCCCATTACCTGTAATTGGAAGGGTCATGTTCATATAATTATGATAACTCACTTCTCACGTACACATGTGCACAGATCAACACAGTTCCCTAGTCCACATGTGCACAGGTCAACACAGTTCCCTAGTCCACATGTGCACAGGTCAACACAGTTCCCCAGTCCACATGTGCACAGATCAACACAGTTCTCCAGTCCACATGTGCACAGATCAACACAGTTCCCCAGTCCACATATGCACAGATCAACCCAGTCTCCACATGTGCACAGATCAACACAGTTCTCCAGTCCACATGTGCACAGATCAACACAGTTCCCCAGTCCACATGTGCACAGATCAACACAGTTCCCCAGTCCACATGTGCACAGATCAACACAGTTCCCCAGTCCACATGTGCACAAATCAACACAGTTCCCCAGTCCACTTGTGCACAGATCAACACGGGCCAAAATCCTCAATCAACCACACAAATGTGCAATAATCAACCACAAACTAAAAAAAAATGAAAAAAACAGAAGTTATCTCTCACAATTTATATAACCAAAACGACACTGATTATACGAAATATTTACGCCTAAATATTCTTCCCCAGTGAGGTGGAAGCAGCCCGAGGATCATCCACCTGACTGAACCTTCGTCATCATCAGCCACTTGCTAATGAACTAAAGCATTGAGGTAATTCTTTCCAGTTCTCATAACCACAAAATGTGATGGTTAAATATATTATTTTTACACAATGGTGGAAAGTATATATATATATGTATATAAGTATAAGGTTTTTGGGGGAAGGGTAAAACTGATAGAAGAAAGTGTATAAAATAAATATATTTTTTCATTTTTTAAATATATAGCAAAGTCGGGTGAGAAGCGATTCGTCCTACCTCACAACGGCGCGTGATTATGGACGCGAGACTTGCGCTGTACCCTGCAATGCCGATTGATTGATGAAGATTAAGCCAGCCAAGAGGTGGCACGGGCATGAATAACCCGTAATCTGCAAATGCCCTTCGTAACCTGGGTATGTGTGTGTTCTCCGAGGCGCCAGACTTCCCTTCGCCTCCAACGTCGAGGGGCCGCCCCCCATCCATGACTTCCTGCGTCGGGAAGATATACCCCCCTACGGTGTAGGCAAGAAGGCGTTGTTAGGGAACATCTCTTTAGAACACATCCATCAGTGGGTCCAGCTGGTGTGTGTGGGCCCCTCTGTCCGGGAGTGTGATGCCCAAACACCGGACACTAGCGTCCCTCTCTCTGTGGGTGAGCTGCCCAAACACCGGACACACAACAGAGAAAAGAGAGAGAATTACGCCAAAACTTGTTCCCTTTTCAACTGAATTCCTTCCTTAATTTTGGGCGCTTTTCGACCTATGTTTATCGGCTAATCGGTAAGACACTAGAGAAGCCCACTTAATTATCATCAGAGAGATGTAAGACCCACGTCGTCATACACGCATACATAATATACACCATCACAACATTAACAAAAAAAATGATCCTTCAAGTATTTTTGGGGGGTTATTTTTAACAGGTATAGGAAAGTATCGAGTCTGGCCACACACAGTAAACAGAGAACACCTCAAACACTCTCACTGGGAGAGAGAGGAAAGGCATTGGCGACAAAAATTTATAATGGTTTTAACATCATTCATCAGCATCCTCATTCTCATCTTGTGCTGGCCACCTGGCCAGCACAAGATGAGTACACATCATCAGTACACCAGGGATGTGGTGGTACACATCCCAGGTGGCGGCCTGCGGGTGCACAATCTATATAATGATAAAAACGTTTCTTTGATTCGTGCTGTTTTTTTAACAATTAATTTGACATATATATTTTTTGGTTATTGGTCTCATAATTTCCATCAGGTGTCATATATCATGTTTGGATTTCGGCGGATGACCTCAGAGCTCCGTGTGTGTGTGTGTGTTGTGTGTATAAATATATACACACACACTATTTCCTCACACTATGGGGTGGGAGGTGGAGTAGAGCACACGGCCTACTGTATGGTGGAGTATGGTGAATGGCAGGAGGGGGGGGGCACAAAACATACTGTTCCTGAGCGAGTTACACTATTCTGGAGCTTCTTAGTACAAGGGGGTCGTATTAGCACTGATATTTTGATTTGTTTTTCCTTCACAAGCGCTGCCTCTATTGCTGAGACTGATTAATTGTTGTCATTAGTCTTTGTTACTAGTTTTGTGCTACTTTGTATTGTCATGTTATTTGTTTTGTGATGTTAATAGTACTGTCACGCTACTTGTAGTGTCATGTCACTGATTCTGTATTGTCACTTGGATTGCCTTTCCACTGATACTGTGGCACTGGTCCTCCTGCATCGAGGGCACTGTTTTGTCAGTGAAACTTCCTAGTCACTGCCAGGTACGGTGCAGTAACAGTGAGACCATTTGAGGGGCTCCACTGCGTCATTCTCAGCAACAAGAAGCTAATAACCATTTCTTCTACAATCATTATCATCACTATAATGTTACTACACCTGATATCCGACACTTATATCTGATATTTCTTATTATCTCAGCGGCACTGTTGCTTGTAAACCTATTGTACTGAAACATATATATATATATATATATATATATATATATATATATATATATATATATATATATATATATATATATATATTTTTACCAGTGGTACTGCAACTGATGTCGAAATGGCTTCAGCCGTTCCTCAGTGCAATTGAAAAAAAACATGCATCACATAAAAATAGGTCTCATACACTACTGTATCCAGATTTTGTCAGATAGAAGGCGATTACAGAACGCTATTTCGAATCCCATACTTATCTCCAGTCATTTCCATAACCCAGAATTAAAAAAATGGGTCTACTCAAGGAAGTACTGAAGTCCATAGTATCCCCTCTGTTGTCTGTTTGGGCGGGACCACACAAACACCCGTAGCATCCACAAACGTTTCATAAACCCCCCTCACCCAACAGTTTTATTTCGCCGCTATTCCCAGTTGGAAAAATCTATATCCTCATTATAGGTCTTTCCACCACCACCACCACCACATACACACATAAGCTCTCGTAAAGCTCTTTTTTCTATCTCTCTCTGGTCTTTATCCGATTCTGGTGACAATCACTTCGTTATCCTTGCCGTACAGAGTCATCCACCTCATCCTTCACGCCTCGGGGGTGTAGCCGTGGTTCTTGCGCTGGAGGAACACGTGGATGTCCCGGAAGTTGGGTCGGTCGCCCTCGTTCCGTCTCCAGCACTCCTGCATCAGGTCGTAGATCTCCTTAGGGCACAAGGCAGGCTGGCTAGGGAACATCTGGAACAGGAGAAAAATTGCTTGAGTGGGGGGGGGGGGACAAGAAAGTAGTAGGAGGAGGGAAATGGAGGGAAGTGAGTGAGGGAAAAGAAGTATGGGAGTAAAAGGTATCCCTGTGGACGACTCAAAGCTGTGGTGGTTAATGTGAACTCACACAGTTATGTTTCGATGCATCTGATATATTTTTGTTATATATATATATATATATATATATATATATATTATATATATATATATATATATATATATATATATATATATATATATATATATATATATATATATATATATATATATATATAATAAGGCAACAGCAATATTCCTATGTTAAGATTGATCATTACGTCATCACGAGCACTGAGTAACTTGGCAAGAGACCACCACCCATGCGAGCACGAGAGGCGGCGAGGCGCACTGACCTCCGCGCCGTCGTCGTGGTAGAAATGAGCAAGGTTCTCGATAACGCCTTCGTCAGACAGGCGCTCGTAGGGCTGCTGGCGGCCCAGGGTCAGCATCTCCCACAGCGTCACCCCGAAGGACCACACGTCGCTCCTGCTACTGAAGTGACCCTGCAGAAGGCAAGCCAAAAAAGCGAGTTATAGAACATTTCCTCAACGTGTAAAATGTATGCAAAAAAAGATGTGTATCAGGAACCTTGCAATAAGCTGAGGGAGATACAATGTTTGGAGATTAATCTCAGGGTTAATTAACGTAAAATTGAACATGTGTCGTAGAGAAAGAATTATGTAAAACATATACACCGATATCATAACATCAAATACATTATAAATAGATATTGTGTCTCAAATTTAATATTTACAACTTCAGCATTAGAGACAAAAAAAATGTATGGGAATTAATATCAATATTAACATAGCAAACAGAGGCTATGCACTTCCTAGAGTCTAGGAAGGTAGTTATACAACCTATAGTCATCTACCATTGTTATAAGCAATGGGGAGTATAAATTGCCATCCACACTTACGTGGAAATATACATTAGTCTTTCCTTTTTCAGACTACTCATAGCCGAGTCGATAGAGCGTCGGTCTCACTCGCATGGGGTCCATGGTTCGAGACCCATACAGCCCAGGTGAATGAAAACATTGGGAGCATTTGTCAGCCCGTGGAGGAGCACCCTACTTGCCCATTAGAGCCTGGTGCTGATCTGCCAGAGCTCTGTGCCTCGCAATATTGAGCACTGGCTTTCATCAGCCAGAGCCCTGGCCTTCGCTACCTAGAACCCTAGCATTCACCACCTAGAACTCAAACATTTACTACATAGACCCCTCAGCATTTACAATCTAGGACCTCAACATTCACCTACATAGAGCGCCCCAGCATTCACCTTCAAGAAAACAGGCCTTCACCACCCAGCACACGCACACACCATTCACCACCAAAGATGGTGAAGGGGTGAAGGACCTTCACCATCCAGGGAGACTTACCAGGAACAGAGCCTCCCAGCTCATCCAGCGTATGGGGAGGGGACTGTACTGGGTGTCGCTGGTGTAGTAGTCACCGGCGTAGAGTGATCTGCACGACCCCACACAACTGATCTTGATCAGGTGCCCCGCGCCCACCAGCACGTTCCTGCGGTCATAATAGGAGACACTTGGTTAATGATGATTTAGATTTTTTTACCTTCGATATTGGTCAATGGGGCAATATAAACGTCATGGTTAATGATTTGAAGACGTTATGGGTAATGATTTAACTGGGTATTTGTTTTGGAATTTAATTTAAAGTAAGGAGGAACGATGTGGTTAGTGTTATGATAGAGGTCTTGATAACAAACTGGCGAGAGATTAAAAGTCATTGTTATGATCAATGTCCTGGGCGTCATACAGGTGAGAAACATCATAGTCAGCGTTATCAATAATGATTCTTGGCGTCACACAGGTGAGAAACATTATAGTCAGCGTTATCAATAACGTCCCTGGCGTCACTCAGGTGAGAAACATTACACTGCGATATAACGAACATTCCTGCCGCCACTCATGAACCACTAAAGTCAAGTGTTTATAAAATAAACATTTTTGCCTTTATGGACTAAAGACACATTAAAGTTACACTCAGAAGTTAAGATCATTATTTTTTCAATGAATACGTATTTTAAATGCTCTTAATGGCAGAGCTTGGTACGGCGTACAGTGCGCATAGGCAGGAACTATAGTCACTCCACACACAGGCAGGAACTATAGTCACTCCACACACAGGCAGGAACTATATAGTAACTCCACACACAGGCAGGAACTATAGTCACTCCACACACAGGCAGGAACTATAGTCACTCCACACACAGGCAGGAACTATAGTCACTCCACACACAGGCAGGAACTATAGTCACTCCACACACAGGCAGGAACTATATAGTCACTCCACACACAGGCAGGAACTATATAGTCACTCCACACACAGGCAGGAACTATACAGTCACTCCACACACAGGCAGGAACTATACAGTCACTCCACACACACAGGCAGGAACTATAGTCACTCCACACACAGGCAGGAACTATAGTCACTCCACACACAGGCAGGAACTATAGTCACTCCACACACAGGCAGGAACTACAGTCACTCCACACACAGGCAGGAACTATAGTCACTCCACACACAGGCAGGAACTATAGTCACTCCACACACACAGGCAGGAACTATAGTCACTCCACACACAGGTAGGAACTATAGTCACTCCACACACAGGCAGGAACTATAGTCACTCCACACACAGGCAGGAACTATAGTCACTCCACACACAGGCAGGAACTATAGTCACTCCACACACAGGCAGGACTATAGTCACTCCACACACGGCAGGAACTATACAGTCACTCCACACACAGGCAGGAACCAGTCATTCCACAATGTGCCGCCAGCGCCGTCAAGACCCCCACAGCAAACTTTGTGTGGTGTTGAGAGTTGAGAGCTGTTGGACACGTCCGAGGAGTTAACAGTTAAACTGACTGTTCTCTCCAGTCTTCAACTAAGTTAACATCTATCTCCCTACCCGGCATCCACCTACCTACCACGAACTTAGCCAGTATCTACGTGCCCAACATCTACTTCCCTGGCGTCTACCTATTCAGCATAAGCATATATTTACCCATTATCTATTTACTCTGCATCTGCTTACCCATCATGTAATTACCCAGTATCTACTTACCTCAGCACCAACCTACCTAGTATCTCCTTAGCCAGCATGTATCTATACTCAGCATGTACCTATCCATCCTCTACGTGGAGACCACCTGGCCCGCTCGTGTGGTCTCAAGGATCGAGTCTGGTGTGATCTTAGAGACGAAGTTTGTGTTGTACCGGAAGGGCAGATCGTCTTTCCTTCTCTCTCAGTTATGGTCCTTAAGAGCCTGTTTAGCATATCTCTACCGCGCCTCCCGCTCTGTGAAGGATTACTTAGATGTGCAAATTTGGAACGATAGTGCTTCCGGTATTACATGAATTAACTGAGTCGACACCTCTGGTGTCCTCGATGGGATACAGGAACCCGGCGGCTGTCAGAAGGTTCCCTCCCACAATATTCCTGAGAATATTTTCGGGTTGAATTTTGATCCCGATATTGTCTTGGCATTTCCTGTTGTGGCGTGTAGAGGATTTCAAGGGTTTGTGGATGAGAAAACGATCTCCTGTTGTCAACAGGTTAATTAAACAAGTTAAGCCACAACAAGTCCATTGTGGCTTGTTGAGCTAGACGCGGTTGCCCCCGCTAGTTAGC
>WNGS01159842.1:0-10148 GCA_020271785.1 Procambarus virginalis
GCTTCTGATTCTTTAGCAGGTGCTGCTTCTGATTCTGTGGCAGGTGCTGCTTCTGATTCTGTGGCAGGTGCTGCTTCTGATTCTGTGGCAGGTGCTGCTTCTGATTCTTTAACAGGTGCTGCTTCTGATTCTGTGGCAGGTGCTGCTTCTGATTCTGTGACAGGTGCTGCTTCTGATTCTTTAGCAGGTGCTGCTTCTGATTCTGTGGCAGGTGCTGCTTCTGATTCTGATTCTGTGGCAGGTGCTGCTTCTGATTCTTTAGCAGGTGCTGCTTCTGATTCTTTAACAGGTGCTGCTTCTGATTCTTTAGCAGGTGCTGCTTCTGATTCTTTAGCAGGTGCTGCTTCTGATTCTTTACAGGTGCTGCTTTTGATTCTGTGGCAGGTGCTGCTTCTGATTCTGTGGCAGGTGCTGCTTCTGATTCTGATTCTGATTCTGTGGCAGGTGCTGCTTCTGATTCTTTAGCAGGTGCTGCTTCTGATTCTTTAACAGGTGCTGCTTCTGATTCTTTAGCAGGTGCTGCTTCTGATTCTGTGGCAGGTGCTGCTTCTGATTCTGTGGCAGGTGCTGCTTCTGATTCTGTGGCAGGTGCTGCTTCTGATTCTGTGACAGGTGCTGCTTCTGATTCAGTGACAGGTGCTGCTTCTGATTCTTTAGCAGGTGCTGCTTCTGATTCTTTAGCAGGTGCTGCTTCTGATTCTGTGACAGGTGCTGCTTCTGATTCTGTGACAGGTGCTGCTTCTGATTCTGTGACAGGTGCTGCTTCTGATTCTGTGACAGGTGCTGCTTCTGATTCTGTGGCAGGTGCTGCTTCTGATTCTGTGGCAGGTGCTGCTTCTGATTCTGTGACAGGTGCTGCTTCTGATTCTGTGACAGGTGCTGCTTCTGATTCTGTGACAGGTGCTGCTTCTGATTCTGTGTGCAGGTGCTGCTTCTGATTCTGTGACAGGTGCTGCTTCTGATTCTGTGACAGGTGCTGCTTCTGATTCTGTGACAGGTGCTGCTTCTGATTCTGTGACAGTGCTGCTTCTGATTCTGTGGCAGGTGCTGCTTCTGATTCTGTGGCAGGTGCTGCTTTTGATTCTGTGGCAGGTGCTGCTTCTGATTCTGTGGCAGGTGCTGCTTCTGATTCTGTGACAGGTGCTGCTTCTGATTCTGTGACAGGTGCTGCTTCTGATTCTATGACAGGTGCTGCTTCTGATTCTATGACAGGTGCTGCTTCTGATTCTGTGACAGTGCTGCTTCTGATTCTGTGACAGGTGCTGCTTCTGATTCTGTGACAGGTGCTGCTTCTGATTCTGTGACAGGTGCTGCTTCTGATTCTGTGACAGGTGCTGCTTCTGATTCTGTGGCAGGTGCTGCTTCTGATTCTGTGACAGGTGCTGCTTCTGATTCTGTGACAGGTGCTGCTTCTGATTCTGTGACAGGTGCTGCTTCTGATTCTGTGACAGGTGCTGCTTCTGATTCTGTGGCAGGTGCTGCTTCTGATTCTGTGGCAGGTGCTGCTTCTGATTCTGTGGCAGGTGCTGCTTCTGATTCTGTGGCAGGTGCTGCTTCTGATTCTGTGACAGGTGTTGCTTCTGATTCTGTGACAGGTGCTGCTTCTGATTCTGTGACAGGTGCTGCTTCTGATTCTGTGACAGGTGCTGCTTCTGATTCTGTGACAGGTGCTGCTTCTGATTCTGTGACAGGTGCTGCTTCTGATTCTGTGACAGGTGCTGCTTCTGATTCTGTGACAGGTGCTGCTTCTGATTCTGTGACAGGTGCTGCTTCTGATTCTGTGACAGGTGCTGCTTCTGATTCTGTGACAGGTGCTGCTTCTGATTCTATAGTAGGTGCTGCTTCTGATTCTGTGACAGTGCTGCTTCTGATTCTGTGACAGGTGCTGCTTCTGATTCTGTGGCAGGTGCTGCTTCTGATTCTGTGACAGTTGCTGCTTCTGATTCTGTGACAGGTGCTGCTTCTGATTCTGTGACAGTTGCTGCTTCTGATTCTGTGACAGGTGCTGCTTCTGATTCTGTGACAGGTGCTGCTTCTGATTCTGTGACAGTTGCTGCTTCTGATTCTGTGACAGGTGCTGCTTCTGATTCTGTGACAGGTGCTGCTTCTGATTCTGTGACAGGTGCTGCTTCTGATTCTGTGACAGGTGCTGCTTCTGATTCTGTGACAGTTGCTGCTTCTGATTCTGTGCAGTTGCTGCTTCTGATTCTGTGACAGTTGCTGCTTCTGATTCTGTGACAGGTGCTGCTTCTGATTCTGTGACAGGTGCTGCTTCTGATTCTGTGACAGGTGCTGCTTCTGATTCTGTGACAGGTGCTGCTTCTGATTCTGTGGCAGGTGCTGCTTCTGATTCTGTGACAGGTGCTGCTTCTGATTCTGTGACAGGTGCTGCTTCTGATTCTGTGACAGGTGCTGCTTCTGATTCTGTGACAGGTGCTGCTTCTGATTCTGTGACAGGTGCTGCTTCTGATTCTGTGACAGGTGCTGCTTCTGATTCTGTGACAGGTGCTGCTTCTGATTCTGTGACAGGTGCTGCTTCTGATTCTGTGGCAGGTGCTGCTTCTGATTCTGTGACAGGTGCTGCTTCTGATTCTGTGACAGGTGCTGCTTCTGATTCTGTGACAGGTGCTGCTTCTGATTCTGTGACAGGTGCTGCTTCTGATTCTGTGACAGGTGCTGCTTCTGATTCTGTGACAGGTGCTGCTTCTGATTCTGTGACAGGTGCTGCTTCTGATTCTGTGACAGGTGCTGCTTCTGATTCTGTGACAGGTGCTGCTTCTGATTCTGTGACAGGTGCTGCTTCTGATTCTGTGACAGGTGCTGCTTCTGATTCTGTGACAGGTGCTGCTTCTGATTCTGTGACAGGTGCTGCTTCTGATTCTGTGACAGGTGCTGCTTCTGATTCTGTGGAGGTGCTGCTTCTGATTCTGTACAGGTGCTGCTTCTGATTCTGTGACAGGTGCTGCTTCTGATTCTGTGACAGTGCTGCTTCTGATTCTGTGACAGGTGCTGCTTCTGATTCTGTTGGAGGTGCTGCTTCTGATTCTGTGACAGTGCTGCTTCTGATTCTGTGACAGGTGCTGCTTCTGATTCTGTGACAGGTGCTGCTTCTGATTCTGTGACAGGTGCTGCTTCTGATTCTGTGACAGGTGCTGCTTCTGATTCTGTGACAGGTGCTGCTTCTGATTCTGTGACAGGTGCTGCTTCTGATTCTGTGACAGGTGCTGCTTCTGATTCTGTGACAGGTGCTGCTTCTGATTCTTTGACAGGTGCTGCTTCTGATTCTGTGACAGGTGCTGCTTCTGATTCTGTGACAGGTGCTGCTTCTGATTCTTTGACAGGTGCTGCTTCTGATTCTGTGACAGGTGCTGCTTCTGATTCTGTGACAGGTGCTGCTTCTGATTCTGTGGCAGGTGCTGCTTCTGATTCTGTGACAGGTGCTGCTTCTGATTCTGTGACAGGTGCTGCTTCTGATTCTGTGACAGTTGCTGCTTCTGATTCTGTGACAGGTGCTGCTTCTGATTCTGTGACAGGTGCTGCTTCTGATTCTGTGACAGGTGCTGCTTCTGATTCTGTGACAGGTGCTGCTTCTGATTCTGTGACAGGTGCTGCTTCTGATTCTGTGACAGGTGCTGCTTCTGATTCTGTGACAGGTGCTGCTTCTGATTCTGTGACAGGTGCTGCTTCTGATTCTGTGACAGGTGCTGCTTCTGATTCTGTGACAGGTGCTGCTTCTGATTCTGTGACAGGTGCTGCTTCTGATTCTGTGACAGGTGCTGCTTCTGATTCTGTGACAGGTGCTGCTTCTGATTCTGTGACAGGTGCTGCTTCTGATTCTGTGACAGGTGCTGCTTCTGATTCTGTGACAGGTGCTGCTTCTGATTCTTTGACAAGTGCTGCTTCTGATTCTGTGACAGGTGCTGCTTCTGATTCTGTGACAGGTGCTGCTTCTGATTCTGTGCAGGTGCTGCTTCTGATTCTGTAACAGTGCTGCTTCTGATTCTGTGACAGGTGCTGCTTCTGATTCTGTGACAGTGCTGCTTCTGATTCTGTGACAGGTGCTGCTTCTGATTCTGTGCAGGTGCTGCTTCTGATTCTGTGACAGTTGCTGCTTCTGATTCTGTGGCAGGTGCTGCTTCTGATTCTGTGACAGGTGCTGCTTCTGATTCTGTGACAGGTGCTGCTTCTGATTCTGTGACAGGTGCTGCTTCTGATTCTGTGGCAGGTGCTGCTTCTGATTCTGTGACAGGTGCTGCTTCTGATTCTTTAACAGGTGCTGCTTCTGATTCTGTGGCAGGTGCTGCTTCTGATTCTGTGACAGGTGCTGCTTCTGATTCTTTAACAGGTGCTGCAACCGATTCTGTGGCAGGTGCTGCTTCTGATTCTGTGACAGTTGCTGCTTCTGATTCTGTGTCAGGTGCTGCTTCTGATTCTGTGACAGGTGCTGCTTTCGATTCTGTGGCAGGTGCTGCTTCTGATTCTGTGACAGTTGCTGCTTCTGATTCTGTGACAGGTGCTGCTTCTGATTCTGTGGCAGGTGCTGCTTCTGATTCTGTGACAGTTGCTGCTTCGATTCTGTGACAGGTGCTGCTTCTGATTCTGTGACAGTTGCTGCTTCTGATTCTGTGACAGGTGCTGCTTCTGATTCTGTGACAGGTGCTGCTTCTGATTCTGTGACAGTTGCTGCTTCTGATTCTGTGACAGGTGCTGCTTCTGATTCTGTGACAGGTGCTGCTTCTGATTCTGTGACAGGTGCTGCTTCTGATTCTGTGGCAGGTGCTGCTTCTGATTCTGTGACAGGTGCTGCTTCTGATTCTGTAGTAGGAGCTGCTTCTGATTCTGTAGCAGGTGCTGCTTCTGATTCCGTGACAGTTGCTGCAACCGATTCTGTGGCAGGTGCTGCTTCTGATTCTGTGACAGTTGCTGCTTCCGATTCTGTGACAGGTGCTGCAACCGATTCTGTGGCAGGTGCTGCAACCGATTCTATTTCATGTGCTGCTTCTGATTCTGTGACAGGTGCTGCTTCTAATTCTGTGACAGGTGCTGCTTCTGATTCTGTGACAGGTGCTGCTTCTGATTCTGTGACAGATGCTGCTTCTGATTCTGTGACAGGTGCTGCTTCTGATTCTGTGACAGGTGCTGCTTCTGATTCTGTGACAGGAGCTGCTTCTGATTCTGTGACGGGAGCTGCTTCTGATTCTGTGACAGGAGCTGCTTCTGATTCTGTGACAGGAGCTGCTTCTGATTCTGTGACAGGTGCTGCTTCTGATTCTGTGGCAGGAGCTGCTTCTGATTCTGTGACAGGAGCTGCTTCTGATTCTGTGTCAGATGCTGCTTCTAATTCTGTGACAGATGCTGCTTCTGATTCTGTGACAGGTGCTGCTTCTGATTCTGTGTCAGATGCTGCTTCTGATTCTGTGACAGGAGCTGCTTCTGATTCTGTGACAGGAGCTGCTTCTGATTCTGTGGCAGGAGCTGCTTCTGATTCTGTGACAGGAGCTGCTTCTGATTCTGTGTCAGATGCTGCTTCTAATTCTGTGACAGATGCTGCTTCTGATTCTGTGACAGGTGCTGCTTCTGATTCTGTGACAGGTGCTGCTTCTGATTCTGTTACAGGTGCTGCAACCGATTCTGTGGCAGGTGCTTCTGAGGCAAGTGCTGCTTCTGATTCTGTAACAGATGTTGCTTCAGGCATTGCTGTTACTGTTGCAGATGGTGGTACTAGAGTTATGGTGTCGACATCGCTTGGCTCTTCTAATCTGTATCCTTTGGGACCATCGCCCCTTGTCTCTATTTCAAGTTCTAAAAATGAATTACTTTTGATTAATGACAACATCATTATGTTAAACTTCAATTATTTTGTAAATTTTTTATCTCTCTTTTAAGTATTTTTTTTGTTAATTTAGAAAACGTAATTAATTTTTTAAACAAATATAATTTAAGACTGAAGGATTATTATTTTTAATAGATCTAATTGCTACTCACCAGGTGGGGCCATGTTAGCTGTGGTGACCTCTGGGGGCAGGTGTTCTAGTTCACCCAGCACGGGGGTGACCTCTGGGGGCAGGTGTTCTAGTTCACCCAGCACGAGGGTGACCTCTGGGGGCAGGTGTTCTAGTACACCCGGCATGGGGCTGACCTCTGGGGGCAGGTGTTCTAGTACACCCGGCACGGGCTGACCTCTGGGGGCAGGTGTTCTAGTTCACCCAGCATGGAGCTGACCTCTGGGGGCAGGTGTTCACATCTTGTTTGGCTGCCATACACCCTCCTGGTCTGAACAATACAATCATATTTATCACGGCTATTGAAGGTGTGCGTGTTAGTAACTGTAGGCTACTTATAATTGCATATACAAGGCATAAAAGAAAGAGAATAGCCTAGTATGACAGTTAACAGAGCCAATTCTGAAACGTGAACAATAAACATGAGAAGCAGAAACCAGAACCGTGGCTATTAACATCATATTTCACAGAGATTGCGTGCCACGAATATATTTCAAGTACGATACCTGCTTGGCGGAGAAGTAGGATGGGTTGGTGGTGGAGGCGAGGGCGTGTGTGGGCGGCGAGGGTGTGTGTGGACGGCGTGTGTGTGTGTGGGCGGCGAGGGTGTGTGTGGGCGGCGAGGGCGGCGTGGGCGGCATCATCATGGAAGACGGGAGCGCCCCACAGGCTGCTCCACTCATCCGGCCTTGCTGTGACGTCAACACAATAATGATCATTGTTAAAAGAATCAATTTTTTACTCTCAGATCTAGTATAGTTCAGCCACTTGGGCTGGACGGTAGAGCAACGGTCTCGCTTTAAGCAGGTCGGCGTTCAATCCCCGACCGTCCACAAGTGGTTGGGCACCATTCCGTTTCCCTTGTCCCATCCCAAATCCTTATCCTGACCCCTTCTTGGTGATTTCTGCTGATAATCCCCTTCCCCTCAGACCGTGACATACACCAGCTGCCATAATGGTACGGAAGAACACACTGTTCCTTAGTGCCAATTTGATGTTCAGAGCTAAAGAAGACTTTTAGAACTGAGTTCTGCTTATTAATATTAGCAAAAACTAATATCTGGTTATTTTGCCTAATAGGACGGTAAAACTTCTTGTTATGCATAAAACAATTGTTCATAATTACAATTTTGGAGTTTTTTTGCGTCATCACGTGCAAAATTCGTTATTTACATCACTACATTTATTTTTTGTTCAAGATTGACTTTCACGTTATGTGGAAAACACGAGTCTGGCTACTTTGGTATTTTTCTTTAGTTATAGCTAGTGATGTTTTCTTTTATTATGATACGAAAAGAAAATTTAGAATTAAAGGATGACTATTTATATATATTTCTATATACAGATATTTCTATATATCAGGAGACAAACTCCTGAGCACCTATATTTACTGGTAAGTGAACAGCGGCATTAGGTGAAAAGAAACGTGCCTGACCATTTCTGTCCCACCCGGGATGAGAACCCGGGATTCCCGATTGAGACTAGATCGAACCCAACTGTACTATGAATAAACTAATGTATTTTACACGGGGGCCCTTTAGAGACATGCAGGTGACCTGGAAATAGCGCGCCCATCCTTGTTCTCCCGCGCATGGCCTCAGCAGCTCTAGGCTGGTGTAGCAGCTCCCGTACAGGACCGCTGCACGCAGTCAGCAGTCCTGTTAAGGGCAGTCCTACCCCTGTTAAGGGGAGTCCTAGTCCTCTTAAGGGCAATCCCACTCCTGTTAAGGGCAGTCCTACTCCTGTTAAGAGCAGTCCTACTCCTGTTAAGAGCAGTCCTACTCCTGTTAAGGGTAATCCTAGTCCTCTTAAGGGCAGTCCTACTCCTGTTAAGGGCAGTCCTACTCCTGTTAAGAGCGGTCCTACTCGAGTTAAGGGCGGTCCTACTCCTGTTAAGGGCAGTCCTGTTAAGCAGGTTTGGCAATCATTCGCCCATCCTCCCCCCCCCCTCACAAAGAGCCCAGTATTTTAACATAGCGCTTTGTGATCTACTGTGATGTTGTAAACCTGCAGATATCTTGTAACAGTACAGTGGTCTACGTTCTCGGCTCATGATAGAGGGAACAGAGTTTAAACTCCAGGTAGGGCAGAAGCGGTTGGGCAGTGCTTCCTTTCACCTGATGCGCTGTTCATCACATAAAATAGCTAGTAATGAAAAGGTCTTCTCACAGACATATTAACATAGGATAAAAACCCACACGCTTGTGTATTTGTGAAATTTATGTAAGGAATTTACACCAAGTCCTTCGCGCTCTCCCGAGGCAACCCGTTCTCGCACTCACTTATAGTAAATATTGGCTTATTAATAAGTGCATATGTGACATACTAATTTATTGTGAATATATGAGTTTACCTTGAAAAGCTGAATAGAAAACACCGACCTAACCTAACCTTCTTAGTATGTTAAGATAAGCATCTTCCCGAGTATTTTGTCAAGGTCAGAGTGTGTGATTAAGACGAGACTTACATCTCCTTACTCTGACAATGGCAATTATTGTCAGAGTTTGTGGTGCCCTGGCAACCACCGCAGAGGTAAATGGGCCGACGCACTCTACATCGCTGCCAGACAATAACCCAATAAGACCGGGAAGAGGTGCAAAACAAGCGCGCGAATCACTAACAAAACAAACAATTGAGCGAGACAGTTGTATCAGGGGTGCCACCACAACCATGAGGGGGAGGGAGGTTCTCATACTGATTATTATTATATCCTCCCAGCTATAGGGTGGTTTCATGAACCAGGGACAAGATCTCGTAGGTATATTGCCTCAAGAAAACACTATATTATGCTGGCGCTCTCTTCGGGAACAGAGACTGAGGCACATGACTGGTTTCACGTTCTCTCTCTAGGAACATCTTATCATAGATTTCCGTTGGGAGAAGTCTCGCCAACCCTAAATACTGTATTATTAGATGTTAGAAGAGCACCTGGTCATAAATTACCCAACTCACCTACCTCTCTCCCTCGCTAATAACCCACCAGGAAGGGATTATAATCATCTGAATCGTCAACATATGAAGGTGTGAATTTACCCAACGGGTGTCCACGTAAGCAATGCAACTGTCAGCGATATATAGAGCGGCCAGTTTCCTGTACCAGCGCCACGGGGTCGCGACCCAGAGAGGAAATGCTCGCTGTATCTTGGGCACGCACCCAACCTCCGAAGAGCTCCAAGATGACAAGTACGCAGTGTGCATTCTTCCACATAAAAGTACACATTATACCAAGATGCACTAGAAGCTCTGAGAGAATGAACCGGTCGCTCAGCTGACACAAATGGTTTTGCGGTGCGCGACCTCAAGACGGCTCTGGTAACTGACGTATCGTGTTCAGCGCTGGCGTACCGCGGGTATAGACCACAAGACGGGATCCAAATATATGGCGTGTCCGACTGTGCTTCTGGCATCCTAAAGTAGCCTAGGATGTTCCCAGATTCACGAAGCAGTTACGCAAGCACTTACTAACCTGTACATCTTTTCTCAATCTTTGGCGGCTTTGGTTACAATTATTAAACTGTTAATGAGCTCCGAAGCACCAGGAGGCTGTTTACAACAATAACAACAGTTGATTGGCAAGTTTTCATGCTTGTAAACTGTTTAATAAATGTAACCAAAGGTGTCAAAGATTGAGGAAAGATGTACACGTTCGTAAGTACTTGCGTAACTGCTTCGTGAATTTCCTAGTCTGACGTTCCCAATGACGCAACTCACAACAGTTGGCTATAACTTCCACGTACGTATTTACTGCCAGGTGAGCAGAAGTATCAGATGTAAGAGAACGTACCCAGCCTTCTGAGGACCGGGAAATGAACCCATGACCAGTGAGCTGTGATGGTGTTATGGCCGCTAGGCTCCAGGTAGCTCGCTCACCCTCCAATATTCTGTACTCGTATATATGTAACATAACACATGTTGACAAAACTGGTTCGGGCTATTACATATACAAAATCTTTATTGAAGTAGCTACAGCCATCTTCTTCAGTCTTAAAATACCTTTAATGTAATAAACGGTGCGCGAATTAAATTCAATTAATTTTTTTATTCAGGAAAACGTACATATATAGATGATGTGTTACAAACATAATGTAGTAGCTATAGAAAGAGCTTGTACATACAATACCTAAAGCCACTACGTTCTTTTAGGCT
>WNGS01159844.1:0-28913 GCA_020271785.1 Procambarus virginalis
GATCGTAGTGAAAAAAAATTATACACCAAAACTCGAATATGTTCCACGCTAAACAAATCCAAGATAATTATTTACATAATCTTGTTTAAATAAATATGCCAGTATGCTAATCAGGGGCGCTCCCCAGTGCTAATATTTGGGTTGGCAGATTATTTAGCGGGACTAGGAGTGCTCTGTTTGTTGAACAACATTTACGATAATGTTCTTTTGATACCGTGTAGGAATTGTTCCCAATATGTGTCTTTAACTTGACCCTTAAGCTCGCGAAAATCTCTGTTGGTATTAAGGAATGCAAGTAAATTGTCAGCTGTTTTGTCTCGTTTATAAGAGTCAGCAGCTGAAGCACTTTAGCTCGCTCTGCAATGATAATAGGATCCTCTGTCCATGAGGAAGAACGAGTGTTCTTTTTTTCCTTGATTTTACCCAGGTATCATAATAACTGGTAATGATACTGACAAGATCATTGTAAAAGTGGTCCACTGATACAGGTGTATACCCAGTGTACCACTTATGTACATAAGCCTTAAAGTGCGGTTTAAGATTGTCTGGAATGTTAATTTAACTCTAGGATGAGGATTGGACCTAATATCCGCTAGATTGTTTTCACAATATATTGCAAATGATCACTTACTAGTTCTAGGATGAGCTTAACGTTGACGTTGCTATCTACTAGGCTGTATCCAATCACATAATCCAGCCTACCCCCAATAAATGGGTCTGTTTATCAGTATCATACAAAGTAATATTATGATCATTAAGGTATTTCAAGGAGACCCTTCCATTATTGTTACAATGAACATCACCAAGAGCAGTGTGACGAGCATTAAAGTCACCCATACATAACAAAGCTGTGTTACCTGTAGTTTCGGTAGCAGGTCTTCGTTAAGTACACTACATCGTCCATATATGTTATACAGTAGGAAATGGCTATTTACAGTTTGTAATTTGGTGACAAAGATTAAGCAAGAAAGAGAAGGATGGGCGGACTGCACTTTCTTGGACTGTCGGAAAGCCTTTGACACAGTACCCCATAAGATGCTCGTACATAAGCTGGAGAAACCGGCAGGAATAACTAGTAAGGTGCTCCAGTGGATAAGGGAGTACCTAAGCAATAGAAAGCAGAGAGTTACAGTGAGGGGTGAGACCTCAAATTAGCGTGAAGTCACCAGTGGAGTCCCACAGAGCTCTGTACTTGGACCTATCCTGTTTCTGATATACGTAAATGATCTCCCAGAGGGTATAGACTCATTCCTCTCAAGTTTGCTGACGATGCCAAAATTATGAGAAGGATTAAGACAGAGGAGGGACTGACTGCTTGAGGATTCAAGAAGACCTGGACAAACTGAAGGAATGATCGAACAAATGGTTGTTAGAGTTTAACCCAAGCAAATGTAATATAATGAAGATAGGTGTAGGGAACAGGAGGCCAGGTACAAGGTATCATTTGATCATGGGAGATGAAATTCTTCAAGAATCAGAGAGAGAGAAAAAGACCTGGGGTTGATATCACGCCAGACCTGTCCCCTGAAGCTCATATCAAGAGGCATATCAGCAGGCATATGCCAGGTTGGCTAAGATAAGAACTGCCTTCAGAAACTTGTGTAAGGAATCATTCAGAACTTTGTATACCACATACGTCAGACCAATTCTGGCGTACGTAACTCCAGCATGGAGTCCATATCTATTCAAGCATAGTACTAAACTGGAAAAGGTTCAAAGGTTTTCCACCAGACTAGTACCTGAACTGATGGGTTCAGAGCTACGAGGAGAGACTACAGAAATTAAACCTCACGTTGCTGGGAGACAAAAAAGTTAAGGGGCATGATCACCACATACAAGATTCTCAAAGGAATTGATAGGGTAGATAAAGACAGGCTATTTAACACAAAGGGCACAAGCACTAGGGGACACAGGTGGAATTGAGTGCCAAAATGAGCAACAGATATTCAAAAGAACGTTTCAGTGTCAAGAGTAGTTGACAGATGGAATGCATTAGGAAGTGAGGTGGAGGAGGCAGTCTGCATACACAGTTTCAGATGTAGATTTGATAGAGCCCAGTAGGCTCAAGAACCTATGATTGACCGCTGAGAGGCGGGACCAAAGAGCCAAAGCTTAACCCTCGCAAACACAACTAGGTGAGTACACACACACACACACACACACACACACACACACACACACACACACACACACACACCCACACACACACACACCACACACACCACACACACACACACACACACACACACACACACACACACACACACACACACACACACACACACACACACACACACACACACACACACACACCACACACACACACACACACACACACACACACACACACACCCACACACACCACACACACACCCACACACACACACACACACACACACACACACACACACACACACAAACACACACAAGAGTTGGGACCAAAGAGCCAAAGCTCAACCCCCACAAGCACAAATAGGTGAGTACACACACACACACACACACACACACACACACACACACACACACACACACACACACACACACACACACACACACCACACACACACACACACACACACACACACACACACACACACACACAAATAGTCGAGTATAAATATGTGAGTACAAGTGGGAACCCTGGATAGCTGAGTGGACAGCGCTCGGAATTCGTAATCCTAGGGTCCGGGGATCGATCCCCGATGATGGCGGAAACAAATGGGCAGTTTCTTTCACCCTGTTCATCTAGGAGTAAATAGGTACCTGGGAGTTAGACAGCTGTTACTGGCTGCTTCCAGTGCGTGTGTGTGTGTATTTACCTAGTTGTACTCACCTAGTTGTGTTTGCGGGGGTTGAGCTCTGGCTCTTTGGTCCCGCCTCTCAACCGTCAATCAACAGGTGTACAGATTCCTGAGCCTATTGGGCTCTATCATATCTACACTTGAAACTGTGTATGGAGTCAGCCTCCACCACATCACTTCCTAATGCATTCCATTTGTCAACCACTCTGACACTAAAAAAGTTCTTTCTAATATCTCTGTGGCTCATTTGGGCACTCAGTTTCCACCTGTGTCCCCTTGTGTGTGTGCCCCTTGTGTTAAATAGCCTGTCTTTATCTACACTATCAATTCCCTTCAGAATTTGAATGTGGTGATCATGTCCCCCCTAACTTCTGTCTTCCAGCGAAGTGAGGTTTAATTCCCGTAGTCTCTCCTCGTAGCTCATACCTCTCAGCTCGAGTACTAGTCTGGTGGCAAACCTTTGAACCTTTTCCAGTTTAGTCTTCTCCTTGACTAGATATGGACTCCATGCTGGGGCTGCATACTCCAGGATTGGCCTGACATATGTGGTATACAAAGTTCTGAATGATTCTCTACACAAGTTTCTGAATGCCGTTCGTATGTTGGCCAGCCTGACATATGCCGCTGATGTTATCCTCTTGATATGTGCTGCAGGAGACAGGTCTGGCGTGATATCAACCCCGAAGTCTTTTTCTTTCTCTGACTCCTGAAGAATTTCCTCTCCCAGATGATACCTTGTATCTGGCCTCCTGCTCCCTACACCTACCTTCATTACATTACATTTGGTTGGGTTAAACTCTAACACCCATTTGTTCGACCATTCCTTCAGCTTGTCTAGGTCTTTTTGAAGCCTCAAACAGTCCTCTTCGGTTTTAATCCTTCTCATAATTTTGGTATCGTCCGCAAACATTGAGAGAAATGAATCGATACCCTCCGGGAGATCATTTATATATATCAGAAACAAGATAGGACCGAGTACAGAGCCCTGTGGGATTCCACTGGTGACTTCACGCCAATCGGAGGTCTCACTCCTCACCGTAACTCTCTGCTTCCTATTGCTTAGGTACTCCCTTATCCACTGGAGCACCTTACCAGCTACACCTGCCTGTCTCTCCAGCTTATGTACCAGCCTCTTATGCGGTACTGTGTCAAAGGCTTTCCGACAATCCAAGAAAATGCAGTCTGCCCAGCCCTCTCTTTCTTGCTTAATCTTTGTCACCTGGTAGTAGAATTCTATGAAGCCAGTCAGGCAAGATTTACCCTCCCTGAACCCATGTTGACGATTTGTCACGAAGTCCCTTCTCTCCAGATATGTTACCAGGTTTTTTCTCACGATCTTCTCCATCACCTTGTATGGTTATCTTGAGGTTATCTTGAGATGATTTCGGGTCTTTAGTGTCCGCTGGTCCTCGACCAGGCCTCCATCGACAGGAAGCAGCCCGTGACAGCTGACTAACACCCAGGTACCTATTTACTGCTAGGTAACAAGGGCATAGGGTGAAAGAAACTCTGCCCATTGTTTCTCGCCGGCCCCCGGATCGAACCCGGGACCACAGGATCACAGTCCAGCGTGCTGTCCGCTCGGCCGACCGGCTCCCTGTATACAAGTATATAGGGAGCTATGGTATGTAAGTCAAGGACACTGGCCTGTAGTTCAGTGCCTCTTGCCTGTCGCCCTTTTTGTATATTGGGACCACATTCACCGTCTTCCATATTTCTGGTAGGTCTCCCGTCTCCAGTGACTTACTATACACTATGGAGAGTGACAAGCAAAGTGCCTCTGCACACTCTTTCAGTACCCATGGTGAGATCCCGTCTGGACCAACAGCCTTTCTAACATCCAGATCCAGCAGGTGTCTCTTGACCTTCTCTCTCGTAATTTCGAACTCTTCCAAGGCCGCTTGGTTTACCACCCTTTCTCCTTGCACTGTGACCTCATCTTGTTCTATTGTGAAGACCTCCTGGAACCTCTTGTTGAGTTCTTCACACACCTCTTTGTCATTCTCTGTATACCTGTCCTCGCCTGTTCTAAGTGTCAATACCTGTTCTTTCACTGTTGTTTTCCTTCTGATGTGACTGTGTGTGTGTGTGTGTGTGTGTGTGTGTGTGTGTGTGTGTGTGTGTGTGTGTGTGTGTGTGTGTGTGTGGTGTGTGTGTGTGTGTGTGTGTGTGTGTGTGTGTGTGTGTGTGTGTGTGTGTATTCACTTAGTTGTATTTTACGGGGGTTGAGCTTTGCTCTTTCGGCCCGCCTCTCAACTGTCAATCAACTGTTTACTAAATTAGCACTTTGACGCACCGGGCGCGGGACCTCCCCACTACCCCTGGATGCACTGAGCGTTCCGCGGGAGCGCAAGGGAGAGCGCGGTAAATTCTGAAAAGTGTATAATCTTTTCCACTTTGTCAGCTTAATTCTCGTCCTAAGATATTTAATTTGGTATCAATGTGTTCGCAATAGAATTCTCTACGGGACTAAATGCGTATAAACTCCAAAAGCCCGGCATACCATTCGCAACTAACAGAGAAAGTGAGAGAAAGTTACCCGGGAGCGCGCAAGAGTGATAAAATGTTTACACTCTTTTCAGTTTTGTCAACTCAATTCTCGTCCTAGGTCTTTCATTTTGGTATCAATGTGTTCGCAATAGAATTCCCAACAGGCCTATATGCATATAATATATAAAAAACAGCAGCGATCTCCACCCGCCGACATGATGAAAACAGGTCGCGGTTACAAGAAAGAGAGCGCTGCGCCATCCCAAGGTGCTTCTCATTCTGAAAAGTATATATATTCTTTTGAACTTTGTCATCTCAATTCTCATCCTAGGTTTTTCAATTTGGTATCAATGTGTTCGCAAAAGAATTCTCTACAGGACTAAATGCATATAAACTCCAAAAGCCCGGCTTACCATCCGCAACTAACAGAGAAAGTGAGAGAAAGTTACCCAGGAGCGCGCAAGAGCAATAAAATGTGTACACTCTTCACTTTGGACATCTCAATTCTCGTCTTAAGTCTTTCATATTGGTATCATTGTGTTCGCAATAGAATTCCCTACATGAGCATGCAAATATAAAGTCCAAAAGCCCTGCGTACCATCCACAACAAGCACGGAAAGTGACAGAGAGTTACCCGCCTTGAGCGCTAATAAAGAACAATAAAATGGGTATTCTGTTTTCAACTTTGTTACCTCAATTCTGGTCCTAGGACTTTCATTTGGGTATCAATGTATTCGCAATGAAATTCCCTACAAGAGTATATGCATATAATGTCCAAAGCCACAGCAAGACCGTCCCGAAAACGCCACTAAAGTTGCCGCACGGAGGACTCAATGCTGAGTCCTCAGTACGCGAAAGTGCTAACTACACTAACTACTTTTTTTATTTTTTCCACACCACACACACACACACAACCCCCAGGAGGCAGCCCGTGACAGCTGACTAACTCCCAGGTACCTATTTACTGCTAGGTAACAGGGGCATTCAGGGTGAAAGAAACTTTGCCCATTTGTTTCTGCCGGGTGCGGGAATCGAACCCGCGCCACAGAATTACAAGTCCTGCGCGCAATCCACCAGGCTACCTGGCCCCTTACCTGTGTGTGTGTGTGTGTGTGTGTGTGTGTGTGTGTGTGTGTGTGTGTGTGTGTGTGTGTGTGTGTAAAAAAAATGATTGACAGTTGTGAGGCGGGCTGCAAGAGCCAAAGCTTAACCCCAGCAAGAACAACTAGGTGAAAAAAACTTTGTGAATACACACACACAAAAGTGTTTACAGGATCGTAGTGAAAAAAAATATACACCAAAACTCGAATATGTTCCACGCTAAACAAATCCAAGATAATTATTTACATAATCTTGTTTAAANAAAGATCTGCCTAATGTCTCTAATATTCTCAAACCTATATTGTTTGCTGATGATACTACCCTTATCTATTCAGACCTCAACCCACATACACTAAATAATGTTGTGAATATGAATTAAAAAAAGTCCACTTCTGGATGTCAACGAACAAACTACCATTAAACTCGAAAGACTTACTACATCTTATTTGGAAGCAAATCATCAATGCAATTCAGCTACAGATAGACAATATAACATCAGTAATAAAATGATGCAAGTTTCTTGGCCTATTCCTAGACAAGAGACCAACTTCAGCACCCACATTCAACACATAACGAAGAAAGTCTCTAAGACAGTTGGTATACTCTCCAAAATCAGATATTATGTTCCTACTACTCCGCTCTCCTCTCACTATATTATGCCCTAATCTACCCCTATCTTAATATGGGATCTGTGCATGGGGTCTACCACTGCAACCCACCTTAAGCCCATCATCACCAGCAAAAATCTGCTATCAGAATAATAACAACTCAGCTTTCAGACAACTCAGCTCCCTTGTTTAAATCTCTAAACTTGCTAAATATTAACTCCCTCCACACATTCTCTTGTGTCAACTACATTTACAAAACCCTGTTTTTAAATGCAAACCATGCTCTGAAACTCTCCCTGGATGGATGTAATAGGACCCATTATCACACACCAGAAATAAAATATCTCTTTGATATCCCCAGGTCAAACTTAATCTGTGTAACACTCTATGCAAATTAAGGGACCTAGTCTATGGAACTCACTCCCTAGTGAATTGAAAAACTGTAAAAGTTTTGCCTTATTTAAAAACAAAACCAAAAAGTACCTGATTTCATCTTCTTAGTTTCCTACACTGAGCTTTAAATTTGCTCTGTACCTAGTGTTACCCAATCTCCTAATCTCCTAATTTTTATGTATTTAACCCTACCAACCTTATCATTGTGTTCATTGCTGTCTTCTTTTATGTGCTAGCCATATGCTGTTTTGTGTCTACCAATTTTTGTCAACTACCATTCAAGCTGTCATTGCAATCAATCTTAGCTGCCTATGTGCTTTAATACACTGTACCTACAATTTTCTCTAATTTTTTTTCTTGCCATGTATCTGCTATCATTTTTTTATAAATTTTGCAAGTATTTACCTACTTAAAATTTCTTAGATTAAGGACCTGCCCGAAACGCTGCGCGTACTAGTGGCTTTACAAGACTGTAATTACCATTTTATGTATCCACACATTCCCAATGTACCTCTTGTATATGCATAAATAAATAAAATTTGGGAGATAATCCTCCCCTCCATCCACGTCATAGTATGCACTCCATACAATTGTCTAAAATCACATTTCATTCATTTGGATCATGGGATTCGAACTCGGAGCTGAATGAACGACTGGGTTATCTCCATCATATTGTGTTCCAAGGAAGGTAAAATATCTCAATCTGGTACCAGTTGCGGACCGGTTAGGAGCACACGCGCGTTCGCTTGTGTACACACACATACACACACACACATGGGAACCCAGCTTGAGTTCAGGGATGGCAAGTCCTTCTCAACCCCCGCAAGCACAACTAGATGAGTACAACTAGGTGAGTATTCACGCGCACACACACACACATACATACACACATGCCCATGGAACAACTTCCTACACTTGTAGTATTTGTCGTCTTTGATGTACGGTGCTTGCTTGGTTGTAGAGAATACACAGTAGTTCACTTCAGTAGTTTATTGGGTAAAGGCAACAAGGTATAGATGCGGCCTGCCGAGGTCCTACCTAACTCTGGTCTCATGAGATACTAAGGCCTGCCTCGAGAGCAACCTCTGTAGGCTATGACATCAGAGGCCTACTCGCCTGTGATTGGGTATATCCCAACCATTTTGAGAAACTAACACCGGGGAGTGTGTGGTTGAAAATGGATATAGGAAAGAGAGCTTTAAGGTAATGTACTCAAACATCGATGGGATTATCAATAAAGCAAGTGAACTGACGGAAAGGGCACAAGAAGAAAAGCCAGATGTAACAGGACTCACGGAAACAAAATTGTCAGTAGTCATAACAGATGCTGTGTTTCTGAAGGAATACTATATAATAAGGAAAGAGAGGGAAGGGAGAGGAGGTGGAGGAATGCTCCTTATATTGAGGTTATCTTAAGATGATTTTGGGGCTTTAGTGTCCCCGTGGCTCGGTCCTCGACCAGGCCTCCACCCCCAGGAAGCAGCCCGTGACAGCTGACTAACACCCAGGTACCTCTTTTACTGCTAGGTAACAGGGACATAGGGTGAAAGAAACTCTGCCCATTGTTTCTCGCCAGCGCCCAGGATCGAACCCGGGACCACAGGATCACAAGTCCAGTGTTCTGTCCGCTCGGCCGACCGGCTCTCGGCCCTGCTGATAAGGAAGGACTGGAGTTTTGATGAGATGGAAATTCCGGGCTTTGACGGATTCAGAGATTACATAACAGGAACTATGACACTGGGTATACCTATGATAATAGTGGCAGTCATTTACAACCCTCATTTAAATGACAGAAGACCCAGGCAAGTGTTTGATAGGAACAACATGGCAACCAATAATGTAATAGAGAGAGTAGCTACAGTTACTTGTAGGAATGGCTCCAGACCCTTAATCAAGGGCGATTTCAATCATGGAAAGATAGACTGAGAGAATGTGGGACCCACATGGAGGTGCAGATACATGGAGAGATAAACTTTTGGAAGTGGTAAAAAGGAACTATCTGAGCCAACATGTCAGGGAACAAACAAGAATGAGAGGGAATGACGAACCAGCTAGACTTGGCATGATATAGACCTTGAATGAGTCAGAAATAAGGGAAGTCAAAATTGAAGCCCACCATAGGCATGAGTGTTACGACCCTGGGTTCCTCAGCTGGAAACCAGAGGTCAAATTGAGCTAAATAAACTACCTTATATTATGTGGACACAAGGCGAGGTGTATTTGTCCGTATCTTCCTTGCCAGACGTAAGACGAATCTTGTTGCTCACAAGCATTCAGACTCTTGAGCTTGTTGTGGATTAAGTATAACATTGTTATATGATTAACCAGCCTTAGAACGAGTAAAGTAACAATATGATGCATAGGGGAAGATTTTTAATGTGTATAGCTGCACGACCAATTAAGCGCTTCCCGGCACCACAAATGGGGGAGCCATGATCTGGTCGCTGGACGCAGTCTTCTCTGGCTGGCGTTGTGGTGAAAGGAGCCTCCTACCCTTCCTCTGTTTCGTTATATCTGTGTCTTTGTTATCAAGTTAAGTAGACTGTGTAGTATCCTCATTGTCTGGCATAAACGTGTTCTATGTGTAGAGTATTGATGTGTAGCAATTAGGTGATCACTAGTGTTTATTTTTACAAGTTACTCTAGGGGGTTCCAGTGGAACCACGTGGGCTCCAGTATTACCAGTAAGCTCCCTAGAGTCATTGCTAGTGTCCCTTGCCTAGTAGTCCTTTACCCTAGCTTGTTCTCAATGTAAACCTTGTATCCTGCTTATGTGGACCAAGGCTTCAACGTAAGATAGTATGGTAAAGTAATTATTATTATTGTTATTGTTGTGAATGTATATGGGGGGTTGTTAAGGGGTTAATAAATAAGTAAGTTAGTTAAAGGAGTAACCATTCTTCCTGTGTTGGAGATCTATGATCAATCTCTAGGCTGACAATTGCAGTAATAAGCCACTATGAGTTTATTTTTATATTTTTATGGGGGCTGGGCATTTTAGATCTCCCATATTTGTTAACTCTTCCATGCTAACTACTGATCCTACTCCATAATAGCACTAGATTCCCAATAGTACACACCACCATTGATAACAATGAGTGACACCAGTGTATTGACATTTGAGTATCTGGTGGAGGTATCCAAGGATGGTACCGGAAGGGAAAAAACTAAATTATCGAAGAGGAAAATATGACTAGATGAGGAACTTCCTAAGGTGAATATCATGGGAAACAGAACTCAGAGTGAAGACTGTAGAGGATATGATGGACTATGTTACCCAGAAGTGCCAGGACGCTGCAAATAGGTTTATCCCGGACCAAAAGGAAAAAAAAACGAAAACAAACAGATGTATCCATGGTTCAACCAGGAATGTAAGGTAGCGAAGTAATTGAGTAAAAGAACATGAAGAAACTGCAGGAATAAGAGAGCATTAGAGAGCAGGGAGAGATACCAGAAGGCAAGAAATGAGGCACTCATTCCTTGCCTTCTGGTATCTCTCCCTGCTCTCTAATGCTCTCTTATTCCTGCAGTTTCTTCATGTTCTTTTACTCAATTACTTCGCTACCTTACCTTCGTTTTTTTCGTTTGTTTTTCAAAGTGGGGTGACATTAGTTCTTGCTTAATGTGTGTCTGAGTCTATGGAATTTTACTGGCAAGGTTAGCACCAACCGATGAAAAGAAGCTATTAAATTCATTTGCCGTTTCTAAATCAGTTGCAGGTGTATAGCCATCCTTAGAGAGTTTTATCTGGTTATATGAGTGCTGTTTAGATCCTAGGATGTTAGAGATGGTTTTCCATGTGCTTTTCATGTTACCTTTTGCTTCTTTGAATCTATTCTCATAATAGGAGAGTTTTGATTTTCTTATGATACTGGTAAGCACTGATGCCTTTTAAGCCTTTTAACTACTACCTTTGTAACTAGGCCAATCCTAAGTTTCTTTTCATATTCATGTTTCTTGTTGATTGATTTTAATATGCTACTTGTGAGCCACGGATTGTTAAATCTTTTGTCAGTTACATGTTGGTAAGGACGGGACAGTGAGTGTTGTAGAGGCTTAGAGTTTTGAAGAGAAAGAGGTTAGTTAATGAATTTATATCCTGTGTATTATTGAATTCATATTCCCAGTTTATATTGTGAAGTGCATTTGTGAGGTTGCCTATTGCTGCTTCACTGTGTAGCCTGAATGTAAGTTTCTTGCTTACTGGTGGTGTTTTGTCCATGTTTTATGAGGAAGGTAGAATAGTGGTCAGTTGTTCTCTTTAGATTATACCAGACGTAAGGGGAGCTGTTATGTTAGCCCATAAATGATCCAAGGTAGTGGCAGACGTTTGAGTGACTCGGGTGGGCTTGGTGATTGTGGGGATTAGCATACAGGAGTTCATGCTGTTTAGGAAATAGTCAACTTGAGGGCTATTTTGTTGACCCAGGTCAATATTGAAGTCTCCTAGAATGATGTGATTTTTGTTGAGATAGTTGTTTATGATAAGAGTCCTTAGGTTATCTGAGAATGAAGCTATATTAGTATTGGGAAATCTATAGATAGCACCGATAATCAAGGAGGATTTAAGGAAAATGGAGAACTGGGCAAAGGTATATTCACAATAGACGTCTCTATCACTAATGACACTATTGCAGATAAAGGTAACATGGCAATATATATCTGTGCCACCTCCTTTTTTGTTAGGCCTGCAGTTGTGA
Organism: Procambarus virginalis; assembly: GCA_020271785.1. Classification (NCBI taxonomy): domain Eukaryota; kingdom Metazoa; phylum Arthropoda; class Malacostraca; order Decapoda; family Cambaridae; genus Procambarus; species Procambarus virginalis. Next base: position 12,094 of record WNGS01159844.1, read on the forward strand.
ATGGCTTTATAACCAGCTAAGCTTTAGAGTTGAGTATAGTCTTCACTTAGCCAGGTTTCTGTTAAATTAATGAACGATAATTTAATACCTAGTGCTGTGAGTAGTGCATTTATATCATCAAAATGTTTACCAAGTGATCTAACATTTTGGTTGTAAACTGATAAGCAGGTGCTATTTTGGAGTTTATTTTTTGCAAAATTTGCTGTGTAATACCTGCAATAATGATGATCAATGTGCTGATTGATGTAGATATGAGACAGAAAATTTAGATCAGGATCAATATCAGAATGCATGTAGAAGCAAAGGGGTCACGATACAATAAGACAAGCAATTACAGAAACAGTTAAATACTAAATCTGCTATAAATATATAGTAATTATAGCAAAACATAACAATAAATGCAAATACACTTATAATAGAAACAATTAGAAGTAAAATAATGATCACCGTATATATCCAGGAAGATTACAGAAGTTAGGTAAAAAGAGAAAACAAAAAATCAGTAAAGACTGACAAGATTATTGTATAATAGAAATAATAAGATAATTAATAATCATAAAGTAAAAATAAAAGTAAAATAAAAATAAAATAAGATAAAATAAAATTAGTGTAAAAAACAAGAAAAAAAGACAATAACAAAGAAGATAATAATAAAAAAAACTTTTGAAAGGAAAGGCAGAGCTATAGTACACTTTCGTAGTTAGATGAGACTATAATTTATATTCTGGTATTCAGCTGTTAAACTACAGCTTGATAGAGCAGTTAAAAGCTCATATTAAAATATGATAGAGAAATTGGACCGTAGTCATTGCTGAAAACAACCGGTGGCTCGAAAGGCAGGATCCAAGAGTCAATGCTCGTTTCTGCAGGCACAAATTGGTGAGTACACATACACACACACACACACACACACACATACGGCAAGGGAGGAGAGAGCAATGGCGGCAGAAGCAATGAAGAATTGCAGAGTGAGAGGAGAAAACCAGAAAATCACAGCCCCAAAATCCAATAACCCCAGAGCTGAAGGGGAAGCCCACTGCCAGCAACCGAGTAACACCAGAGGGGAGGGCAACACCACCACCCTCCTTTGCATAGAACCCCCCCTCCCCTTACCCTCTCTACCCCCCACTCAAATGCTCAGCCAACCGTTCCTCCCCCCTTCATCCCATACCTACCCTGCTACCTCTCCCCTACTCCCACCATGCCCCCCTTCCCTCCTTGTACCCCCCTCCCCCTTCATCCCATACCCCTCCCTGTCCTCCCTTCCCTTTCCCACCGACCCCACCCCTCACCCCAGTAACCTCTGAGACCCCTGTTAACCACCTTACAAATCCTCACACCTATGGAACATCTTCCTGCATCAGCAGAATGCTCACCAAGAAGGGGACATGAGAAGGAACAGAAGAAAGTGAGTCTCAAGTCACTGTGCTCTAACATAGATGGGATTACAAATAAAACAAATGAACTTGGAGAATGGGTACTAGAAGAAAACCCATAAATAATAGCTCTCACAGAAACAAAGCTAACGAGTACAATAACAAATGCAGTGTTTCCACAAGACTACTGTGTTGCGTAGAAAGAGAGAGGGTAGAGGAGGTGATGGTGTAGCTTTGCTAGTAAGAGAAGGCTGGAGTTTTAAGGAGATTGTTATTCAGGGCTGTGAAGGTTTCAGTGACTACATAACAGGTACCATAGCAATTGGAGGATTAAAATTTATAGTCATATTCATTTATAACCCCCACCAAATGTCAGAAGACCCAGACAGGAATATGATAGAAACAACATTGCCACCATCAACATAATAGAGAGAGCAGCTTCTGTCACTAACAGGAATGGATTTGGTCTACTAATCATGGGAGACTTCAACCACGGGATGATAGAAAACAACATGAGGAGGAAAGCAACAGTGAAAGAGCAGGTGATGAAACTTAAAATGGGTGAGCACAGGTATAGAAAAAATGGCAAAGAGGTGTGTGAAGAACTCAAAAGAGATTCCAGGAGGTCTTCACAACAGAACGAGGTGAGGTCACTGCGCTAAGAGAGATGGTAGTAAACCGGGTGACCTTGGAAGGATTGGAAATTACAAGAGATAAGGTCAAGAGACACCTGTAGGATCTGGACGTGAGTAAGACTGTTGGTCCAGACAGAATCTCACCATGGGTACTGAAAGAGTGTGCAGAAGCACTTTGCTTGCCATTCTCCATAGTTTATAGTAGGTCACTGGAGATGGGAGACCTCCAGAAGTATGAAAGAAGGCAAATGTAGTTCCAGTATACAAAAAGGGTGACAGACAAGAGGCACTGAACTACAGGCCAGTGTCCTTAACTTTTATACAATGCAAGGTGATGGAGAAAATCATGAGAAAAACCTAGTAACACATCTGAAGAGAAGGGACTTCGTGACAAATCACCAACATGGGTTTAGCCCCTGCACTGCTCACCTGGTTTCGGCAAAAACTTCTTGGGGCAATTGTTAAGGACATATTCTTGTTGTTTTTATAAATATTCAGGTAAATTTAATGTCAAAATGTTTCCAAGCTCAACTATTTTAATTTAAAAACACAAAGAGTAATGAAAACATTAAAAAACATTAAAATAAAGCCTGATTAAAAAAAAATAGCACATCTCGCAGAGCGCCTAAAGGCGCTTTGCGCAGTGCAGGGGTTAGGGAGGGTAAATCTTGCCTCACTGGCTTAATAGAATTCTACGAGCAGGTTATTATTATTAACATCTTTATTGAAAAAAAATTAATTACAATTTTGCCTAATCTGAGGATTTCAATTAAGTCTTATTAAAGTGAGGATAATGTTGCTATTCACTGTCACGCAAGACAGAGGGTCATACACACGACAATAGGTCTAAACTGTAAGCTGAAGAACATATATATCATGGGTTACAATCAATGTTTGAATATGTAAAAACAACTTTCGATTGTGCACTGCCACATATGGACAGGGATGGGTTCATAAGTGATGCAGCTTGGAAGTGATATAAATAAAATTGTTCATCATTCTTTAAAATGGACAAGCAAATTTTGGATAAATGGTTATGATGATGTCCAGAACACCTGAGTCAATGAAATAGTTACACAGTTGGTGGTACAAGAGGCCAGGAGGTCTAAAGTCCTTTACGGTTTCACATTCAACAATATAGTGTTCTAGTGAATGCATTAAAGGTTTATCGCAGAGTTTACAATCTGAGTATTCTGGTAGTGGCTCAGCCTCATTAACCTGCCAGATGTGCCTATAGCGAAGGAGAATTCGCGCAATGACTATATCACATTGCCTGGTCCGGTTACTGTGCTGAAAATACAAATATCTATTATTACAAAACTTGTCATAACTTTTAATACTACAGCTTTCAGGTCTCTGAACATTTCTTAGTTCTTCTAAATCTGAATTAATATTTTTAATGTGTATGTTTCTAATAATTGCATTAGATAGTCCAAAGTCATAATCAGTGTTTTCTTTCCTGCAAGCCTCATTGGCCAATCGATCTACAAAGTCATGTTTTCCAACTCCAACATGGGATGGGACCCACACAGATTTTATTCAATAGTTATTATCATTGGCAAAAATTACATTCCATTTAATATTACAAGCTACTTCAGACATACATTGTGATGGGTTATTTAAGGACTGCAGAGCACTTTTAGAGTCACAGAATATCTCTCCACCACCATTGAGCTTAAGGTACTCAGTGGCTAGATAAATGCCCAATAGCTCAGTCTGTGTCGTGCTAGCCCAGTTGTTCAATCTCTGTGTACTACTCATGATCATTTCATTCCCTTTATACACTGCACATACACAACCTGTTCTTCCAGCGCCTATCTGCACAGAGCCATCAGTAAAGGCATAGGATTCAGTTGGTTTGAGATTTTGAAGGTGACTGTCAATAGCTTCTAATGTTATACATCTCATAGTTTCAGTGTTATACATTTGTTTTACTCTGATGGATTTATAATGCAGAGAGACCTCCACATCTTTCCAAGGGGGAATATAGTGAACAGTTTTATCAGGTTTAAGAGACACATTCAGTTTCAGAAGATTATAGGCACAACAACTGAGCCACACACTGTAAGGAGCTTTTTGCGGCAGATTGAGGGAATAGTCAAAATTGTTTAGAATGGATCTCAATTTAATTCAAATAGAATTAACTGGGAGGGGGGAACCATTATTTTTTAAAGTTTTGGCGCAAAACATAGTACTAAGTAGAACTATTCTTTCGTAAATGGAAGGTAATTTTAGTTCCTTTCTCATGGTAACATTTCTGATAGTTCTAAGACAACCCAGGATGATGTGCATGGCATCATTCTGTACTACATAGAGGTCTTGTAATTGTTTAGGAGAAAAATTAAGAAGATGCATGGCCTAATAATCAACAATAGATTGTATAAAGACAATGTAAAAACTATGAGCATATTATATATTAATGCCAAAGTCTTTGCCCACAAGAGTTTTGAGAGGGTTAAAACGCTCAACAAGTTTTTTTGTGCATGTTGCTGATGAGATTTGTGTCATTAACCTCGACTCCAAGATATTTATAAGACTCACAAGTCTCCACGGGCACTCCATTAATAGTATAGTTAACATGAAGAGAATGGGAAATAAGAACCCTTGTTTTATCAACAGAGATTATGAGGCCACATTCTACTACTATCTTAGAGAATGCATCAAGTAATACTAGTAGCCTTGGTTTACTGTGTTCCATAATACAAATATCATCAGCATATATAACTGTTTCAGTAGGCTGTACAGGTATGTCGTGGATAAGTTTGTGCATAAGTATATTAAAGATCATAGGGCTTAGGACACCACCTTGAAGTGTGCCTAGTTCGAATGCTTCTGTTCTTGTACTTTTAACCCCTTTAAATAGGACACTAGCACGCCTGTTGGATAGGTAGCTCTTTATCCAACTCAGAAGATTACCTTTGATTCCAAATTCAGCAAGTTGTTCTAATATTATTTCGCCATTCGCTACATCGAAAGCTGACTTTAGGTCAATAAAGGCCGCCTGTGTCCCATCCTGGGAGTTTACAAAATATTCAGCAAAGCATGTTTGTGTGCTACACTTGGGCATGAACCCATATAGGTTTGGGGCCAGTTTTTCTTTGACCTGAAACATGACACGATTGAAAACAATTCTCCCCAAGACTTTACACATGCAAGATATAAGGGAAATGGGTCTGAATTTTTGAGAGTTAGGTTTAGGAATTGATACTATGAGACTTTGTGACCATTTCTTTGGCAAGATATTTTTCGAGAGGCTCATTTGATAGAAGTCAAGCAGCGAGTGGCTAGGGACATCATCCAGTAAGCTCAAGGTGTTATAAATTATACCATCCTCACCAGGGGCAGTTTGTTTAGGTTTCCCTAATGCTGATGTCAACTCAAAAGGGGTTATAGCAAACTGATCCGTTCAGTCTGGCGAGGTGCGTGCTATTTCAATATTAAAGTTTGGTATTACTATGTTGGTATTATTTAAATGCTGCTGTATATCTGGGGGTAAGGAAGAAATTTGTGAGACACTAGACCATTGAGTTAGGAGCATGTCAGCATATTCTGCAGGAGTAAGATGAAGCTGAACTGGGGTTGAAGGTTTGGTAATGTTTTTAATTTTGTTCCACATTTACGATAATGTTGTAGTTCTTTTGATACCGTGTAGGAATTGTTCCCAATATGTGTCTTTAACTTGACCCTTAAGCTCGCGAAAATCTCTGTTGGTATTAAGGAATGCAAGTAAATTGTCAGCTGTTTTGTCTCGTTTATAAGAGTCAGCAGCTGAAGCACTTTAGCTCGCTCTGCAATGATAATAGGATCCTCTGTCCATGAGGAAGAACGAGTGTTCTTTTTTTCCTTGATTTTACCCAGGTATCATAATAACTGGTAATGATACTGACAAGATCATTGTAAAAGTGGTCCACTGATACAGGTGTATACCCAGTGTACCACTTATGTACATAAGCCTTAAAGTGCGGTTTAAGATTGTCTGGAATGTTAAGTTTAACTCTAGGATGAGGATTGGACCTAATATCCGCTAGATTGTTTTCACAATATATTGCAAATGATCACTTACTAGTTCTAGGATGAGCTTAACGTTGACGTTGCTATCTACTAGGCTGTATCCAATCACATAATCCAGCCTACCCCCCAATAAATGGGTCTGTTTATCAGTATCATACAAAGTAATATTATGATCATTAAGGTATTTCAAGGAGACCCTTCCATTATTGTTACAATGAACATCACCAAGAGCAGTGTGACGAGCATTAAAGTCACCCATACATAACAAAGCTGTGTTACCTGTAGGTTTCGGTAGCAGGTCTTCGTTAAGTACACTACATCGTCCATATATGTTATACAGTAGGAAATGGCTATTTACAGTTTGTAATTTGGTGACAAAGATTAAGCAAGAAAGAGAAGGATGGGCGGACTGCACTTTCTTGGACTGTCGGAAAGCCTTTGACACAGTACCCCATAAGATGCTCGTACATAAGCTGGAGAAACCGGCAGGAATAACTAGTAAGGTGCTCCAGTGGATAAGGGAGTACCTAAGCAATAGAAAGCAGAGAGTTACAGTGAGGGGTGAGACCTCAAATTAGCGTGAAGTCACCAGTGGAGTCCCACAGAGCTCTGTACTTGGACCTATCCTGTTTCTGATATACGTAAATGATCTCCCAGAGGGTATAGACTCATTCCTCTCAAGTTTGCTGACGATGCCAAAATTATGAGAAGGATTAAGACAGAGGAGGGACTGACTGCTTGAGGATTCAAGAAGACCTGGACAAACTGAAGGAATGATCGAACAAATGGTTGTTAGAGTTTAACCCAAGCAAATGTAATATAATGAAGATAGGTGTAGGGAACAGGAGGCCAGGTACAAGGTATCATTTGATCATGGGAGATGAAATTCTTCAAGAATCAGAGAGAGAGAAAAAGACCTGGGGTTGATATCACGCCAGACCTGTCCCCTGAAGCTCATATCAAGAGGCATATCAGCAGGCATATGCCAGGTTGGCTAAGATAAGAACTGCCTTCAGAAACTTGTGTAAGGAATCATTCAGAACTTTGTATACCACATACGTCAGACCAATTCTGGCGTACGTAACTCCAGCATGGAGTCCATATCTATTCAAGCATAGTACTAAACTGGAAAAGGTTCAAAGGTTTTCCACCAGACTAGTACCTGAACTGATGGTTCAGAGCTACGAGGAGAGACTACAGAAATTAAACCTCACGTTGCTGGGAGACAAAAAAGTTAAGGGGGCATGATCACCACATACAAGATTCTCAAAGGAATTGATAGGGTAGATAAAGACAGGCTATTTAACACAAAGGGCACAAGCACTAGGGGACACAGGTGGAAATTGAGTGCCAAAATGAGCACAGATATTCAAAAGAACGTTTCAGTGTCAAGAGTAGTTGACAGATGGAATGCATTAGGAAGTGAGGTGGAGGAGGCAGTCTGCATACACAGTTTCAGATGTAGATTTGATAGAGCCCAGTAGGCTCAAGAACCTATGATTGACCGCTGAGAGGCGGGACCAAAGAGCCAAAGCTTAACCCTCGCAAACACAACTAGGTGAGTACACACACACACACACACACACACACACACACACACACACACACACACACACACACACACACACACCAACACACCACACACACACACACACACACACACACACACACACACACACACACACACAACACACACACACACACACACACACACACACACACACCACACACACACACACACCACACACACACACACACACACACACACACCCACACACACACACACACACACACACACATACACACACAAAGACCAAAGAGTTGGGACCAAAGAGCCAAAGCTCAACCCCCACAAGCACAAATAGGTGAGTACAACACACACACACACACACACACACACACACACACACCACACACACCCACACACACACACACACACACACACACACCACACACACACACACACCACACACAACACACACACACAAATAGTCGAGTATAAATATGTGGTACAAGTGGAACCCTGATAGCTGAGTGGACAGCGCTCGGAATTCGTAATCCTAGGGTCCGGGGATCGATCCCCGATGATGGCGGAAACAAATGGGCAGTTTCTTTCAACCCTGTTCATCTAGGAGTAAATAGGTACCTGGGAGTTAGACAGCTGTTACTGGCTGCTTCCAGTGCGTGTGTGTGTGTATTTACCTAGTTGTACTCACCTAGTTGTGTTTGCGGGGGTTGAGCTCTGGCTCTTTGGTCCCGCCTCTCAACCGTCAATCAACAGGTGTACAGATTCCTGAGCCTATTGGGCTCTATCATATCTACACTTGAAACTGTGTATGGAGTCAGCCTCCACCACATCATTCCTAATGCATTCCATTTGTCAACCACTCTGACACTAAAAAAGTTCTTTCTAATATCTCTGTGGCTCATTTGGGCACTCAGTTTCCACCTGTGTCCCCTTGTGTGTGTGCCCCTTGTGTTAAATAGCCTGTCTTTATCTACACTATCAATTCCCTTCAGAATTTTGAATGTGGTGATCATGTCCCCCCTAACTTCTGTCTTCCAGCGAAGTGAGGTTTAATTCCCGTAGTCTCTCCTCGTAGCTCATACCTCTCAGCTCGAGTACTAGTCTGGTGGCAAACCTTTGAACCTTTTCCAGTTAGTCTTCTCCTTGACTAGATATGGACTCCATGCTGGGGCTGCATACTCCAGGATTGGCCTGACATATGTGGTCACTTGTGCATATGCTTGTTGGAGGAGTTTCCCTGCTTCCCCGACACACCAGTCTTAAGCTTAGCTCTATCGCCAATACCTGTAGCATGATGCTTCTCGTGCGGCTTCACCCCTTTCACCTGTCTCCTGGCCCCAGCCCACAGATCAGCTTGCTTGGCCATAGACAGATTTGACACAATTTCTTGCTCTTTGAGCTTGACACGCAGAGACGATTCGCATGCTTCTAAGAACTGTTCACGAATCATCAGTTGATAGAACTCCATGCTCCCAGGAGCAGTCTCCATGAGTTCACAGTAACGGTTTAGACTCGATTCTAACCGCTGTAACATGAGCACATATGTCTCACCTTTTTGCAATTGAGCCCTACGGAAATTCTCTAGCATCCGGTCTGCAGTTATGCCAAAACCGTTCAGCAGCGCTGTTGTCAATGCCTCGTAATCTCCGCGCTGGTGCGGACCCAGACTGTGGTAGATAGTTAATGCCCTACCCTTTAACAATGCACTAAGAGCGAGTGCCCACTTTGATCTTTCCCACCCGCAATCAGCGGCGTGACCTTCGAAACGCTTGATGTATGCATCCATCGAGTCGTCCCTCTCATCAAAGTTAGCTAGTTTAGGTAGTTTGACAGTCTTACCTTGTTCAACGTTAGTCTCCGTTGAACGACCACTTGTCTGGTCATCCTGCCTTGCTTGCAACTGCATGCGAGCTATGCGTTCAGTACTTTCTCGGTTCTGCTGATCAGTCCAGCGTTTGTTTTCTCTCTCTTGCTGATCAGTCCACAGTTTGCTTTCTCTGTCCTGCTGATCAGTCCAGAGTTTCATAGCTTGCTCTGCTACTTTATTCCCTTCGAATCCCAACTCCCTAACTTGGTTACGGTATTCCTCTAAGGTGAATAATTGCGAGCCTGTAATACCTACTCTTTGAGTTGGTGTCGTCCACAAGGACCTTTTGGGCCGAGATTCTTCCCCATAGAATCCCCCAACGGAGTATTGCAAGGGTTAGATTCCCGCGTGACTCCGTTTTCTTCCGCAGCGCGCGTGATTCTAGTGACATCATTCTCGGTGACGTCACCCACAGGGGTCTCTACCTCCAAGTTGTCTCTCACTGGGGTCTCTCCCACTGTGTTATCTCTCACTGGGGTCTCACCACCGATAGCTTCATCCAGTGTGATGAGACTCGTGCACGCCACCTCAGCACTACCCTGCATGTGTGCTTGTAGCATCACCTCTTCCACGGCCCTCATGTGCTGTTCCACTCGTTCCTTACACTCTTGTTCAGTAAGAGTGTCGTAGTCGTCAGGTCTACGAGCGGTCAAGGCCAGGTGAAGATGCAGGTAGCGCTGTTTGTACTCTACACACTCAGACATACTGGTGGTGTGTGTACCTAACAGGGTGTTAAACATCCTCTGAATACTGCTCGTCACTTTTGAATTTTCAGGGAAAATTTAAGTGCGAAATTTTACTGTATAACCTAGCTCATAGGTTCCAACTAAGCCTAACACGTTGGGCGCCAGATGTGGGGGTTTTCTTTTTTTTTGCTGTCACGACTGCAATGCGTACGTCGCCAATGTACATGTGGCAGACGCTTCACGAAGCTGTCGGAATTAGCAAAATAGAAAATACGAGAGCAACCGTACAGGGCCTGGGAGCAAGGTCGAGTTAGAGTCCTTGTGGGTCTCTTCTCAGACTAGCCTCACCTGGTCCTGCTCCACGTTGGTCGTTGGAATCTCCTCAATGATGTAACACTTTAAGGGACTCCTAGGGTCCTCATCAAATTTATAGTTTAGTGACTTACAGGCAACTCGGTGTTGAAGACACTTAGAGCTGAAGGCTTGAGTAATATTGGCAGTATTCAGAAGTGGTTCAACGGAAACACCGCATAAAGCTTAACAGTAGTTTATTTACTAACTTAACCACTAATACACAGGGTGCTTGATTTACTTTCGATTGGCGTCAGCAAAGCTATGGTTGCATTAGCGAGACTCTTGACGTCTGGCTAATCGACTCGTATCCACTCGTGGAGAAACACCTAACTTAACACAGTTGACAGCCAATCACTAACACGGCAACCTAACTGCCGGTATGCAAAGGGATCACAAGAGTTCCAACCGGATACTCGGTAATGATGATATGCAATAACACAATAATAATCACACAATAACTAAATGTGTGGTGTATGTGAAGCTCACATTCACAGACGAGTGAAATGCAGTGATACCACACAGATAAACACGCATTCACCGTCGATTCACCTATAACCTGCGACAGGTATAAGAAGGTGAGAACTGTGGTTGATCCCTCAGATCAACACAGACACAATAAACAATGACAAGATCTTGTACTTACAGATAAGGTACCTTTCCTTACGCACTCACTCAGACTCGTTTATACAAGCACTCGTAGGTGGCCTGATAGCTGGTTTCGCTCGTAGACACGGAGGGTACTCGCAGTATCTTGAGATGATTTCGTGAGTAGGGGCGTGCTGTATGCTTAACAGACAGACACACGCGCACACACTGGCACTGGCGGTGCTAAGGTGGTGACGTCACGTCAGAGTGAGGGCGGCGGCTGGCGTCGGCTGGCGTCGGCTGGCGGCGGCTGGCGGCAGTACCATGCACTACACTGTACACTGTGGTACAGGTACACTGTGGTAAAGTCACACACAGATTACTTAGGCGGCGGCACTGCCTTAGTTCACTCTGAGTCACTCACAACGATCTTTGTCACCAGGGGTTACCTGATACCAGTCTGTTTCGCTCTGGAGATTTGTCACTTTAGGCTTCTAAACAATATATTCCCACTCGTGATTCTGGCGAGTGTGTGGTATATCGCAAAGACGCTGAGTTAACTTGACGGTGAGGGATAGACGGTGATCAGTCTATTGGCCGGTAGAACAGAACACGTCCTCTGGGTATGGTCGCTCTCACGTGAATGAGTTTGCAAGGGTGCCGGGCATCTCGTGGCACACAACACAAAAGAAGTTACAATTTGACCAATAGCATTGCAGCAAATGAGCGGGAACCAATCATATTAGCTCGTTCGATGAGCAGTAGCAGGAGTGACGTCATGAACACGTCATAGCTGTTATTCAGCATCGCGCCGGTTGACCCCAGAGGTCAGACGCTGCTGGCGCCCTCCCCTCTGTCTCAGCGGGCACCAGCCATGTACTCACTGACCCTTTGGTAGCAAGTATACTTAGCTCCCTGTATCTACTTCCTGCCTAGACATACGGCGGCCTACGTATTTTAACAGTGTTCCTGGTTAAGTGGGCATTCTGGAGATACCCAACATGCTAGGTCACTATCCAGGATTAAGGGAAATAGGCTTTGTGCACGAAGATCTGTGCACTGCAATGCCATTCAAGTCAGCTGTGGGAGCATCTTGGGAGACATACTCCCACATGTACCTAGTAGCCAGAACGTCATACTCGGCCTACTATGCAAGGCCGATTTGCCTAATAAGCCAAGTTATCCTGAATTTAAATATTCAGAATATTTTTTTTTATGAATGATAAAGCTATCCATTTCATTATTTATGAGTTAAGTTTTTTTAAATTTGGGCTAAAACTAGATATATGACCGAACCTAACCAACCCTACCTAACCTAACCTAACCTAACCTATCTTAACCTAACCTAAACTAACACATTAAGTAAAAAATTATATTCTAAATATAATATATAATAATAATAATTCAAATAAACTAATTGGAACAATTGATTGAAAATTAGGAAAATCACTCGGCCTATTAGGCAACTTGGGCTTGCCTTGTAGGCCGAGAAGTTTGTTCTGGCTACTAGGTACGACATTATATATATATATATATATAATATATATATATATATATATATATATATATTATATATATATATATATATATATATATATATATACCTTTAGGCATTTGTCTTGTATGTTTTGTAACCTTTAAATACACAATAAAGCATAAGAAAAAAAGGAAGGGGGGTGGTAAAAGAAAGCACACAGAAACTGTATTGGAGGGGACCTACATTCCCTCCAATGCCTTATGTGTGATTTCCTCCGAGGCTATGGGTCCCCCTTCTTCCAGCCGAGGTGGTACTCTTATTATTTTTATATATTATATATTATATATATATATATATATATATATATATATATATATATATTATATATATTATATATATATTATATATATATTAATATATAATATATATATATAATATATATATATATATTATATTATATATATATATATATATATATATAATATATATATATATATATATATATATTATATATATATATATATATAAGAAGGAGTACCACCTCTGGCTGGAAGAAGGGGGACCCATAGCCTCGGAGAAAATCACACAAAACGCATTGGAGGGAATGTAGGCCCCCTCCAATACAGTTTCTGTGTGCTTTTCTCCTACCACCCCCTTCCTTTTTTATGCTTTATTGTGTATTTAAAGGTTACACAACATACAAGACAAATGCCTAAAGGTTATGGATCTCTGAAGCTCCTCCGCTTCCGGACAGGAACCGAGGACGCAGCAAGCATTTCCCTCTGGATCGCCACACTGAGACGCTGAAACAAAAACTGCAAGCCCTTGGGTCTCTGGTGACGTGTATATATATAATATATATATATATATATATATATATATATATATATATATATATATATATATATAATATATATATATATATATTATATATATATAATATTATATATTACAGGCATACCTCAGTTTAAGAGTTTAATTGGTTCCTGGAGACGCCTCGTATTCCGAAAACTTGTATTCCGAAGCTAATTTCCCCATAAGAAATAATGGGAATGAATTATCCATTCCTGACTACCCCAAAAACCCCATATCAAACTAAATTTTATACCTAATTCATCTAAATAAACCTACAAAACTATGTTCAAGTTATTACTTACCTTGCTGTTGAATGCTGTAGGCGTATGGAAGATGATGAGGAGGGGGGAGGAGAGGAGTTACTGTTTGGAAGGGGAGTCCCCTTCCATTATCACATCAGGCAGTGAGGACTTTTCTGGTGTGCTCTCCCTGGCACGTTTTATCTGAGTGCCACTAGGTCCTGGTTGAGGCTCACTGCTCGATTTTCTCACCACAAATCTGTCCATGGAAGCTTGCTTTTCCCTTCTTCGCATGCTCTCTCTGTAGTAAGGCATCACATTGTCATTGAAAAGATTTTAGGCAACGGCCTACTACAGCTTTCTCTGGGTGAGTCTTTTCAACAATTGTTTGAATCTCTTCCCACATCTGACACACCTTCTTAATTACTGCAGAAGGGACATTCGCTACTGCCTCATCCTCCTCCACTGTAGAATCATCCGCTGCGTTGTCTTGCTGTTCCTGTTGAAGGGCTTGGAGTTCTTCGGTGGTCAGTTCTTCGTTGTGTTCTTCCACCAACTCCTCCACATCATCACTATCCAATTCCAAGCCCATTTGCTGGCCTAGACTAACAATTTCCTCAAGAATAGGTGCATCATTTACAGGCTCATACCCCTCAAAGTCTAGTTCTCTCACACATTCAGGCCACAATTTTCTCCAGCCAGAGATCAGGGTTCTTTGAGTCACTTCTTGCCAGGCTTTGCCAACGAGTTTTAAAGCACTACAAATGTTAAAATGGTGTTTCCAGAACTCTTTGAGGGTGAGGTTTGTGGCTTCAGTCACTTCAAAACATTTCCGAAAAGTGCCCTTTCATAAAGTTTCTTAAAATTCGCTATGATTTTCTGGTCCATAGCTGAATTAGAGGAGTGGTGTTAGGAGGAAGGAATTTAACTGTGAGGAATTTATTGTATCTGGGCAACAAATCATCTTCCAAGCCTCGAGGATGAGCAGGAGCATTGTCGAGGAGAAGCACGGCTTTGAGTGGCAAATGTTTCTCCTGCAGATATTTTTCTATGGCAGGGCACAGCACTTCATTCACCCACTCCGAAAAAATAAGCCTAGTCACCCATGCTTTTTTATTATCCTCCACATCACACGCAAATGGGTTTTCTTTCTGCACTTTATACTGTTTGAAAACCCTTGGATTTTCAGAATGATACACTAGCAAGGGTTTAATTTTCAAATCGCCACTCGCATTGAACACAGCACAAGCGTAAACCTGTCTTTCATAGGCTTGTGTCCGGGCAAGGATTTTTCCTCCTTGGTAATGTATGTCCTCTTAGGCATTCTTTTCCAAAACAGTCCTGTTTCGTCACAATTAAACACTGTTGCGGTAGGTATCCCTCAGCCTCTGCAAACTTTTTAAATTCCTCAATAATCATCCAGCGGCTGGTTTGTCTGAGCTGGCTGCCTCCCCATGCTTGTAACACTATGGATACCACTTTTCCTTCTAAATTCTTCAAACCAGCCCCTGCTTGACTTAAACTCTTACATATCTGCATCACTCGTTGCAGGGGTATTCTTTAGAAGGTCTTCGTGCAATACCCTGGCTTTCTCACAAATAATGGCCTCCGAAACACTATCACCCCTTAACTCCTTGTCGTGTATCCAAATTAATAACAACTTTTCCACTTCTTCAAGTATTTGTGGTCTTTGTTTCGTTATTGTTCTTACTCCTTTTGCCACTTTAGCACTCATAATCTCATTTTTCTTCTTAAGTATAGTGCATATTGTTGATGTGGCTTTGTTGTACTGCCTACAAAGTTCAACAACACGTGTACCATTCTCATGCTTCCGAATGATCTCTTGTTTCTCCTCTATTGTCATCCTCACATGGGCTTTCTGGCCTTTATCCTTACCACTGGCTTTCTTGGGACCCATGATGAGATATATAAAAATAAATTGTATAGTCAATCACCAAAAATCCAACAAACACTGAAAATCTGCGAAAAGAATTGATGTGAGGTAGTCACTGAGCGCGAGACAATGGTAAACTGAGGGGCGGAGGGGCGGAGGGGCGACGATCGCCAAACCACCACGCACTAGGTCGGCCTGTACGCGTATCAACAAACTCGCGTCCCGAGGTAACCCTCGCGTTCCGAGACAGATTATATATATTATATATTATATATATATTATATAATATATATATATATATATATATATATAGAATATATATAATATTATATACAGTGGTACCTCGGAATGCGAGTGTCCTGTATGCGAGTTTTTTCGGAAGACGAGCAGGATTTCCTCGAAAATTATGTCTCGAACGCGAGGGTTACCTCGGGACGCGAGTTTGTTGATACGCGTACAGGCCGACCTAGCGCGTGGTTGATCGGCGATCGTCGCCCCTCCGCCGCACCGCCCTCAGTTTACCATTGTCTCGCGCCCAGTGACTATCCCACATCAATTCTTCACCTGGATTTCAGTGTTTTGTTGGATTTTTGGTCATTTGACTATACAGTTTGTTATTATATATCTCACCATGGGTCTCAAGAAAGCCATTGATAAGGTTCAACCTAAGAAAACAGCTGTGAGTAGAGGCAGTAGAGGATGTCCCTCCTTGATTAAAAAATGTGTGAAGTATGGGAAGAACTGCAAAGTTTTGTTGAAAAAACTCACCCAGATAAAGCTGTAGCAGGCCGTTGCATTTACCTTTAAATGATAATGTGATGTCTTACTACAGACAAGTGTTAAAATGTAGGGAAAAACAAGTGTCTTTAGGAAATTCTTAGTAAGACAGCAATCCTAGTGGTATTCAGGCAAATGTGCCAGTGTGTGCATACCAGTGAAGTCCTCACTGCCTGATGTGATAATGGAAAGGGACTCCCCTTCCAAACAGTAACTCCTCTCCTCCCCCCCTCCTCACCATCTTCCATACGCCTACAGCATTCAAGAGCAAGGTAAGTAATAACTTGAACATAGTTTTGTAGGTTTATTTAGATGATTAGGTATAAAAATTTAGTTTGATATGGGGGTTTTTGGGGTAGTCAGGAACGGATTAATTCATTTCCCATTATTTCTTATGGGGAAATTAGCTTCAGAATACGAGTTTTTCGGAATAAGAGCTGTCTCCAGGAACGAATTAAACTCTTAAACTGAGGTACCACGTATATATATATATTATATATATATATATATATAATATATATATATATATATATATA
>WNGS01159847.1:7266-26724 GCA_020271785.1 Procambarus virginalis
CTGTGGGTCACATATAGGGTCAGTAGTACTCACGGCCTCCTGTGGGTCACATATAGGGTCAGTAGTACTCACGGCCTCCTCCTGTGGGTCACATATAGGGTCAGTAGTACTCACGGCCTCCTGTGGGTCACATATAGGGTCAGTAGTACTCACGGCCCTCCTGTGGGTCACATATAGGGTCAGTAGTACTCACGGCCTCCTGTGGTCACATATGGTCAGTAGTACTCACGGCCTCCTCCTGTGGGTCACATATAGGGTCAGTAGTACTCACGGCCTCCTGTGGGTCACATATAGGTCAGTAGTACTCACGGCCTCCCTCCTGTGGGTCACATATAGGGTCAGTAGTACTCACGGCCTCCTGTGGGTCACATATAGGGTCAGTAGTACTCACGGCCTCCTCCTGTGGGTCACATATAGGGTCAGTAGTACTCACGCCTCCTGGGGTCACATATAGGGTCAGTAGTACTCACGGCCTCCTCCTGTGGGTCACATATAGGGTCAGTAGTACTCACGGCCTCCTGTGGGTCACATATAGGGTCAGTAGTACTCACGGCCTCCTCCTGTGGGTCACATATAGGGTCAGTAGTACTCACGGCCTCCTCTGTGGTCACATATAGGGTCAGTAGTACTCACGGCCTCCTGTGGGTCACATATAGGGTCAGTAGTACTCACGTCCTCCTCCTGTGGGTCACATATAGGGTCAGTAGTACTCACGGCCTCCTCCTGTGGGTCACATATAGGGTCAGTAGTACTCACGGCCTCCTCCTGTGGTCACATATAGGGTCAGTAGTACTCACGGCCTCCTCCTGTGGTCACATATAGGGTCAGTAGTACTCACGGCCTCCTGTGTGGTCACATATAGGGTCAGTAGTACTCACGGCCTCCTCCTGTGGGTCACATATAGGGTCAGTAGTACTCACGGCCTCCTGTGGGTCACATATAGGGTCAGTAGTACTCACGGCCTCCTGTGGGTCACATATAGGGTCAGTAGTACTCACGGCCTCCTGTGGGGTCACATATAGGGTCAGTAGTACTCACGGCCTCCTCCTGTGGGTCACATATAGGGTCAGTAGTACCCACGGCCTCCTCCTGTGGGTCACATATAGGGTCAGTAGTACTCACGGCCTCCTGTGGGTCACATATAGGGTCAGTAGTACTCACGGCCTCCTCCTGTGGGTCACATATAGGGTCAGTAGTACTCACGGCCTCCTGTGGGTCACATATAGGGTCAGTAGTACTCACGGCCTCCTCCTGTGGGTCACATATAGGGTCAGTAGTACTCACGGCCTCCTCCTGTGGGTCACATATAGGGTCAGTAGTACTCACGGCCTCCTCCTGTGGGTCACATATAGGGTCAGTAGTACTCACGGCTCCTCCTGTGGGTCACATATAGGGTCAGTAGTACTCACGGCCTCCTCCTGTGGGTCACATATAGGGTCAGTAGTACTCACGGCCTCCTCCTGTGGGTCACATATAGGTCAGTAGTACTCACGTCCTCCTCCTGTGGGTCACATATAGGGTCAGTAGTACTCACGGCCTCCTGTGGGTCACATATAGGGTCAGTAGTACTCACGGCCTCCTGTGGGTCACATATAGGGTCAGTAGTACTCACGGCCTCCTGTGGGTCACATATAGGGTCAGTAGTACTCACGGCCTCCTCCTGTGGGTCACATATAGGGTCAGTAGTACTCACGGCCTCCTCCTGTGGGTCACATATAGGGTCAGTAGTACTCACGGCCTCCTGTGGGTCACATATAGGGTCAGTAGTACCCACGGCCTCCTGTGGGTCACATATAGGGTCAGTAGTACTCACGGCCTCCTCCTGTGGGTCACATATAGGGTCAGTAGTACTCACGGCCTCCTCCTGTGGGTCACATATAGGGTCAGTAGTACTCACGGCCTCCTCCTGTGGGTCACATATAGGGTCAGTAGTACTCACGGCCTCCTGTGGGTCACATATAGGGTCAGTAGTACTCACGGTCCTCCTCCTGTGGGTCACATATAGGGTCAGTAGTACTCACGGCCTCCTCCTGTGGGTCACATATAGGGTCAGTAGTACTCACGGCCTCCTCCTGTGGGTCACATATAGGGTCAGTAGTACTCACGCCTCCTCCTGTGGGTCACATATAGGGTCAGTAGTACTCACGTCCTCCTCCTGTGGGTCACATATAGGGTCAGTAGTACTCACGCCTCCTCCTGTGGGTCACATATAGGGTCAGTAGTACTCACGGCCTCCTCCTGTGGGTCACATATAGGGTCAGTAGTACCCACGGCCTCCTGTGGGTCACATATAGGGTCAGTAGTACTCACGGCCTCCTCCTGTGGGTCACATATAGGGTCAGTAGTACTCACGGCCTCCTCCTGTGGGTCACATATAGGGTCAGTAGTACTCACGGCCTCCTCCTGTGGGTCACATATAGGGTCAGTAGTACTCACGCCTCCTCCTGTGGGTCACATATAGGGTCAGTAGTACTCACGGCCTCCTCCTGTGGGTCATATAGGGTCAGTAGTACTCACGGCCTCCTCCTGTGGGTCACATATAGGGTCAGTAGTACCCACGGCCTCCTCCTGTGGGTCACATATAGGGTCAGTAGTACTCACGGCCTCCTCCTGTGGGTCACATATAGGGTCAGTAGTACTCACGGCCTCCTCCTGTGGGTCACATATAGGGTCAGTAGTACTCACGGCCTCCTCCTGTGGGTCACATATAGGGTCAGTAGTACTCACGGCCTCCTCCTGTGGGTCACATATAGGGTCAGTAGTACTCACGGCCTCCTCCTGTGGGTCACATATAGGGTCAGTAGTACTCACGCCTCCTCCTGTGGGTCACATATAGGGTCAGTAGTACTCACGGCCTCCTCCTGTGGGTCACATATAGGGTCAGTAGTACTCACGGCCTCCTCCTGTGGGTCACATATAGGGTCAGTAGTACTCACGGCCTCCTCCTGTGGGTCACATATAGGGTCAGTAGTACTCACGGCCTCTCCTGTGGGTCACATATAGGGTCAGTAGTACTCACGGCCTCCTCCTGTGGGTCACATATAGGGTCAGTAGTACTCACGGCCTCCTGTGGGTCACATATAGGGTCAGTAGTACTCACGGCCTCCTCCTGTGGGTCACATATAGGGTCAGTAGTACTCACGGCCCTCCTGTGGGTCACATATAGGGTCAGTAGTACTCACGGCCTCCTGTGGGTCACATATAGGGTCAGTAGTACTCACGGCCTCCTCCTGGGGTCACATATAGGGTCAGTAGTACTCACGTCCTCCTGTGGGTCACATATAGGGTCAGTAGTACTCACGCCTCCTCCTGTGGGTCACATATAGGGTCAGTAGTACTCACGGCCTCCTCCTGTGGGTCACATATAGGGTCAGTAGTACTCACGGCCTCCTCCTGTGGGTCACATATAGGGTCGTAGTACTCACGGCCTCCTCCTGTGGGTCACATATAGGGTCAGTAGTACTCACGGCCTCTCCTGTGGGTCACATATAGGGTCAGTAGTACTCACGGCCTCCTGTGGGTCACATATAGGGTCAGTAGTACTCACGTCCTCCTGTGGGTCACATATAGGGTCAGTAGTACTCACGGCCTCCTCCTGTGGGTCACATATAGGGTCAGTAGTACTCACGGCCTCCTCCTGTGGGTCACATATAGGGTCAGTAGTACTCACGCCTCCTCCTGTGGGTCACATATAGGGTCAGTAGTACTCACGTCCTCCTCCTGTGGGTCACATATAGGGTCAGTAGTACTCACGGCCTCCTCCTGTGGGTCACATATAGGGTCAGTAGTACTCACGGCCTCCTCCTGTGGGTCACATATAGGGTCAGTAGTACTCACGGCCTCCTCCTGTGGGTCACATATAGGGTCAGTAGTACTCACGGCCTCCTCCTGTGGGTCACATATAGGGTCAGTAGTACTCACGTCCTCCTGTGGGTCACATATAGGGTCAGTAGTACTCACGTCCTCCTGTGGGTCACATATAGGGTCAGTAGTACTCATGTCCTCCTGTGGGTCACATATAGGGTCAGTAGTACTCACGTCCTCCTGTGGGTCACATATAGGGTCAGTAGTACTCACGTCCCTCCTGTGGGTCACATATAGGGTCAGTAGTACTCACGGCCTCCTCCTGTGGGTCAGTAGTACTCACGTCCTCCTCCTGTGGGTCAGTAGTACTCACGTCCTCCTCCTGTGGGTCACATATAGGGTCAGTAGTACTCACGGCCTCCTCCTGTGGGTCACATATAGGGTCAGTAGTACTCACGGCCTCCTCCTGTGGGTCACATATAGGGTCAGTAGTACTCACGGCCTCCTGTGGGTCACATATAGGGTCAGTAGTACTCACGTCCTCCTCCTGTGGGTCACATATAGGGTCAGTAGTACTCACGTCCTCCTCCTGTGGGTCACATATAGGGTCAGTAGTACCACGGCCTCCTGTGGGTCACATATAGGGTCAGTAGTACTCACGGCCTCATCTGTGGGTCACATATAGGGTCAGTAGTACTCACGTCCTCCTTCTGTGGGTCACATATAGGGTCAGTAGTACTCACGTCCTCCTCCTGTGGGTCACATATAGGGTCAGTAGTACCCACGGCCTCCTCCTGTGGGTCACATATAGGGTCAGTAGTACTCACGGCCTCCTCCTGTGGGTCACATATAGGGTCAGTAGTACTCACGGCCTCCTGTGGGTCACATATAGGGTCAGTAGTACTCACGGCCTCCTCCTGTGGGTCACATATAGGGTCAGTAGTACTCACGGCCTCCTCCTGTGGGTCACATATAGGGTCAGTAGTACTCACGGCCTCCTCCTGTGGGTCACATATAGGGTCAGTAGTACTCACGGCCTCCTCCTGTGGGTCACATATAGGGTCAGTAGTACTCACGGCCTCCTCCTGTGGGTCACATATAGGGTCAGTAGTACTCACGGCCTCCTCCTGTGGGTCACATATAGGGTCAGTAGTACTCACGGCCTCCTCCTGTGGGTCACATATAGGGTCAGTAGTACTCACGTCCTCCTCCTGTGGGTCACATATAGGGTCAGTAGTACTCACGTCCTCCTCCTGTGGGTCACATATAGGGTCAGTAGTACTCACGTCCTCCTCCTGTGGGTCAGTAGTACTCACGGCCTCCTCCTGTGGGTCACATATAGGGTCAGTAGTACTCACGTCCTCCTCCTGTGGGTCACATATAGGGTCAGTAGTACTCACGGCCTCCTCCTGTGGGTCACATATAGGGTCAGTAGTACTCACGTCCTCCTCCTGTGGGTCACATATAGGGTCAGTAGTACTCACGGCCTCCTCCTGTGGGTCACATATAGGGTCAGTAGTACTCACGTCCTCCTCCTGTGGGTCACATATAGGGTCAGTAGTACTCACGTCCTCCTGTGGGTCACATATAGGGTCAGTAGTACTCACGTCCTCCTGTGGGTCACATATAGGGTCAGTAGTACCCACGGCCTCCTGTGGGTCACATATAGGGTCAGTAGTACTCACGGCCTCCTCCTGTGGGTCACATATAGGGTCAGTAGTCCTCACGGCCTCCTGTGGGTCACATATAGGGTCAGTAGTACTCACGGCCTCCTGTGGGTCACATATAGGGTCAGTAGTACTCACGGCCTCCTGTGGGTCACATATAGGGTCAGTAGTACTCACGGCCTCCTCCTGTGGGTCACATATAGGGTCAGTAGTACTCACGGCCTCCTCCTGTGGGTCACATATAGGGTCAGTAGTACCCACGGCCTCCTCCTGTGGTCACATATAGGGTCAGTAGTACTCACGGCCTCCTCCNCCCGCGCGTCTCTGCCCAAAACAAATTAAAATAGTAATTTTGGTGAAAGCCTCAGACAATGTGAACAATGTACTAAAGCTCTTTTGTGAATGACAAAGTTGAAAGATGCAATAGTTTTTTTTTTTTGTACCAGGAGATGTTTAGGATGAGGACGGAAGTTATTGACCTGTGTTCATGATACTCCTGCTTGATCACACCAGCTGTTGCTTGGAGCGGCCCGCAGGCCCACATACCCACTCAGCCCGGTTGGTCCGGCACTCCTCTATCTTGAGGTTATCTTGAGATGATTTCGGGCTTTAGTGTCCCCGCGCCCGGTCCTCGACCAGGCCTCCCCCCAGGAAGCAGCTCGTGACAGCTGACTAACACCCAGGTACCTATTTTTACTGCTAGGTAACAGGAGCATCAGGGTGAAAGAAACTCTGCTCATTGTTTCTCGCCGGCGCCTGGGATCGAACCCAGGACCACAGGATCACAAATCCAGCGTGCTGTCCGCTCGGCCGACCGGCTCCACTGAAGAAAACAATCTAGTTTTCTCTAGGAGCCTGAGCCCAGAGCCTGAGTCTGTATAAATCCCACAACGGTGAATGAAATGGATGGAGGGTGGGGGGGGAGGGGGTCCAGCCTTGAGCTATTACATGCCTCTGGTCTCCCGGTCTCCGCGCCTGCGGCATGGGTATGGGGTGCATAATAAATGACTAAATCATTACGTGATACAACTGAGCATTGTACACTGGCTGAAGCAGCTCTGCCGCATGCGGACATTGTGTGTCCGGACACCAGACCTTGTCCTGTGTTGAGGGTGTGTGTTCGGACACCAGACCTTGTCCTGGGTTGAGGGTGTGTTCGGACACAGACCTTGTCCTGTGTGTTGAGGGTGTGTTCGGACACCAGACCTTGTCCTGTGTGTTGAGGGTGTGTTCGGACACCAGACCTTGTCCTGTGTGTTGAGGGTGTGTTCGGACACCAGACCTTGTTCTGTGTGTTGAGGGTGTGTTCGGACACCAGACCTTGTCCTGTGTGTTGAGGGTGTGTGTTCGGACACCAGACCTTGTCCTGGGTTGAGGGTGTGTTCGGACACCAGACCTGTCCTGTGTGTTGAGGGTGTGTTCGGACACCAGACCTGTCCTGTGTGTTGAGGGTGTGTTCGGACACCAGACCTTGTTCTGTGTGTTGAGGGTGTGTTCGGACACCAGACCTTGTCCTGTGTGTTGAGGGTGTGTGTTCGGACACCAGACCTTGTCCTGGTGTTGAGGATGTGTGTTCGGACACCAGACCTTGTCCTGGGTGTTGAGGGTGTGTGTTCGGACACCAGACCTTGTCCTGAGTGTTGAGGGTGTGTGTTCGGACACCAGACCTTGTCCTGAGTGTTGAGGGTGTGTGTGTTCGGACACTAGACGTTGTCCGAACACACCTTCCTGAAGCCTGGATGACCAGGTGGGGCCGGAGTGGGTGTACTGAAGCAGTCATTACACCATACCAGCTGCCATCATTCCCCCAGGCTGGTAATCCCATGTAATGCTGCACCAATTATGTTCAGCTGCTGTAATGGTCCTTCCTGGACAAAAATGTGCTAATTAGTAGGCAGTTCACGCACTGGGTAATCACTTGGAGGTGGCGCGATGCACCTCAGATGAACTGTCTACCGGACAGGTTCGGGGCAGTGCTGTCTACTTTCTTCCCCGAGGGATTACGCGGTCTCAGAAGAGCTCCCTCACCAGGACAATGGTGTTGCCGAGGATAGGTGGAGTGTGTTGTGGTTGTGAGGGGGGGGGGGTGTGGGGGGAGTCGGGGGGAGGCCGCCAGGTATGTCCTGTCAGACATGGTCATTGTGCTTCTGGTATGTTGTTGTTGTTGTTGTAGTTGTAGATTCAGCTACGTGGAACAATAAGTGGCAAGTAGCACGGGCTATGGTGAGCCCGTAGTGGACTTGTATGCCTGGCGTAGATATTGTAACCTGCTTTTGTCACCGTCCTTTCACTGCCTTGCCTCATATAGTAATTACAAAGTTCAGCATACCTTAGCCCAGGGGGGCGAAAGTCAGCCAGTATGGGACATTCTACAATATGTCCTGTCACTGTCCTGCCTCTCACATAAGAGGCTGTTTGAAAAGTTGGAGAAACAGGCAGAAATAAGAGGCAATCTTACACAATCGACTTGAGAATGGTCCAGGAAGGACCGAAACGTCGTCGTCCCTTCACTTTCTAATGTGTGGTCTGGTCAGCATAAGAGGTAAGGTGCTCCAGTGGATAAAGGAGTATCTAGGCAACAGGAAACAGCGAGTAACTTCACGGGCTCGCCATAGCCCGTGCTACATGGACATTTCGTTCTGAGTAGCTAAATCTAAAACAACAACAGCGAGTAGCTGTGAGGAAGGAGACATCAGAGTGGCGAGATGTCACCAGCGGAGTCCCACAGGGCTCAGTACTTGGACCCATCCTGTTTCTAATATATGTAAACGATCTTCCAGAGGATATAGACTCGTTCCTCTCAATGTTTGCTGATGATGCAAAAATTATGAGAAGAATCAAGACGGATGAAGATAGACACAGGGATCTGTGGGCCGCTCCAAGCAACAGCCTGTTGGACCAAGTTATCACAAGTTGATAGTAGGAGTTAGGGAGTAGGAGAACTCCTGAAACCCTCTCCAGGTATGTTCCAGGTAAAATTGGTTCTCGTGATCTGCTTCCCTGCTGTTGCCACCCACCGGATGCTCATCATTTCCAACCATCACAACACACCTGTTTCTAACGGCTTCCTGCTTTTGCGCCAGTGTTCTGCGCGGCCGGTAACTGTCTGCACACACTTGCAGACATGTCAGCACACGCCCACACGCAGACATGTCAGCACACGCCCACACGCAGAGACATGCCCGCACACGCCCACACGCAGACATGCCCGCACACGCCCACACGCCAGCACACGCCCACACGCAGAGACATGCCCGCACACGCCCACACGCCAGCACACGCCCACACGCAGAGACATGCCCGCACACGCCCACACGCAGACATGCCCGCACACGCCCACACGCCAGCACACGCCCACACGCCAGCACACGCCCACACGCAGAGACATGTCAGCACACGCCCACACGCAGACATGTCAGCACACGCCCACACGCAGAGACATGCCCGCACACGCCCACACGCAGAGACATGCCCGCACACGCCCACACGCAGAGACATGCCCGCACACGCCCACACGCAGAGACATGCCCGCACACGCCCACACGCAGAGACATGCCCGCACACGCCCACACGCAGAGACATGCCCGCACACGCCCACACGCAGAGACATGCCCGCACACGCCCACACGCCAGCACACGCCCACACGCAGAGACATGCCCGCACACGCCCACACGCCAGCACACGCCCACACGCAGAGACATGCCCGCACACGCCCACACGCAGACATGCCCGCACACGCCCACACGCAGACATGCCCGCACACGCCCACACGCCAGCACACGCGCCCACACGCAGAGACATGCCCGCACACGCCCACACACAGAGACATGCCCGCACACGCCCACACGCAGAGACATGCCCGCACACGCCCACACGCCAGCACACGCGCCCACACGCAGAGACATGCCCGCACACGCCCACACGCAGAGACATGCCCGCACACGCCCACACGCAGAGACATGCCCGCACACGCCCACACGCCAGCACACGCCCACACGCAGAGACATGCGCGCACACGCCCACACGCAGACATGCCCGCACACGCCCACACGCCAGCACACGCCCACACGCAGAGACATGCCCGCACACGCCCACACGCAGAGACATGCCCGCACACACGCCCACACGCAGAGACATGCCCGCACACGCCCACACGCAGAGACATGCCCGCACACGCCCACACGCAGAGACATGCCCGCACACACGCCCACACGCAGAGACATGCCCGCACACGCCCACACGCAGAGACATGCCCGCACACACGCCCACACGCAGAGACATGCCCGCACACGCAGACATGTCAGCACGTCCAGGGGCCAGATTCACGAAGCAGTTACGCAAGTACTTACGAACCTGGGGCCAGATTCACGAAGCAGTTACGCAAGTATTTACGATTCGTAAGTGCTTGCCTAACTGCTTCGTGAATCTGATCCCAGATTTTTAAGTGCTTGCGTAACTGCTCCGTGAATCAGCCTCCTGTTTAGGCAGTACTTGTAGTAACGATGAGGACCATAGTACATATACCGACGTACTACGAAATTAGAAAGTAGAAATCGGTACTATTAAATTTGGACAACCTGGAAATGATTTTCTATATTGCAAAGACCACATCTGGCCCAAGCCCCACAGTGTACAGGACCTGGCCAGGTGGAGCCCGTCATCTGGCCCAAGCCCCACAGTGTACAGGACCTGGCCAGGTGGAGCCCCACATCTGGCCCAAGCCCCACAGTGTACAGGACCTGGCCAGGTGGAGCCCGTCATCTGGCCCAAGCCCCACAGTGTACAGGACCTGGCCAGGTGGAGCCCCACATCTGGCCCAAGCCCCACAGTGTACAGGACCTGGCCAGGGGGAGCCCCACACCTGGCCCAAGCCCCACAGTGTACAGGACCTGGCCAGGTGGAGCCCCACATCTGGCCTAAGCCCCACAGTGTACAGGACCTGGCCAGGTGGAGCCCGTCATCTGGCCCAAGCCCCACAGTGTACAGGACCTGGCCAGGTGGAGCCCCACATCTGGCCCAAGCCCCACAGTGTACAGGACCTGGCCAGGTGGAGCCCCACATCTGGCCAAGCCCCACAGTGTACAGGACCTGGCCCAAGCCCCACAGTGTACAGGACCTGGCCAGGTGGAGCCCCACATCTGGCCAAGCCCCGCAGTGTACAGGAGCTGGCCAGGTGGAGCCCGTCCCAGCTGGTGTGCCCAGACCCCTCCCGCGGCGTGCTCCGACATATTCCCAGGGAGGATTATAGATCTTGGGATGCGTCTCCACGTGGTGGGCTTCCTGTTTACGAGCTCAGGTAGCGGGCAGGTCGGCCTTGATCCTTCCCCGGCCTGCCTTAACACCCTACCGCACTCTCAGCCTCCCTCACTATACATCAGCTCCCTCACAAATATTCCACTACTTGTTCCACCTCCCTTGACTTGTGAGAGTTTGGTCCACCAGACTGTTGCTTGGAGCGGCCCGCAGGCCCACATATACCTGCTTGATGGGGTTCTGGGAGTTCTTCTACTGCCCAAGCCCGGCCCGAGGCCAGGCTTGACTTGTGAGAGTTTGGTCCACCAGGCTGTTGCTTGGAGCGGCCCGCAGGCCCACATATACCTGCTTGATGGGGTTCTGGGAGTTCTTCTACTGCCCAAGCCCGGCCCGAGGCCAGGCTTGACTTGTGAGAGTTTGGTCCACCAGGCTGTTGCTTGGAGCGGCCCGCAGGCCCACATATACCTGCTTGATGGGGTTCTGGGAGTTCTTCTACTGCCCAAGCCCGGCCCGAGGCCAGGCTTGACTTGTGAGAGTTTGGTCCACCAGGCTGTTGCTTGGAGCGGCCCGCAGGCCCACATATACCTGCTTGATGGGGTTCTGGGAGTTCTTCTACTGCCCAAGCCCGGCCCGAGGCCAGGCTTGACTTGTGAGAGTTTGGTCCACTAGGCTGTTGCTTGGAGTGGCCCGCAGGCCCACATATACCTGCTTGATGGGGTTCTGGGAGTTCTTCTACTGCCCAAGCCCGGCCCGAGGCCAGGCTTGACTTGTGAGAGTTTGGTCCACCAGGCTGTTGCTTGGAGTGGCCCGCAGGCCCACATATACCTGCTTGATGGGGTTCTGGGAGTTCTTCTACTGCCCAAGCCCGGCCCGAGGCCAGGCTTGACTTGTGAGAGTTTGGTCCACCAGGCTGTTGCTTGGAGCGGCCCGCAGGCCCTCATATACCACAATCTTTATTTTCTAAAATTTAACGCTAAAAATATATTACATGTTATACATAATGTTATACATAATGTTATACATAATGTTATACATAATGTTATACATAATGTTATACATAATGTTATACATAATGTTATACATAATGTTATACATAATGTTATACATAATGTATGAAAAACATGCTATTATAACAACTGCATAAATTATGAACATAAAATAGCTTTCCTCTATCATAAAAAATAATGTAGCCAATATTATTAATTAGAAACACATCGTCAAAGGCTTACAAAACCACTGCTCAACACAGTGCACAGTACACAGACGGTCCAGACCAACACTACACTGCTCAACACAGTGCACAGTACACAGTCGGTCCAGTCCAACACTACACTGCTCAACACAGTGCACAGTACACAGACGGTCCAGTCCAACACTACACTGCTCAACACAGTGCACAGTACACAGACGGTCCAGTCCAACACTACACTGCTCAACACAGTGCACAGTACACAGACGGTCCAGACCAACACTACACTGCTCAACACAGTGCACAGTACACAGACGGTCCAGTCCAACACTACACTGCTCAGCACAGTGCACAGTACACAGACGGTCCAGTCCAACACTACACTGCTCAACACTGCACAGTACACAGACGGTCCAGTCCAACCTACACTGCTCAGCACAGTGCACATTACACAAACGGTCCAGTCCACACTACACTGCTCAACACAGTGCACAGTACACAGACGTTCCGACCAACACTACCTGCTCAACACAGTGCACAGTCGGTCCAGTCCAACACTACACTGCTCAACACAGTGCACAGTACACAGACGTCCAGTCCAACACTACACTGCTCAACACAGTGCACAGTACACAGACGGTCCAGTCCAACACTACACGCTCAACACAGTGCACAGTACACAGTCGGTCCCAGACCAACACTACACTACTCAGCACACTGCACAGTACACAGACGGTCGAGTCCAACACTACACTGCTCAACACACTGCACAGTACACAGACCACCCCACCACGGTTATCTTGAGATGATTTCGGGGCTTAGCGTCCCCACGGCCCGGTCCTCGACCATGCCCCTTTTTGTTACACACCCCCAGGAAGCAGCCCGTGGCAGCTGTCTAACTCCCAGGTACCTATTTAGTGCTAGGTGAACAGGGGGCATCAGGGTGAAAGAAACATTTTGCCGAGTTGTCTCCGCCTCCACCGGGGATCGAACCCTGAACGAGAGGACTACGAATCCGAAGCGCTGTCCACTCAGCTGTCAGGCGCCCATCCACAACACAATCACAGTAACAAGGTTATAGTGAATAACCGAACCTAATTATGGGCTCGCCATAGCCCGTGCTACACGGACATTTTGAGTAATGCTAATTGAGTAATGCTTCTCAATTAGTGACGAGTAATCATAAGAATAATGGGTAATACTTCTTAGTATTGCTACACGGACATTTTGTTGTGAGTAAATTGAGCAGGTTTTGGGTAATAATGTACGAGTTTGTTCACTACTGCCGGCGTCCACTGTGCTATATTGGGTCAGTAGTACTCACGGCCTCCTCCTGTGGGTCAGTAGTACTCACGGCCTCCTCCTGTGGGTCAGTAGTACTCACGGCCTCCTCCTGTGGGTCAGTAGTACTCACGGCCTCCTCCTGTGGGTCACATATAGGGTCAGTAGTACTCACGGCCTCCTCCTGTGGGTCACATATAGGGTCAGTAGTACCCACGGCCTCCTCCTGTGGGTCACATATAGGGTCAGTAGTACTCACGGCCTCCTCCTGTGGGTCACATATAGGGTCAGTAGTACTCACGTCCTCCTCCTCTGGGTCACATATAGGGTCAGTAGTACTCACGGCCTCCTCCTGTGGGTCACATATAGGGTCAGTAGTACTCACGGCCTCCTCCTGTGGGTCACATATAGGGTCAGTAGTACTCACGGCCTCCTCCTGTGGTCACATATAGGGTCAGTAGTACTCACGGCCTCCTGTGGGTCACATATAGGGTCAGTAGTACTCACGGCCTCCTCCTGTGGGTCACATATAGGGTCAGTAGTACTCACGGCCTCCTGTGGGTCACATATAGGGTCAGTAGTACTCACGGCCACCTGTGGGTCACATATAGGGTCAGTAGTACTCACGGCCTCCTCCTGTGGGTCACATATAGGGTCA
Source organism: Procambarus virginalis (assembly GCA_020271785.1). Classification (NCBI taxonomy): domain Eukaryota; kingdom Metazoa; phylum Arthropoda; class Malacostraca; order Decapoda; family Cambaridae; genus Procambarus; species Procambarus virginalis. Next base: position 21,120 of record WNGS01159847.1, read on the forward strand.
GTAGTACCCACGGCCTCCTGTGGGTCACATATAGGGTCAGTAGTACTCACGGCCTCCTGTGGGTCACATATAGGGTCAGTAGTACTCACGGCCTCCTCCTGTGGGTCACATATAGGGTCAGTAGTACCCACGGCCTCCTGTGGGTCACATATAGGGTCAGTAGTACTCACGGCCTCCTGTGGGTCACATATAGGGTCAGTAGTACTCACGGCCTCCTCCTGTGGGTCACATATAGGGTCAGTAGAACCCACGGCCACCTGTGGGTCACATATAGGGTCAGTAGTACTCACGGCCTCCTGTGGGTCACATATAGGGTCAGTAGTACTCACGGCCTCCTCCTGTGGGTCACATATAGGGTCAGTAGTACTCACGGCCTCCTCCTGTGGGTCACATATAGGGTCAGTAGTACTCACGGCCTCCTCCTGTGGGTCACATATAGGGTCAGTAGTACTCACGTCCTCCTGTGGGTCACATATAGGGTCAGTAGTACTCACGGCCACCTGTGGGTCACATATAGGGTCAGTAGTACTCACGGCCTCCTCCTGTGGGTCAGTAGTACCCACGGCCTCCTCCTGTGGGTCACATATAGGGTCAGTAGTACTCACGTCCTCCTCCTGTGGGTCACATATAGGGTCAGTAGTACCCACGGCCTCCTGTGGGTCACATATAGGGTCAGTAGTACTCACGTCCTCCTCCTGTGGGTCACATATAGGGTCAGTAGTACCCACGGCCTCCTCCTGTGGGTCACATATAGGGTCAGTAGTACTCACGTCCTCCTCCTGTGGGTCACATATAGGGTCAGTAGTACCCACGGCCTCCTCCTGTGGGTCACATATAGGGTCAGTAGTACTCACGGCCTCCTCCTGTTGGTCACATATAGGGTCAGTAGTACTCACGTCCTCCTCCTGTGGGTCACATATAGGGTCAGTAGTACTCACGGCCTCCTCCTGTGGGTCACATATAGGGTCAGTAGTACTCATGGCCTCCTCCTGTGGGTCACATATAGGGTCAGTAGTACTCATGGCCTCCTCCTGTGGGTCACATATAGGGTCAGTAGTACTCACGGCCTCCTCCTGTGGGTCACATATAGGGTCAGTAGTACTCACGTCCTCCTCCTGTGGGTCACATATAGGGTCAGTAGTACTCACGGCCTCCTCCTGTGGGTCACATATAGGGTCAGTAGTACTCATGGCCTCCTCCTGTGGGTCACATATAGGGTCAGTAGTACCCACGGCCTCCTCCTGTGGGTCACATATAGGGTCAGTAGTACTCACGTCCTCCTCCTGTGGGTCACATATAGGGTCAGTAGTACTCACGGCCTCCTCCTGTGGGTCACATATAGGGTCAGTAGTACCCACGGCCTCCTCCTGTGGGTCACATATAGGGTCAGTAGTACTCACGGCCTCCTGTGGGTCACATATAGGGTCAGTAGTACTCACGGCCTCCTCCTGTGGGTCACATATAGGGTCAGTAGTACTCATGGCCTCCTCCTGTGGGTCACATATAGGGTCAGTAGTACCCACGGCCTTCTCCTGTGGGTCACATATAGGGTCAGTAGTACCCACGGCCTCCTCCTGTGGGTCACATATAGGGTCAGTAGTACTCATGGCCTCCTCCTGTGGGTCACATATAGGGTCAGTAGTACCCACGGCCTTCTCCTGTGGGTCACATATAGGGTCAGTAGTACTCACGGCCTCCTGTGGGTCACATATAGGGTCAGTAGTACCCACGGCCTCCTGTGGGTCACATATAGGGTCAGTAGTACCCACGGCCTCCTGTGGGTCACATATAGGGTCAGTAGTACTCACGGCCTCCTGTGGGTCACATATAGGGTCAGTAGTACTCACGGCCTCCTCCTGTGGGTCACATATAGGGTCAGTAGTACCCACGGCCTCCTGTGGGTCACATATAGGGTCAGTAGTACTCACGGCCTCCTGTGGGTCACATATAGGGTCAGTAGTACTCACGGCCTCCTCCTGTGGGTCACATATAGGGTCAGTAGAACCCACGGCCACCTGTGGGTCACATATAGGGTCAGTAGTACTCACGGCCTCCTGTGGGTCACATATAGGGTCAGTAGTACTCACGGCCTCCTCCTGTGGGTCACATATAGGGTCAGTAGTACTCACGGCCTCCTCCTGTGGGTCACATATAGGGTCAGTAGTACTCACGGCCTCCTCCTGTGGGTCACATATAGGGTCAGTAGTACTCACGTCCTCCTGTGGGTCACATATAGGGTCAGTAGTACTCACGGCCACCTGTGGGTCACATATAGGGTCAGTAGTACTCACGGCCTCCTCCTGTGGGTCAGTAGTACCCACGGCCTCCTCCTGTGGGTCACATATAGGGTCAGTAGTACTCACGTCCTCCTCCTGTGGGTCACATATAGGGTCAGTAGTACCCACGGCCTCCTGTGGGTCACATATAGGGTCAGTAGTACTCACGTCCTCCTCCTGTGGGTCACATATAGGGTCAGTAGTACCCACGGCCTCCTCCTGTGGGTCACATATAGGGTCAGTAGTACTCACGTCCTCCTCCTGTGGGGTCACATATAGGGTCAGTAGTACCCACGGCCTCCTCCTGTGGGTCACATATAGGGTCAGTAGTACTCACGGCCTCCTCCTGTTGGTCACATATAGGGTCAGTAGTACTCACGTCCTCCTCCTGTGGGTCACATATAGGGTCAGTAGTACTCACGGCCTCCTCCTGTGGGTCACATATAGGGTCAGTAGTACTCATGGCCTCCTCCTGTGGGTCACATATAGGGTCAGTAGTACTCATGGCCTCCTCCTGTGGGTCACATATAGGGTCAGTAGTACTCACGGCCTCCTCCTGTGGGTCACATATAGGGTCAGTAGTACTCACGTCCTCCTCCTGTGGGTCACATATAGGGTCAGTAGTACTCACGCCTCCTCCTGTGGGTCACATATAGGGTCAGTAGTACTCATGGCCTCCTCCTGTGGGTCACATATAGGGTCAGTAGTACCCACGGCCTCCTCCTGTGGGTCACATATAGGTCAGTAGTACTCACGTCCTCCTCCTGTGGGTCACATATAGGGTCAGTAGTACTCACGGCCTCCTCCTGTGGGTCACATATAGGGTCAGTAGTACCCACGGCCTCCTCCTGTGGGTCACATATAGGGTCAGTAGTACTCACGGCCTCCTGTGGGTCACATATAGGGTCAGTAGTACTCACGGCCTCCTCCTGTGGGTCACATATAGGGTCAGTAGTACTCATGGCCTCCTCCTGTGGGTCACATATAGGGTCAGTAGTACCCACGGCCTTCTCCTGTGGGTCACATATAGGGTCAGTAGTACCCACGGCCTCCTCCTGTGGGTCACATATAGGGTCAGTAGTACTCATGGCCTCCTCCTGTGGGTCACATATAGGGTCAGTAGTACCCACGGCCTTCTCCTGTGGGTCACATATAGGGTCAGTAGTACTCACGGCCTCCTGTGGGTCACATATAGGGTCAGTAGTACCCACGGCCTCCTGTGGGTCACATATAGGGTCAGTAGTACCACGGCCTCCTGTGGGTCACATATAGGGTCAGTAGTACTCACGTCTCCTCCTGTGGGTCACATATAGGGTCAGTAGTACTCACGGCCTCCTGTGGGTCACATATAGGGTCAGTAGTAACACGTCCTCCTGTGGGTCACATATAGGGTCAGTAGTACTCACGGCCTCCTCCTGTGGGTCACATATAGGGTCAGTAGTACTCACGGCCTCCTCCTGTGGGTCACATATAGGGTCAGTAGTACTCACGTCCTCCTCCTGTGGGTCACATATAGGGTCAGTAGTACTCACGGCCTCCTGTGGGTCACATATAGGGTCAGTAGTACTCACGTCCTCCTCCTGGGTCACATATAGGGTCAGTAGTACTCACGGCCTCCTGTGGGTCACATATAGGGTCAGTAGTACTCACGGCTCCTCCTGTGGGTCACATATAGGGTCAGTAGTACTCACGTCCTCCTCCTGTGGGTCACATATAGGGTCAGTAGTACTCACGGCCTCCTCCTGTGGGTCACATATAGGGTCAGTAGTACTCACGTCCTCCTGTGGGTCACATATAGGGTCAGTAGTACTCACGTCCTCCTCCTGTGGGTCACATATAGGGTCAGTAGTACTCACGCCTCCTCCTGTGGGTCACATATAGGGTCAGTAGTACTCATCCTCCTGTGGGTCACATATAGGGTCAGTAGTACTCACGGCCTCCTCCTGTGGGTCACATATAGGGTCAGTAGTACTCACGGCCTCCTCCTGTGGGTCACATATAGGGTCAGTAGTACTCACGGCCTCCTCCTGTGGTCACATATAGGGTCAGTAGTACTCACGGCTCCTCTGTGGGTCACATATAGGGTCAGTAGTACTCACGGCCTCCTGTGGGTCACATATAGGGTCAGTAGTACTCACGGCCTCCTCCTGTGGGTCACATATAGGGTCAGTAGTACTCACGGCCTCCTCCTGTGGGTCACATATAGGGTCAGTAGTACTCACGGCCTCCTCCTGTGGGTCACATATAGGGTCAGTAGTACCACGGCCTCCTGTGGGTCACATATAGGGTCAGTAGTACTCACGGCCTCCTGTGGGTCACATATAGGGTCAGTAGTACCCACGGCCTCCTCCTGTGGGTCACATATAGGGTCAGTAGTACTCACGGCCTCCTCCTGTGGGTCACATATAGGGTCAGTAGTACCACGGCCTCCTCCTGTGGGTCACATATAGGGTCAGTAGTACCACGGCCTCCTGTGGGTCACATATAGGGTCAGTAGTACTCACGGCCTCCTGTGGGTCACATATAGGGTCAGTAGTACTCACCTCCTCCTGTGGGTCACATATAGGGTCAGTAGTACTCACGGCCTCCTGTGGGTCACATATAGGGTCAGTAGTACTCATGCCTCCTGTGGGTCACATATAGGGTCAGTAGTACTCACGCCTCCTCCTGTGGGTCACATATAGGGTCAGTAGTACTCACGGCCTCCTGTGGGTCACATATAGGGTCAGTAGTACTCACGCCTCCTCCTGTGGGTCACATATAGGGTCAGTAGTACTCACGGCCTCCTGTGGGTCACATATAGGGTCAGTAGTACTCACGGCCTCTCCTGGGGTCACATATAGGGTCAGTAGTACTCACGTCCTCCTGTGGGTCACATATAGGGTCAGTAGTACTCACGTCCTCCTGTGGGTCACATATAGGGTCAGTAGTACTCACGGCCTCCTGTGGGTCACATATAGGGTCAGTAGTACTCACGGCCTCCTCCTGTGGGTCAGTAGTACCCACGTCCTCCTCCTGTGGGTCACATATAGGGTCAGTAGTACTCACGGCCTGTGGGTCACATATAGGGTCAGTAGTACCCACGGCCTCCTCCTGTGGGTCACATATAGGGTCAGTAGTACTCACGGCCTCCTCCTGTGGGCACATATAGGGTCAGTAGTACCCACGCCTCCTCCTGTGGGTCACATATAGGGTCAGTAGTACTCACGGCTCCTGTGGGTCACATATAGGGTCAGTAGTACTCACGGCCTCCTCCTGTGGGTCACATATAGGGTCAGTAGTACCCACGGCCTCCTGTGGGTCACATATAGGGTCAGTAGTACTCACGG
>WNGS01159848.1:12653-32994 GCA_020271785.1 Procambarus virginalis
GATTAAAACAGAAGAAGACTGTTTGAGGCTTTAAGAAGACCTAGACAAGCTGAAGGAATGGTCGAACAAATGGTTGTCAGAGTTTAACCCAACCAAATGTAATGTAATGAAGATAGGTGTAGGAGCAGGAGGCCAGATACAAGGTATAATCTGGGAGAGGAAATTCTTCAGGAGTCAGAGAAAGAAAAGACTTGGGGGTTGATATCACGCCAGACCTGTCTCCTGCAGCACATATCAAGAGGATAACATCAGCGGCATATACCAGGCTGGCCAACATACGAACGGCATTCAGAAACTTGTGTAAAGAATCATTCAGAACTTGTATACCACATATGTCAGGCCAATCCTGGAGTATGCAGCCCCAGCATGGAGTCCATATCTAGTCAAGGATAAGACTAAACTGGAAAAGGTTCAAAGGTTTAAACCTATTAGGATTTCAACTTAGATCAACAGAGCAGAAGAAGTTGTTAAACACATAACGCAAAATCTTACTTAAGCGACCATACGAGTAAAAAATACTCATACTCCGCTCAAGTAAAACAGAAACAAGCAACACTTAGTGGGCCAGCCAGAGGCTTAGGGCCCGCACAGGAGCATCCCATAAAAAAATCACAGTTCCTACACAACACACAGGTCCTACACAACACATAGGTCCTACACAACACACAGGCCTTACATAACACACAGGTCCTACACAACACACAGGTCCTACACAACACACAGGCCTTACACTACACAAAGGCCCTACACAACACACAGGTCCTACACAACACACAGGCCTTACACAACACAAAGGCCCTACACAACACACAGGTCCTACACAACCCACAGGTCCCACACATCACACAGGTCCTACACAACCCTCAGGTCCCACACATCCCACAGGTCCTACACAACACCCAGGCCCTACACAACACATAGGTACTACATAACACACAGGTCCCACACAAGAAACAGGTCCTACACAGCACACAGGTCCTACACAACATACAGACCCCACACAACACACAAGACCTACACAACACATAGGCCCTACACAACACGCAGGTCCTACACAACACACAGGCCCTACAGAACACAGGTCCTACACAACACACACAGGTCCGACACAATATGCAGACCCTACACAACACACAGGACCTACACAACACATAGGGCCTACACAACACACAGGACCTACGCAACTCATAGGCCCTACACAACACGCAGGTCCTACAAAACACACAGGTCCTACACAACACAAAGGTCCTACACAACACACACGTCACACAAAAGACACAGGTCCTACACACCACACAGGTCCTACACAACCACAGGTCCCACACACCAGAAAGGTCCTACACGACACACAGGCCCTACACAACACACAGGTCCTACACAATAAACAGGTTATACACAACACACAAGCCCTACACAACATAAAGGCAGTACACAACACATCGGTCCTACACAACACATAGGTCCTACACAACACACAGGTCCGACACAACATACAGACCCTACACAACACACAGGTCCTATACAACACATATGGTGTATAACACATATGGTGTATAACAGGTCACTGGAAACAGGACACTTACCAGAAAGTTGGAAGACAGCTAACGTGGTCCCAATATACAAGAAGGGTGACAGGCAAGAGACACTGAACTACAGACCAGTTTCCTTAACTTGTATACCATGCAAGGTGATGGAGAAGATCGTGAGGAAAAGGCTCGTAGAGCATCTGGAGGAAAATAACTTTGTAACGCACCACCAACATGGGTTCAGGGATGGTAAATCGTGCCTCACAGGTTTAATAGAATTTTATGACCAGGCAACAAAAATTAGGCAGGAAAGAGAAGGGTGGGCCGACTGCATTTTCCTGGACTGTCAAAAGCCTTTGACACAGTACCCCAAAAAAACCCACAGGTCCTACACAACACAGAGGTTCTACATAACACACAGGCACTGAACAACACACAGATCCTACACACCACAAAGGCCTTACACATCACACAGGCCCTACAGAACTCACACGCCCTACACAACACACAGGTCCTTTACAAAACACAGGCACTACAAAACACACAGGTCCTACGAAACGCACAGGTCCTACACAACACACAGGTCCTACAGAACACACACAACCTAAACAACACACAGGTCTTACTCAACATACAGGCCCTTCACAAAACTCGGGGCCTACAAAACACACAAGTCCTACACAACAAACATGTCCTACACAACATACAGGCCCTGAACAACATACAGGTCCTACATACCACAATTACTCTACAGAGCCCACACGTCCCACACAACACACAAAGGTCCTCCACAACACACAGGTCCTACAGAACAAAAAGGCCTAACACAACACACAGGCCCTACACAACACACACGCCCTATACAACACACACGCCCTAGAGCACACACAGGTCCTACACAACACTCTGGACATAGACAACACACAAGTCCTACACAACACACACCCTACACATCAAAAATTCCAACGCAACACACAGGCCCTACACAACACAGGTCCTACACAACACATATTTTTCACACACACACAGGTCCTACACAACACACAGGCCCACACAACACACAATTCATACTACATACAGGTCCAACGCAACACACACGCTCTACATAATACACAGGTCCTACACAACAAACAGGTCCTACACAACACACAGGTCCTACAGAGTACATATAACCGACACAACCCACAGGTCATACACAACACACAGACCCTACACAACACACAGGTCCTACACAACACTCTGGACCTGCACAACACGCAAGTCTTACACACACACACCCTACACATCACACATTTTCTACACAACACACATGCCCTTCACAACACACAGGCGTTAAACAACACACAGGTCCTACTCAACAGAAATGTCCTACACAACATACAGGTCCTACACAACATACAGGTCCTACAAAACACACACGTCCTACACAACACACACGTCCTACACAACACACAAGTCCTACACAACACACAGATCCTACACAATACACTGGCCCTACACTACACACACGCCCTACACAACACACAGGTCATAATCAAAGCACAGGTCCTACACAACACATAAGTCCTACACAACACACAAGCCCTACACATCTCACAGGCCGTACACAATACACAGGTACTACACAACACACGTGTCCAACACAACACACAGGTCCTACACAACACACAGCCCTACACAACACTCAGGTCCTACACAACACACGTGTCCAACCACAACACTCAGGTCCTACACAGCACTCAGTCCTACACAACACACAGGTCCTAAAAAACAAACGGTCCTACACAACAAACAGTTTCTACACACACACACACACACGTCCTACACAACACACAGGCCCCACACAACACAGTCCAAACTCAACACACAGGCCCTACACAACACACAGGTCCTACCCAACACACAGCCCTACACAACACACAGGTCCTACAACATACACATGTCTTACACACAAACACACAGTCCTACCACACACAGGCCCTACACAACACACAGGTCCTACACAACATACACATGTCTTACACAACACACAGGTCCTACACAACACATACAGGCCCTAAACAACACACACGTGCTACACAACACACAGGCCTAACTCATCACTCAAGTCCTACAATATACACAAGCCCTACACAACACACAGGCCCTACAAAACACACAGGTCCTACACAACACACACATGTCTGACTCACCACACAAGTCCTACACAACACACAGGTCCTTCAAAACTCACACGCCCCACACAACACACAGGTCCTGCACAACACACAGGTCCTACACAACACACACATCAGGCTCAACACACAGGTCCTACACAACACACAGGTCCTACACAACACACACGCCTTTCGTAACACACAGGTCCTACACAACACACAGGTCCTACACAACACACGTCCTACACAACACACACATAACCGACTCAACACACATGTCCTACACGACACACACATGTCCTACACAACACACAGGCCCTATACAACACACATGTCCTACACAACACACAGGCCCTACACAACACACAGGCCCTACACAACACACAGGCCCTACACTACACACAGGTCCTACAAAACAAAAAGGTCTTACACAACACACACGTCCTACACCACACACAGGTCCTACACATCACACATAAGTCCGACTCAAAACACATGTCCTACACGACACACGTCCTACACAACACTCAGGCCCTAGACAACTCACAGGTCCTATACAACACAAAGGTCCTACAACACACAGGTCCTACACAACACACAGGTCCTGCACAATACACAGGTCCTACACAACCCAGAGAACCTACACAACACACAGGTCCTACAACACACAAGTCCTACAACACACAGGTCCTACAACACACAGGTCTTACACAACTCAAAGGTCCAACAACACACAAGTCCTACACAATACAAAGGTCCTACAACACACACGTCCTACAACACACAGGTCCTACAAAACACATCGGTCCTGCACAACACACAGGACCTACAACACGCAGGCCCTGTAACACACAGGTCGTACACAAAACACAGGTCCTACACAACACTCACGCACGTCCTACACAACACTCACGCACGTCCTACACAACAAACAGGCCCTAAACAACACACTGTTCCTACACAACACACAAGTCCTACACAACACACATGCCCTACACAATACACTGGTCCTGCACAACAATCAGGTCCTACACAAACCACAGGCCCTACACAACACACTGGTTCTACACAACACTCAGGTCCTTGACAAAACACAGGCCCTACACAACACACAGGTCCTACACAACTCACAGGTCCTACAGAACACACAGACCCTAAACAACACACAGGTCCTACACAACACACAAGTTCTACACAACACACTGGTTCTACACAACACTCAGGTTCATCACAAAACAAAGGTCCTACAAAACACAGAGGTCCTACACAACACACAAGTCCTACACTACAAACAGGCCCTACGCAACACACACAGGTCCTACACAACACATAGATCCTACACAACACACAGGCCCTACACAACACGGGGCCTACTCAAAACACAGGTCCTACCCAACACACAGGCCCAACACAAAACTCAGGTCCTACACATCACTCAGGTCCTACACAACACACATACACACACACACACACACACACACACACACACACACACACACACACACACACACACACACACACACACACACACACACACACACACACACACACACACACACACACACACACACACACACACCACACACACACACACACACACACACACACACACATACACACACACACACACACACACACACACACACACACACACACACACAGTCCCTAGACAACATTCAGGTCCAATACAACACACACACACACACACAAAGAGGCCCTTGACAACACATAGGTCCTTCACAACACACATGTCCTACACAACAAACAGGCCATAAACAATACATTGGTCCAACACAACACTTAGGTACTATACAAAACACATGCCCTACACAACTCACAGGTCCTATCCAACACACAGGTCCTACACAACAGACTGGTCCTACACAACACTCAGGTCCAACACATAACACAGGCCCTACATAACACACAGGTCCTACAGAACTCACAGGTCTTACAGAACACACAGGCCCTAAACAACACACAAGTCTTACACAACATACAGGCCCTTCACAAAACAAAGGTCCTAGAAAACACACAGGTTCTACAAAACACACAGGTCCTACACAACACACAAGTTCTACACAACACACAGGTCCTACAAAACACACAGGTCCTACACAACACACAAGTCCTACACAACAAACAGGTCCAACAAAACACATATTCCCTACACAACACTCAGGTCCTACACAACACACAGGTCCTACACAACACACAGGTCCTACACAACACATAGGTGTTACGGAGCAATAGAGTCGTTCACAACACACAAACCCTACACAACACTCAGGTGCAACACAACACTCAGGTCCTACAACACACAGGTCCTACAAAACACACAGGTCCTACACAACACACAAGATCTACAACACACAGGTCCTACACAATACACAGGTCCTACACAACCCATAGAAAACACACAACACACAAGTCCTACAACACACAAGTCCTACAACACACAGGTCCTATAGCACACAGTTCCTACACAAAACAAAGGTCCTACAACACACAGGTCTTACACAACACACAGGTCCTGCACAATGCAAAGGTCCTACACAACCCAAAAACCCTACACAACACACAGGTCCTACAACACACAAGTCCTACAACACACAGGTCCTTCAACACACAGGTCCTACACAACACACAGGTCCTACAACACACAGGTAATAAAACACACAGGTCCTACACAACACACCGGTCCTTCAACACACAGGTCTTACAACACACAGCTCCTACAACACACAAGTCCTACACAACACACAGGTCCTAAAAAACACACAGGTCCTACACAATACACATGTCCTACACAAAACACAAGTCCTTCACAACACACAGGTCCTTCACAAAACACAGGCCCTAAAAACACAGGTCCTACAAAACACATAGGTCCTACACAACACTCAGAACCTACAAAACACACAAGTCCTATAACAAACAGGTCCTACTCAACACAGAGACCCTACAACAAAAAGATCCTACACAACACACAGATCCTACACAACACACAGGTCCTACGCAACACACAGGTCCTACAACAAACAGCTCCTACACAACACACAAGCCCTACAATAAAAAGTCATACAAAACACACAGGTCCTACACAACACACAGGTCCTACACAACACACAGGTCCTACACAACACACAGGTCCTACAACACACAGGTCCTCAATACACTGCTCCTACACAACACACAGGTCTTACACAACACACTGGTCTTACAAAACACACAGGTCCTACAATACACAGGTCCTACTCAACACACAGGTCCTACACAACACGCAGGTCCTACGATACACAGGTCAAACAACACACAGGTCGTACACAACACATCGGTCCTGCACAACACACAGGACCTACAACGCGCAGGCCCTGCAACACACAGGTCCAACACAATACACTGGTCCTACACAACACTCAGGTCCTACACAAAGCACAGGCCCTACACAACACACAGGTCCTAAAAAACACACAGGTCCTAAAAAACACACACGTCCTACACAACACACAATTTCTACAAAACACATAGGTCCTACACAACACACAAGTCCTACACAATATACAGGCCCTACACAACACACACAGGTCCTACACAACACGGGTCCTACTCAAAACACAGGTCCTACCCAACACACAGGCCCAACACAACACACAGGTCCTACACAACACTCAGGTCCTACACAACACACACACACACAGTCCTTTGACAACTCACAAGTCCTACTCAAAGCACAGGACCTGCACAACACACAGGTCCAACACAACTCACAGGTCTTACACAACACACAGGTCATACACAACACACAAACCCTACACAACACTCAGGTCCTCCACTGCACGCAAAACCTACGCAACACACAGGTCCTACACAACACATAGCACCTACACAATACATAAGTCCTACACAACACACTGGTCCTACACAACACACTGGTCCTACACAACACACAGGCCCTACATATCACACAGGTCTTATACAACACAAAGGTCCTACACAACACGCAGTTACACAATACACAGGTCCTACTCAACACAAACTACACAACACACGCACGACCTATGTAACACACACGCTCTACATAACACTCAGGTCCTATACAACACACATGTCCTACACAAAACACATGTCCTACACAACACACAGACCTTACACAACTCACAGGCCCTACACTACGCACACGCCCTACACAACACACAGGTCATAAACAACACAAAGGTCCTACACAACACATAAGTTCTATACAACTCACAGGCCCTACTCACCTCACAGGTCCTACACAACACAAACACGCCGTACACAACACAGAGGCCCTACACAACATATATGTCCTCCACAACACACAGGTTCTATTCAACACACAGGTCCTATACAACACACAGGTCGTACACAACAAACACACACACGTCCTACAAAACACACAGGCCCTTCACAACACACTGGTCTTACACAACACACAGGTCGTAAACAACACAACTTTCCTACACAGCACACAGCCCCTACACAACAAACAGGTCCTACACAACACACAGGTCATTCACAACACACAGGCCTTACACAACACATAGGTCCTGCACAACACACAGGCCCAACACAATACACAGGTCGAACACAACATAAAGGTCCTTCTAAACACACCGGTCTTACACAACACACAGGCCCTACACAATACACAGGTCATTCACAACACACAGGCCCTTTACAACACACTTGCCTTACACACCATTCAGGCCCTACACAACACACAGGTCCTACACAACCCAAAGGCCTTATACAACTCACAGGTCATACACAACATAGAGGCCCTACAAACCACACAGATCCTGCACAACACACACAGGTCCTACACAACACACAAACGACCTACGTAACACATATGTCCTTCACAACACACAGGTCCTACACAACACACAAGCCCTACACAACACTCAGGTCCTCCACAACACGCAAGACTTACGCAACACACAGGTCCTACAAAATTCACAGGAATTACAGAACACACACAGGTCCTACACAATACACTGGTCCTACATAACACACAATACCTGCACAACACACAGGTCCTACACAACACATAGGACGCAAACAACACATATGTACTACTCAACACACAGGTCCTACACAACACACAAGCCCAACACAACACACAGGTCCTACTTAACACAAACGTCCTATACAACACACACACGACCTACGCAACACACACGCTCTACATAACACACAGGTCCTACATAACACACACGTCCTACACAACACACAGGTCTTACACAACTCATAGGTCCTACAACACACAGGTCACACACAACACATAGGTCCTACATAACACATGGTCCTGCACAACAAACAGGACCTACAACACGCAGGCCCTACAACACACAGGTCCTACACAGCCCACAGGTCCTTCACAAAACACAAAGGTCCTCCACCACACAAAGGTCCTACACAAAACACAGGTCATACACAACACACAGGCCCTACACAACACACAGGTCGAACACAACACACAGGTCCTACACAACACTCAGGACCAACACAACACACAGGTTCTAAACAACACACACCCTGGAGGAACCGGTCGGCCGAGCGGACAGCACGCTGGACTTGTAATCCTCTGGTCCTGGTTCGATCCCAGTCGCCGGCGAGAAACAATTGGCAGAGTTTCTTTCACACTATGTCCCTGTTACCTAGTAGTAAAATAGGTACCTGGGTTTTAGTCAGCTGTCACGGGCTGCTTCCTGGGGTGGAGGCTTGGTCGAGGACCGGGCCGCGGGGAGTCTAAAAAGCTCCGAAATCATCTCAAGATAACCTCAAGATAACCCTACACATCACACATTTCCTACGCAACACACAGGCCCTACACAACAGACTGGTCCTATGCAAAACACAGGCGTTACACAACACACAGGTCCTACTCAACACAAACGTCCTACACAACACACACACGCTCTACATAACACATAGGTCCTACACATCACAAACGTCCTACACAACACATAGGTCCTACAACACACAGGCCCTACACAACACACAGATTGTACACAACACTCTGAAGCCCTGCGCAACACACAGGTCGTACACAACACACTCGGCCAACACAACACACACACACGTCCTACACAACACACAGGTCCTACTCAACACACCGTTCTTACACAACACTCAGGACCTACACAACACACATTTCATACGCAACACACAGGTTCTACATAACACACAGGTCCTACACAAAACAGAGGCCCTACACAACACCAGGTCCTAAACAACCACACATGTCCTACACAACACACACACATATCCTACAAAACAGACAGATCCTACACAACACACAGGTCCTACAACACACAGGTCCACACACACACACATAGGTCCTACACAACACATCGGTCCTGCACAACACACAGGACCTACAACACGCAGGCCCTGCAACACACAGGTCCTACACAACACATACATGTCCTGCACACACAAAGGTCCTACACAGCATATATGCCATACACAACCACAGTCCTACACAGCACAGAGGTTCTACATAACACACTGGCACTGAACAACACACAGATCCTACACACCACAAAGGCCTTACACATCACACAGGCCCTACAGAACTCACACGCCCTACACAACACACAGGTCCTTTACAAAACACAGGCACTACAAACACACAGGTCCTACAAAAAGCACAGGTCCTACACAACACACAGGTCCTACAGAACACACAGAACCTAAACACACACAGGTCTTACTCAACATACAGGCCCTTCACAAAACTCGGGTCCTACAAAACACACAAGTCCCACACAACACACACCCTACACATCAAAAATTTCCAACGCAACACACAGGCCCTACACAACACAGGTCCTACACAACACATATTTTTCACACAACACACAGATCCTACACAACACACAGGCCCAACACAACACACAAGTCATACTACATACAGGTCCAACGCAACACACACACGCTCTACATAATACACAGGTCCTACACAACAAACAGGTCCTACACAACACCAGGTCCTACAGAGTACATATAACCGACACACCCACAGGTCATACACAACACACAGACCCTACACAACACACAGGTCCTACACAACACTCTGGACCTGCACAACACGCAAGTCTTACACAACACACACCCTACACATCACACATTTCCTACACAACACACAGGCCCTTCACAACACACAGGCGTTAAACAACACACAGGTCCTACTCAACAGAAATGTCCTACACAACATACAGGTCCTACACAACATACAGGTCCTACAAAACACACACGTCCTACACAACACACACATCCTTCACAACACACAGGTCCTACACAACACACAGATCCTACACAATACACTGGCCCTACACTACACACTCGCCCTACACAACACACAGATCCTACACAATACACTGGCCCTACACTACACACTCGCCCTACACAACACACAGGTCATAATCAAAGCACAGGTCCTACACAACATATAAGTCCTACACAACACACAAGCCCTACACATCTCACAGGCCGTACACAATACACAGGTCCTACACAACACACGTGTCCAACACAACACACAGGTCCTACACAACACACAGCCCTACACAACACTCAGGTCCTACACAACACACGTGTCCAACACAACACTCAGGTCCTACACAACACACAGGTCCTACACAACACACAGGCCCTACACAACACTCAGGTCCTACACAACACACAGGTCCTACAAAACAAACAGGTCCTACACAACAAACAGGTTCTACACAACACACACACACGTCCTACACAACACACAGGCCCCACACAACACAGTCCAAACTCAACACACAGGCCCTACACAACACACAGGTCCTACCCAACACACAGGCCCTACACAACACACAGGTCCTACACAACATACACATGTCTTACACAACACACAGGTCCTACACAACACACAGGCCCTACACAACACACAGGTCCTACACAACACACAGGTCCTACACAACATACATATGTCTTACACAACACACAGGTCCTACACAACACATACAGGCCCTAAACAACACACACGTGCTACACAACACACAGGCCTAACTCATCACTCAGGTCCTACAATATACACAAGCCCTACACAACACACAGGCCCTACACAACACACAGGTCCTACACAACACACACATGTCTGACTCACCACACAGGTCCTACACAACACACAGGTCCTTCAAAACACACACGCCCTACACAACACACAGGTAGTGCACAACACACAGGTCCTACACAACACACACATATCAGACTCAACACACAGGTCCTACACAACACACAGGTCCTACACAACACACACGCCTTTCGCAACACACAGGTCCTACACAACACACAGGTCCTACACAACACACGTCCTACACATCACACATAACCGACTCAACACACATGTCCTACACGACACACATGTCCTACAAAACAAAAAGGTCCTACACAACACACTCGTCCTACACCACACACAGGTCCTACACATCACACATAAGTCCGACTCAACACACATGTCCTACACGACACACAGGCCCTACACAACACTCAGGTCCTACACAACACACAGGTCCTACAAAACAAACAGGTCCTACACAACAAACAGGTTCTACACAACACACACACACGTCCTACACAACACACAGGCCCCACACAACACAGTCCAAACTCAACACGCAGGCCCTACACAACACACAGGTCCTACCCAACACACAGGCCCTACACAACACACAGGTCCTACACAACATACACATGTCTTACACAACACACAGGTCCTACACAACACACAGGCCCTACACAACACACAGGTCCTACACAACACACAGGTCCTACACAACATACACATGTCTTACACAACACACAGGTCCTACACAACACATACAGGCCCTAAACAACACACACGTGCTACACAACACACAGGCCTAACTCATCACTCAGGTCCTACAATATACACAAGCCCTACACAACACACAGGCCCTACACAACACACAGGTCCTACACAACACACACATGTCTGACTCACCACACAGGTCCTACACAACACACAGGTCCTTCAAAACACACACGCCCTACACAACACACAGGTCCTGCACAACACACAGGTCCTACACAACACACACATATCAGACTCAATACACAGGTCCTACACAACACACAGGTCCTACACAACACACACGCCTTTCGCAACACACAGGTCCTACACAACACACAGGTCCTACACAACACACGTCCTACACAACACACATAACCGACTCAACACACATGTCCTACACGACACACAGGTCCTACAAAACAAAAAGGTCCTACACAACACACTCGTCCTACACCACACACAGGTCCTACACATCACACATAAGTCCGACTCAACACACATGTCCTACACGACACACGCCCTACACAACACTCAGGCCCTAGACAACTCACAGGTCCTATACAACACAAAGGCCGTGCTCTGCACACAGATTCTACACAAGGCACAGGTCCTACACAACACACACACACACGCCCTTCACAACATACAGGTCCTACACAACATACAGGTCCTACAAAACATTCAGGTCCTACAAAACACACACGCCATACACAACACACAGGTCCTACACAACACAGAGGCCCTACAGAACACACAGGTTCTACACAACACACAGGTCCTACTCAACACACACGCCCTGCACAACACACAGGTTCTACACAACACGCAGGTCCTACAAAACACACAGGTCCTACACAACACACAGGTTCTACACAACACAGGTCTTACACAACACACACGTCCAACACAACACACACGTTCTACACAACACACAGGTCCTAAACAACACAGGTCCGACACAACATCCAGATCCTACACAAGACAGGTCCTACACAATACACAGGTCCTACACAACACACAGGTCCTACACAACACACAGGTCATACACAACACACAGATCCTACACAACACACATGTCATGCACATCCCACAGGTCATACACAAAACACAGGTCCTGAACAACGTAGCTCCTACACAACACAGCTCCTACACAACACACAGGTCTTACACAACACACAGGTCCTACACAACACACAGGTCATGGACAACACACAGGTCATACACAACACACAGGTACTACACAAAACACAGGTCCTACACAACACAGCTCCTACACAACACACAGGTCTTACACAACACACAGGTCCTATACAACACAGCTCCTACACAACACACAGGTCTTACACAACACACACGTCCTACACCACACACAGGTCCTGCACAACACACACACATGTCCGACTCAGCACACATATCCTACACAACACACATGTCCTACACAACACACAGGTCTTACACAACACACACGTCCTACACCACACACAGGTCCTGCACAACACACACACATGTCCGACTCAGCACACATATCCTACACAACACACATGTCCTACACAACACACAGGTCCCACACAGGTCCTACACAACACACAGGTCCAACATAACACACTGGTCCTACACACCACTCAGGTCCTAAACAACACACCGGACATTCACAACACACAGGCCCCACACAGGTCCTACACAACACTCAGGTCATACGCAATACACAGGCCCTACACAACACAAAGGCCCTGCTCTAATCACAGATTCTACACAAGACACAGGTCTTACACAACACACACCCCCCACACATGTCCTACACAACATACAGGTCCTTCACAACACACACGCCCTACACAACACACAGGTCCAACACAACACACAGGCCCTACGCAACATACAGGTCCTATACATCACAGGTCCTACACAACACACACGTCCTACACAACACACACGTTCTACACAACACACAGGTCCTACACAACACACAGGTCCTACAGAACACACAGGTCCTACACAACACACAGGTCCTACACAACACACAGGTCCTACACATCACACACATGTCCGACTCAACACATGTCGTACACGACACACACATGTCCTACAGAACACACAGGCCCAACACAATACACAGGCCCTACACAACACACAGGTCCTACACAACACACAGGTCCTATACAACACACACGTCCTACACCACACACAAGTCCTACAGAACACACACATTTCCGACTCAACTCACATGTCCTTCTAGAACTCACACATGTCCATCACTACACACAGGCCCAACACAACACACAGGTCCTACAAATCACAACGGTCCTACACAATACACAGGCCCTACACAACACACAGGTCCTACACACAACACAGGTCCTACACAATATCCATGTCCTACACAACACAGGTCCTACACAACACAGGTCCTACACAACACACAGGTCATACACAACATACAGGTCCTACACAGCACATAGGTCATCCACAACACACAGGTCCTACACAGCACACAGGTCATCCACAACACACAGGTCCTTCACTATACACAGGTCCTACACTTCACACTCACACGTCCTACGCAACACACAGGCCCTACACAACACACAGGCCCTACACAACACTCAGGTCATACATAACAAATAGGCCCTACACAACACTCAGGTCTTACGCAACACACACAGGTCTTACACAACACACAGGCCCTACACAACACACAGGTCCTGCACAACACACAAGTCTTACACAACACACAGGACCTACACGACACACAGGTCCTACGCAACACACAGGTCTTACACAACACACAGGTCCTACACAACACAGAGGCCCTACACAACACACAACTCCTACACAACCCAGAGGCTCTACATAACACACAGGTCTTACACAACACACAGGTCCTACACAACACAGCTCCTACACAACACAGCTCCTACACAACACACAGGTATTACACAACACACACGTCCTACACAACACACACCTCCTACACCACACACAGGTCCTGCACAACACACACATATCCGACTCAACACACATGTCCTACCCATCACACAAGTCCTACACAACACACAGGTCCCACAAAGGTCCTACACAACACACAGGTCCAACACAACACACTGGTTCTACACATCACACAGGTCGTACACAACACACAAGACTTTCATAACACACAGGCCCTACGCAACTCACAGGTCCTACACAACACTTAGGTCATACGCAACACACAGGCCCTTCACAACACAAAGGCCCTGCTCTACACACAGATTCTACACAAGATACAGGTCCTACACAACACACACACACACACACACCCTATACAACACACAGGTCCTACACAAAACACAGGTATTACATAACCCATAGGCCATATAGAACACACAGGTTCTACAGAACACACAGGTTCTACACAACACACAGGCCCTACACAACACACAGGTCCTACACGACACACAGGTCCTACACAACACACGTTCTACACAACACACACGTTCTACACAACACACAGGTCCTACACAACACACAGGTCCTAGACAACACACAGGCCCTACACAACATACAGGTCCTGCACAATAAACAGGCCCAAGACAACACTCAGGTCCTACACAACAAACACATATGCGACTCAACACACATGTACTACACAACACACAGGATGTACACCACACACAGGTCCTACACAACACACAGGTCCTACACAACACACAGGTCCTGCACATCACACACATGACCGACTCAACACACATGTCCTACGCGACACACACATGTCCTACACAACACACAGGCCCTACACAACACACAGGCCCTACACAACACACAGGCCCTACACAACACACACGTCCTACACAACACACACGTCCTACGCCACACAAAGGTCCTGCACAACACACACATGTGCTACACAACACACCTGTCCTACACAACACACAGGCCCTACACAACACAAAGTTCCTTCACAGGTCGTACACAACACATAAGTCCAGCACAACACACTGGTCCTACACATCACACAGGTCGTACACAACACACAAGACCTTCACAATACACAGGCCGTAGACAACTTACAGGGCCTACACAACACTCAGTTCATACGCAACACACAGGCCCTGCTGTACACACAGATTTTACACAAGACACAGGTCCTACACACACCCAGATCTTCTCAACACACACGCCCTACTCAACACAGAGGTCCTACACAGCACATAGGTCCTATATAACGCATAGACCTTACACAAATCACAGGTCCTACACAACACACACGCCCTTAACAACATACAGGTCCTACACAACACACAAGCCCAACACAACACACAGGTCCTACACAACACAGAGGCCCTACAGAACACACAGGTTCTACACAACACACAGGTCCTACTCAACACAAACGCCCTGCACAACACACAGGTTCTACACAACACACAGGTCCTACACAACACACAGGTCCTACACAACACACAGGTCCTACACAACACACAGGTCGTACACAACAAAGGTCCTACACAACACATACGTTCTACACAACACACAGGTCCTACCCAACGTCCAGGTCCTACACAACACAGGTCCTACACAACATACGTCCTACACAACACACAGGTCATACACAACACACAGGTCCTACACGACACACAGGTCGTTCACAACACACAGGTCGTACACATCACACACACACGTCATACACCTCACACTCCCGCGTCCTACACAACACACAGGCCCTACACAACACACAGGTCCTACACAACACACAGGTCATGCACAACACACAGGTCGTACACAACACACACAGGTCCTACACAAAACACAGGTCCTACACAACACAGCTCCTACACAACACACAGGTCTTACACAACACACATGTCCTACACAACACACAGGCCCTACACAACACACAGGTCCTACACAACACACAGGTCCTACACAACACACACGTCCTACACCACACACAAGTCTTACACAACACAACGGTCCTACACAATACACTGGCCCTACACGACACACAGGTCCTACACACACAGGTCCTACACAATATCCATGTACTCACCTAGTTGTACTCACCTAGTTGTGTTGCGGGGGTTGAGCTCTGGCTCTTTGCTCCCGCCTCTCAACCGTCAATCAACAGGTGTACAGATTCCTGAGCCTATTGGGCTCCATCATATCTACACTTGAAACTGTGTATGGAGTGAGCCTCCATCACATTACTTCCTAATGCATTCCATTTTTCAACCACTCTGACACTAAAAAAGTTCTTCTAATATCTCTGTGGCTCATTTGGGCACTCAGTTTCCACCTGTGTCTCCTAGTGCGTGTGTCCCTTGTGTTAAACAGCCTGTTTTTATCAACCCTGTCGATTCCCTTGAGAATCTTGAATGTGGTGATCATGTCCCCCCTAACTCTTCTGTCTTCCAACGAAGTGAGGTTTAATTCCCAGTTCTCCTCGTAGCTCATACCTCTCAGCTCGGGTACTAGTCTGGTGGCAAACCTTTGAACCTTTTCCAGTTTAGTCTATGCTTGACTAGATATGGACTCCACGCTGGAGCCGCATACTCCAGGATTGGTCTGACATATGTGGTATATAATGTTCTGAAAGATTCCTTACACAAGTTTCTAAAGGCCGTTCTTATTTAGCCAACCTGGCATATGCTGCTGATGTTATCCTCTTGATATGAGCTTCAGGGGACAGGTCTGGCGTGATATCAACCCCCAGGTCTTTCTCTCTCTCTGACTCTTGAAGTATTTCATCCTCCCAAATGATACCTTGTATCTGGTCTCTGCGTCCTACCCCTATCTTCATTACATTACATTTGCTTGGTTAAACTCTAACAGCCATTTTTCGACCATCCTGCAGCTTGTCCAGGTCTTCTTGAAGCCTCAAGCTGTCCTTCTCTGTTTTAATCCTTCTCATAATTTTGGCGTCGTCAGCAAATTGAGAGGAATAAGTCTATACCATTTGGGAGATCATTTACGTATATCAGAAACAGGATAGGTCCAAGCACAGAGCCCTGTGGGACTCCACTGGTGACTTCACGCCATTCTGAGGTCTCACCCCTCACTGTAACTCTCTGCTTCCTATTGCTTAGGTACTCCCTTATCCACTGGAGCGCCCTACCGTTACTCCTGCCTGTTTCTCCAGCTTATGCATCAACCTTTTATGGGGTACGGTGTCAAAGGCTTCCGACAGTCCAAAAAATGCAGTCCGCCACCCTTTCTTTCTTGCCTAATCTTGTCACCTGATCGTAGAATTCTATCAAGCCTGTAAGGCAAGATTACCCTCCCTGAACCCATGTTGATGGGTTGTCACGAAGTCTCTTCTCTCCAGATGTGTTACTAGGTTTTTCTCACAATCTTCTCCATCACCTTGCATGGTATACAAGTTAAGGACACTGGCCTGTAGTTCAGTGCCTCTTGTCTGTCACCCTTTTGGTATATTGGTACTACATTAGCAGTCTCCATATTTCTGGTAGGTCTCCCGTTCCAGTGACCTACTATACACTATGGAGAGTGGCAAGCAAAGTGCTCCTGCACACTCTTTCAATACCCATGGTGAGATTCCGTCCGGCCAACAGCTTTTTCTCACATCCAGCTCCATAGGTGCTTCTTGACCTCATCTCTTGTAATTTCGAACCTATCCAAGGTCACCTGGTTTGCTGCCACCTCTCCCCCCGCGTGACGTCTCCCTGTTCTATTGTAAAGACCTCCTGAACCTTTTGTTGAGTTCTTCACACACACTCTTTGTCATTCTCTGTGTACTGTTCCTCGCCCACCCTAAGTTTCATCACCTGTTCCTTCACTGTTGTCTTCCTCCTGATGTGACTGTGTAGTAGCTTTGGTTCAGTCTTGGCTTTTTAGCTATATCATTTTCATACCTTTCTCAGCTGCTCTTCTCACACTACATACTCGTTCCTGGTTCTCTGGTATCTCTCTCTACTTTCTGGTGTTCTGTTATTACGGAAGTTCCTCCATGCCCTTTTGTTCAGCTCCTTTGCTTTCATACATTCCCTATTAAACCACGGATTCTTCCTTTGCTTCTCTGTTTTTTCCTGTCGGCTGGGACAAACCTGCTTACAGCCTCCTGACATTTTTGGGTGACATAGTCCATCATGTCTTGTACGGACTTGGTTCCGAGTTCTGTGTCCCAATGTATATCCATAGGAATTTATTCATCTCCTCATAGTTTCCCTTTCGGTACGCCAGCCCTTTGGTTCCCAGTTATTTTTTGGGGTGATAATTCCTAGCTCAACCAGGTACTCAAAGCTCATACACTATGATCACTCATTCCAAGGGGGCTTCCACTTAACTTCCCTTATATCCGACTCATTTAGGGTAAATATCGATCAAGCAAGGCTGGTTCATCTCCCCCTCTCATTCTTGTCGGTCCCTTGACGTGTTGACTTAGAAAGTTTCTTGTTGCCACATCCAGCAACTTAGCTCTCCATGTGTCTGAGCCTCCATGTGGGTCTCTGTTTCCCCAATCTATCTTCCCATTGTTGAAGTCTCCCATGATTAGTAGTCTGGATCCGTTCCTGCTAGCACAGAAGCTGCTCTCCTCTATTATATTGATGGTGGCCAAGTTGTTTCTATCATATTCCTGTCTGGGTCTTCTGTCATTCGGTGGGGGTTATATATGATACTACTATAATTTTCTGTCCTCCATTGCTATGGTGCCTGATATGTAGTCACTGA
This sequence comes from Procambarus virginalis, assembly GCA_020271785.1. Lineage (NCBI taxonomy): Eukaryota > Metazoa > Arthropoda > Malacostraca > Decapoda > Cambaridae > Procambarus > Procambarus virginalis. The sequence continues at coordinate 32,879 of WNGS01159848.1, forward strand.
AACCTTCACAGTTCTGAATTACCATCTCTTCGAAACTCCAACCTTCTCTTAGTAGCAAGCACAACACCACCTCCTCCTCTCCCTTCTCTCTCCCTTCTCTCTCTCTCCTCACTACA
>WNGS01159851.1:0-18739 GCA_020271785.1 Procambarus virginalis
GATCCCTTCTCTCTCTCTCTGAACTTCGTTCTGCCCTGGCCCTCTGCGGTTCTACAGCGGCGGGCTCCGATGGTATTCATTTTGAGATGCTTCGCCATCTCCCTCCGTGCACGTCTTAGTATTTACTGAGTCTGTATAATCGGATCTGGGAGTCGTCGTCAGTCCCTAAGGACTGGCTCGATGTCGTTGTCCTCCCTGTTCGCAAACCAGGGTCTCTGGGAACTTCCCCTTAGGACTTTCGCCCTATTGCCCTCACAAGTTGTGTCTGCAAACTCTTTGAACGTATGGTTAACGTTCGTCTGATGTGGTTCCTGGAACACCATCACCTCCTCTCCCCTTCTCAATTTGGTTTCCGCAAGTGCCGCAGCACGACAGATGTCCTGGTGAACTTGGAGGTCTATATTCGTACTGCTTTTGCTGCGAGGACCTCCGTTGTTGCCGTCCTTTTTGACAAGGAAAAGGCTTACGACACCACTAGGCGATATCATATTCTATCCCAGCTTCATTTTTTTTGGCCTTCGCGGTCATCTCCCTCCCTTTCTCCTCAGCTTCCTCTCTCGTCGTTCCTTTTGGGTGCGCCTTGGTACCGCTCTCTCTGCCTCTTTTCAGCAATACGAAGGTGTGCCCCAGGGTAGTGTTCTGAGCACTACTCTCTTTCTGGTTGCCCTCAATGGTCTTCTTTCCTCTCTTCCTTCAGGTGTCTTCTCCGCTCTCTATGTCGATGATCTTACCCTTTGCTGTCAGGGTGATGATTCGCCTCTCCTTCAGCGCCGGCTTCAACTTGCGATTGATGCCGTGTCGTCTTGGGTCACCGATCATGGCTTCAAGTTCTCTACTTCTAAGACTTGTGCCATGTCTTTTACTCGGAAACGGGTCGTTCTTCGTCCCTCTTTGTCACTTTATGGTCATCCCCTTGAGTACAAAGATTCCGCGAAGCTTTTGGGGTTATTCCTTGACACTCGTTTGTCTTGGTCTCCCCATATCTCTTACCTCCGTGTTGAGTGCTCTAAGGCCCTTACCCTCCTTCGAGTATTGTCCCATACTTCTTGGGGAGCGGATAGGCGCACTCTCCTTGCTTTGCATTCCTCTCTCGTCCTGTCTAAGCTCGATTATGGTTGCCCTGCTTACTCTTCTGCTTCTCCTTCTGCTCTTCGCCGTCTTGATGCTTTGCACCATACTGGGCTGCGCCTCAGTTCTGGTGCCTTTCGTTCGTCTCCCGTCCTTAGCTTGTATGTTGACACTGGCTTCCTATCTCTTCAGGACCGCCGTGATCGCTACTGTCTTCGCTATCTTGCGCGGTCCTTGCAACATCCTTCCTCTCGCCTCTGTCGTGCTTTAACTTTTACCCCTCCTGCGGTTCCTGTTCCTCTTCACCACCTCCCTCTTTCTGTCCGGTTATCTCGCTTACAGGATTCTCTTTCCATTCATGTTTCTAATGTTTCTCCTCGTGTTGTTCCTTCTTTGCCCCCGTGGAGAGTCCCCCTTCCGCAGTTTTGTACGTCCTTGACCCGCGTCACTAAAGCTTTTACCCCTCCTATGGTTCTAAAACGCCTTTTCCTTGAGCACTTTTCTTCTCACTCCTGCTCTGTTTCTGTCTTCACTGATGGGTCTAAGTCTGCGGACGGTATTGTCTACTCCGTTGTTTTTCCTGATCGCATTTTATATGTGTCGCTTACCTCTGGAGACTAGCATCTTTACAGCGGAGCTTTATGCTATTCTCTATGCTCTTCGTCTCCTGCTTTCTCATTGTCAGACTTCCTTTGTGGTTGTTGTTGACTCCCGTAGTGCCCTCATGGCTCTCGGGTCCTTTAATCCGGTTCATCCAGTAGTTGTCGAGATCCAGCATTGGCCGTTTCTTGTTCACAGTAAGTTTAAGTCGGTTGAGTTTTGTTGGGTTCCCAGCCATATTGGTGTGTCTTTAAATGAGCGTGCGGATGCTGCCACCAAGGAAGCTGTCCACTCTTGTCCCATCTCTCGTAAAGGTATTCAATATTCCGACTTTTACCCGGTTATCCATTCCTCTATCCTTACCCGTTGGCAGGCCTCTTGGTCGTCTGTTACTGGTAACAAACTCCGTACTCTTAAATGTTGTGTTTCCTCGTGGCCATCCTCCTACCACCGTAACCGGCGGTGGGAAACTGCTCTGGCGAGGTTGCGTATTGGCCATACTCGCTTAACCCATGGTCACTTGATGGAGTGCCACCCTGCTCCTTATTGTCTTAATTGCATTGTCCCTCTTACAGTCATGCATGTCCTTCTTGAATGTCCTGACTTCCGGGACGAGCGTATGTCTTGCTTTCCTCGCGGTCACTTGTCCCTCTGTAGAATTCTTGGTGACTCGGATACTTTTGATATCGTTCACCTTATGCGTTTTTGTTCTCAAAAACGGCATCCTTGGTGATATTTAGCGCGCTCTGATTATTCCGCACATTTGATGGTGCTACATAGCCTTCCCGGTTTGGTGCCTTCTTTTGATTATTATTTATTTACTTACTTGAATTCTACGACCAGATAACAAAAATAAGGCAAGAAAGAGAAGGGTGGGCAGACTGCATATTTTTGGATTGTCAGAAAGCCTTTGATACAGTGCCACACAAGAGGCTAGTGAAAAAGCTGGAGACGCAGGCTGGAGTGAAAGGGAAGGTACTCCGTTGGATACAGGAGTACCTAATCAACAGGAGACAACGAGTCAGTGTGAGGGGTGAGGTCTCAGATTGGCGAGACGTTACGAGTGGAGTCCCGCAGGGGTCAGTCCTTGGACCTATACTGTTCCTGATATATGTAAATGATCTCCCAGAGGGTATAGAATCGTTTCTCTCAATGTTTGCCAATGATGCAAAAATTATGAGGAGGATTGAAACTGAGGACGATAGTAGGAGGCTACAAGATGACCTAGACAGACTGAGTGAATGGTCCAACAAATGGCTGTTGAAGTTCAACCCGAGTAAATGCAAAGTAATGAAACTAGGCAGTGGAAACAGGAGGCCAGACACAGGATACAGAATAGGAGATGAAGTGCTTAATGAAACGGACAGAGAGAAAGTTCTAGGAGTTGATATCACACCAAACCTGTCTCCTGAAGCCCACATAAAAAGAATAACGTCTGCGGCATATGCGAGGCTGGCTAACACCAGAACAGCGTTTAGGAACCTGTGTAAGGAATCATTCAGAATCTTGTACACCACATATGTAAGACCAATCCTGGAGTATGCGGCCCCAGCATGGAGCCCGTACCTTGTCAAGCACAAGACGAAGCTGGAAAAAGTCCAAAGGTATGCCACTAGACTAGTCCCAGAACTAAGAGGCATGAGTTACGAGGAAAGGCTGCGGGAAATGCACCTTACGACACTGGAAGACAGAAAAGTAAGGGGAGACATGGTCACAACCTACAAAATCCTCAGAGGAATCGACCGGGTAAACAAGGACAAATTATTCAACACTGGCGGGACGCAAACAAGGGGACACAGGTGGAAACTGAGTACCCATATGAGCCACAGAGACGTTAGAAGGAACATTTTCAGTGTCAGAGTAGTTAACGGATGGAATGCTTTAGGCAGTGATGTGGTGGAGGCTGACTCCATACACAGTTTCAAATGTAGATATGATAGAGCTCAGTAGGCTCAGGAATCTGTACACCAGTTGATTGACAGTTGAGAGGCGGGACCAAAGAGGCAAAGCTCAAACCCCGCAAGCACAAATAGGTGAGTACACACAGTCCATGGTCTCCTGCTGACAGAGTTTCATATTAAACATTTATTTTGAGAATACTTTCTCTCCAGGTTTAAAATATGAAGACACAAAATAGGACATCATTTGTGAGAGGAGACCGGGCCGCCCACAGGTGTCCCAAGAGCAGAACCCGGATACAGTGGCTCAGGCAAGGCATTATGGGGAAAGAATATGGCTCAAGGGAGAAAATACGATATTCAAAGACAAATATCAAATTCACACAGAGAAAGGAATGAAGAGTTTTCTTGAAAAATATGAAAGTCAAAAATATAAATTCCGAGGAAAATGAATATGGGACTTTTAAAGTCCAATGGACTTAGGTATACGGGAACTTAATTACGTCTCAGAACAACATTGTTGAAATGGGTTTTGTGTCAAAATTATCTTTATCTTGAGATAATTTCGGGGCTTAGCGTCCCAGCGGCCCGGTCCTTGACCAGACCTCCACCCCCAGGAAGCAGCCCGTAGCAGCTGCTTAACTCCCAGGTACCTATTTACTGCTAGGTACCAGGGACATCAGGGTGAAAGAAACATTTTGCCCATTTGTCTCCGCCTCAACCGGGGATCGAACCCGGAACCTCAGGACTACGAATTCGAAGCGCCGTCCACCCAGCTGTCAGGCGCCCTGTCAAGATACATCAAGACTGTGTATCTGTCAAGGTTCAATAATATATTAGCTGCAAGGTTAATGTTAGCACAAGCTGAGATGCCGGGAAACACAACAGCATTCCGTGATGCTTCCATACACGTAACATGTGACCTTTTGGCTCTAATAAAGTCCAGTACGTCAGCGCCTTCTCCTGATATACATCAACATACAACAACAGTATACTCCGAGGTATATTAAATTTCTGTGGTGTATATATATTGAGAGATATATTCCATTCTTGGGTGTATATATATACACAGGGAGTTTGTATTAGTCCTGGATTGTATTCAGGACGAATGTATACTTGCTGGGTGTTGTGGTGGCCTTAATAACCCTCCCCTGGGATGATAGAGTTACAACTCAATAAAAACCCTAAATTCCATTCACCTGGGCTGTAGGAGACTCGAACCCTGGACTCGTCTCCTAGGAGTATGTCTCCTGGGAGTACGTCTCCTGGGAGTACGTCTCCTGGGAGTACGTCTCCTGGGAGTACGTCTCCTGAGAGTACGTCTCCTGGGAGTACGTCTCCTGAGAGTACGTCTCCTGGGAGTACGTCTCCTGCGAGTACGTCTCCTGGGAGTAAGTCTCCTGGAAGTAGGTCTCCTGGGAGTACGTCTCCTGGGAGTACGTCCCCTGATAGTACGTCTCCTGGGAGTACGTCTCCTGGGAGTACGTCTCCTGGGAGTACGTCTCCTGAGAGTACGTCTCCTGGGAGTACGTCTCCTGCGAGTACGTCTCCTGGGAGTACGTCTCCTGGGAGTACGTCTCCTGATAGTACGTCTCCTGGGAGTACGTCTCCTGGGAGTACGTCTCCTGAGAGTACGTCTCCTGGGAGTACGTCTCCTGGGAGTACGTCTCCTGCGAGTACGTCTCCTGGGAGTAGGTCTCCTGGGAGTACGTCTCCTGGGAGTACGTCTCCTGATAGTACGTCTCCTGGGAGTACGTCTCCTGATAGTACGTCTCCTTGGAGTACGTCTCCTGATAGTACGTCTCCTGGGAGTACGTCTCCTGCGAGTACGTCTCCTGGGAGTACGTCTCCTGGGAGTACGTCTCCTGGGAGTACGTCTCCTGGGAGTACGTCTCCTGGGAGTACGTCTCCTGCGAGTACGTCTCCTGGGAGTACGTCTCCTGATAGTACGTCTCCTGGGAGTACGTCTCCTGATAGTACGTCTCCTGGGAGTACGTCTCCTGGGAGTACGTCTCCTGCGAGTACGTCTCCTGGGAGTACGTCTCCTGGGAGTACGTCTCCTGGGAGTACGTCTCCTGATAGTACGTCTCCTGGGAGTACGTCTCCTGGGAGTACGTCTCCTGAGAGTACGTCTCCTGGGAGTATGTCTCCTGGGAGTACGTCTCCTGGGAGTACGTCTCCTGATAGTACGTCTCCTGGGAGTACGTCTCCTGGGAGTACGTCTCCTGAGAGTGCGTCTCCTGATAGTACGTCTCCTGGGAGTACGTCTCCTGGGAGTATGTCTCCTGGGAGTACGTCTCCTGGGAGTACGTCTCCTGGGAGTACGTCTCCTGGGAGTACGTCTCCAAAGAGTATGTATCCTGGGAGTACGTCTCCTGGGAGTACGTCTCCTGGGAGTACGTCTCCTGGGAGTATGTCTCCTGGGAGTACGTCTCCTGAGAGTACGTCTCCTGGGAGTACGTCTCCTGGGAGTACGTCTCCTGAGAGTACGTCTCCTGGGAGTATGTCTCCTGAGAGTACGTCTTCAAAGAGTATGTCTCCTGGGAGTATGTCTCCTGGGAGTACGTCTCCTGGGAGTATGTCTCCTGGGAGTACGTCTCCTGGGAGTATGTCTCCTGGGAGTACGTCTCCTGGGAGTACGTCTCCTGGGAGTACGTCTCCTGGGAGTACGTCTCCTGAGAGTACGTCTCCTGGGAGTACGTCTCCTGGGAGTACGTCTCCTGGGAGTACGTCTCCTGGGAGTATGTCTCCTGGGAGTACGTCTCCTGGGAGTACGTCTCCTGGGAGTACGTCTCCAAAGAGTATGTCTCCTGGGAGTACGTCTCCTGGGAGTACGTCTCCTGGGAGTACGTCTCCTGCGAGTACCTCTCCTGAGAGTACGTCTCCTGGGCGTACGTCTCCTGAGAGTACGTCTCATGGGAGTACGTCTCCTGGGAGTACGTCTCCTGGGAGTACGTCTCCTGGGAGTACGTCTCCTGGGAGTACGTCTCCTGAGAGTACGTCTCCTGGGAGTACGTCTCCTGAGAGTACGTCTCCTGGGAGTACATCTCCTGGGAGTACGTCTCCTGGGAGTACGTCTCCTGAGAGTACGTCTCCTGGGAGTACGTCTCCTGGGAGTACGTCTCCTGAGAGTACGTCTCCTGGGAGTACGTCTCCTGAGAGTACGTCTCCTGGGAGTACGTCTCCTGAGAGTACGTCTCCTGGGAGTACGTCTCCTGGGAGTACGTCTCCTGGGAGTACGTCTCCTGGGAGTACGTCTCCTGGGAGTACGTCTCCTGGGAGTACGTCTCCTGGGAGTACGTCTCCTGGGAGTACGTCTCCTGGGAGTGTGTCTCCTGAGAGTACGTCTCCAGGGAGTACGTCTCCTGAGAGTACGTCTCCTGGGAGTACGTCTCCTGGGAGTACGTCTCCTGGGAGTACGTCTCCTGGGAGTACGTCTCCTGGGAGTACGTCTCCTGGGAGTACGTCTCCTGGGAGTACGTCTCCTGGGAGTACGTCTCCTGGGAGTACGTCTCCTGGGAGTACGTCTCCTGGGAGTACGTCTCCTGGGAGTACGTCTCCTGGGAGTACGTCTCCTGGGAGTACGTCTCCTGGGAGTACATCTCACAGGAACATGCTACCTGCATATCATGTTACAGTTCCAGTAATAGTCTCCTTGTAAACTGGTAAGTGAACCTTTGGCTTACACAAAGAATATTCGCTAGTTATAACTTTATGGTATTATAAACCGTTGGGGTAAAATTTAAAAAGTCTCTGCCTAATTCGTTTTCTTTCAGTTTAAAGAATTTGGTTTTCTGTAAATAAAATTCTAGAGGACACTCAAATAATTTTGTATTTCGTATTTCACATCAAATCAAATCAAATCAAATCAAATGTTTATTTAGGTAAGGTACATACATACAAGAGATTTTACAGAGAGTGATGGATTTATAGATAGGGCTAGTACATACAATGCCTGAAGCCACTATTACGCAAAGCGTTTCGGGCATGAAAAACTTAAATGACTAAGGCTTAATACTAATTGAGCATAAGGACCAAAATGAATTGAGAACAAAATAAAAAAGAGATAAGAAGGGGGAACATGGCTGAAAAAGCAGCACAAATACAATTCGGTCGATAAAACAGCGTCATTTAAAACAGAACAGACATTGGTTGACAATAGAGGGGTAAGGCAGGTTACAGGGAATTTATTAGGTATAGCTCCTTTTTTATCTTAAACTGGTTGAGAGAGGTACAGTCTTTAACATGGTTGGGAAGGTCATTCCACATTCTGGGTCCCTTGATTTGTAGAGCATTTCTAGTTTGATTAAGTCGTACTCTTGGAATATCAAAACTGTATTTATTTCTGGTGTGGTGCTCATGGGTTCTGTTACAACCTTCTATGAAACTTTTGAGTTCAGGATTGGCATTACAGTTCAGCGTTTTATATATGTATGATACACATGAGAGAATGTGCAGTGACTTAATATCTAACATATTGAGAGATTTGAGTAGGGGTACCGAGTGATGTCTGGGGCCAGAGTTGGATATTGTCCTAATAGCAGCTTTGTGTTGAGTAATTAGAGGACGTAAATGATTTTGGGTAGTAGAACCCCAAGCACAAATACCATAGTTGAGATATGGATAGATGAGGGAGTAATAGAGAGTCACCAGGGCAGGGCGGGGTACATAATATCTGATCTTAGAAAGAATGCCAACAGTTTTTGAAACTTTTTTGATATATTTAGAATGTGTCCCTGGAAATTCAGCTTGTGGTCAATGAGAATGCCAAGGAATTTGCCAACTAATTTGTTACAAATTTGGGTATTGTTTATTTTGAGATTTATTTGATTAGAGGATTTATTGCCAAACAGAATATAAAAAGTTTTGTCAATGTTAAGAGTGAGTTTGTTGGCAGTTAGCCAAAGATGGACTTTATTTAGCTCAGTATTTACTGTGGCATTTAGAGCAAGGGGGTCAGGACTGGAGTAAATGAAGGTTGTGTCGTCAGCAAATAGAATTGGTTTGAGGTGTTGGGAGGCATTTGGAAGGTCATTAATGTAGATGAGAAAGAGGAGAGGGCCAAGTATGCTGCCCTGAGGAACACCAATGTTGATGGGTGGGGTGGGAGAAATTGAATTATTCACAGAAACATACTGGAGCCTGTCAGTAAGGTAGGATTTGAGGTATTGCAGGGAGTGTCCTCTGACTCCATAATGATGTAATTTAAGAAGATTTTGGTGGTTGACTCCTGGTTGGCACCAGGACTCTATACCAACACCACACACCCCTGGCACCTTAGACCACCAGGACTCTATACCAACACCTCACACCCCTGGCACCTTAGACCACCAGGACTCTATACCAACACCTCACACCCCTGGCAGCTTAGACCACCAGGACTCTATACCAACACCACACACCCCTGGCACCTTAGACCACCAGGACTCTATACCAACACCTCACACCCCTGGCACCTTAGACCACCAGGACTCTATACCAACACCTCACACCCCTGGCACCTTAGACCACCAGGACTCTATACCAACACCACACACCCCTGGCACCTTAGACCACCAGGACTCTATACCAACACCACACACCCCTGGCACCTTAGACCACCAGGACTCTATACCAACACCACACACCCCTGGCACCTTAGACCACCAGGACACTATACCAACACCTCACACCCCTGGCACCTTAGACCACCAGGACTCTATACCAGCACCTCACATCCCTGGCACCTTAGACCACCAGGACTCTATACCAACACCTCACACCCCTGGCACCTTAGACCACCAGGACTCTATACCAGCACCTCACATCCCTGGCACCTTAGACCACCAGGACTCTATACCAACACCACACACCCCTGGCACCTTAGACCACCAGGACTAATACCAACACCTCACACCCCTGGCACCTTAGACCACCAGGACTCTATACCAACACCTCACATCCCTGGCACCTTAGACCACCAGGACACTATACCAACACCTCACACCCCTGGCACCTTAGACCACCAGGACTCTATACCAACACCACACATCCCTGGCACCTTAGACCACCAGGACTCTATACCAACACCTCACATCCCTGGCACCTTAGACCACCAGGACTCTATACCAACACCTCACATCCCTGGCACCTTAGACCACCAGGACTCTATACCGACACCACACATCCCTGGCACCTTAGACCACCAGGACTCTATACCAACACCTCACATCCTGGCACCTTAGACCACCAGGACTCTATACCAACACCTCACACCCCTGGCACCTTAGACCACCAGGACTAATACCAACACCTCACACCCCTGGCACCTTAGACCACCAGGACTCTATACCAACACCTCACACCCCTGGCACCTTAGACCACCAGGACACTATACCAACACCACACATCCCTGGCACCTTAGACCACCAGGACTCTATACCAACACCACACATCCCTGGCACCTTAGACCACCAGGACTAATACCAACACCACACATCCCTGGCACCTTAGACCACCAGGACTCTATACCAACACCTCACACCCCTGGCACCTTAGACCACCAGGACACTATACCAACACCACACATCCCTGGCACCTTAGACCACCAGGACACTATACCAACACCACACATCCCTGGCACCTTAGACCACCAGGACTCTATACCAACACCACACATCCCTGGCACCTTAGACCACCAGGACTAATACCAACACCACACATCCCTGGCACCTTAGACCACCAGGACTCTATACCAACACTTCACACCCCTGGCACCTTAGACCACCAGGACACTATACCAACACCTCACACCCCTGGCACCTTAGACCACCAGGACTCTATACCAACACCTCACACCCCTGGCACCTTAGACCACCAGGACTCTATACCAACACCTCACACCCCTGGCACCTTAGACCACCAGGACTCTATACCAACACCTCACACCCCTGGCACCTTAGACCACCAGGACTCTATACCAACACCTCACACCCCTGGCACCTTAGACCACCAGGACTCTATACCAACCCACACATCCCTGGCACCTTAGACCACCAGGACTCTATACCAACACCTCACATCCCTGGCACCTTAGACCACCAGGACTCTATACCAACACCTCACACCCCTGGCACCTTAGACCACCAGGACTCTATACCAACACCTCACACCCCTGGCACCTTAGACCACCAGGACTCTATACCAACACCTCACATCCCTGGCACCTTAGACCACCAGGACACTATACCAACACCTCACATCCCTGGCACCTTAGACCACCAGGACTCTATACCAACACCTCACATCCCTGGCACCTTAGACCACCAGGACTCTATACCAACACCACACACCCCTGGCACCTTAGACCACCAGGACTCTATACCAACACCTCACACCCCTGGCACCTTAGACCACCAGGACTCTATACCAACACCTCACACCCCTGGCACCTTAGACCACCAGGACTCTATACCAACACCTCACATCCCTGGCACCTTAGACCACCAGGACACTATACCAACACCTCACACCCCTGGCACCTTAGACCACCAGGACTCTATACCAACACCACACATCCCTGGCACCTTAGACCACCAGGACTCTATACCAACACCTCACATCCCTGGCACCTTAGACCACCAGGACTCTATACCAACACCTCACATCCCTGGCACCTTAGACCACCAGGACTCTATACCAACACCACACATCCCTGGCACCTTAGACCACCAGGACTCTATACCAACACCTCACATCCCTGGCACCTTAGACCACCAGGACTCTATACCAACACCTCACACCCCTGGCACCTTAGACCACCAGGACTAATACCAACACCTCACACCCCTGGCACCTTAGACCACCAGGACTCTATACCAACACCTCACACCCCTGGCACCTTAGACCACCAGGACACTATACCAACACCACACATCCCTGGCACCTTAGACCACCAGGACTCTATACCAACACCACACATCCCTGGCACCTTAGACCACCAGGACTAATACCAACACCACACATCCCTGGCACCTTAGACCACCAGGACTCTATACCAACACCTCACACCCCTGGCACCTTAGACCACCAGGACACTATACCAACACCACACATCCCTGGCACCTTAGACCACCAGGACACTATACCAACACCACACATCCCTGGCACCTTAGACCACCAGGACTCTATACCAACACCACACATCCCTGGCACCTTAGACCACCAGGACTCTATACCAACACTTCACACCCCTGGCACCTTAGACCACCAGGACTCTATACCAACACCACACACCCCTGGCACCTTAGACCACCAGGACACTATACCAACACCTCACACCCCTGGCACCTTAGACCACCAGGACACTATACCAACACCTCACACCCCTGGCACCTTAGACCACCAGGACTCTATACCAACACCTCACACCCCTGGCACCTTAGACCACCAGGACTCTATACCAACACCTCACACCCCTGGCACCTTAGACCACCAGGACTCTATACCAACACCTCACACCCCTGGCACCTTAGACCACCAGGACTCTATACCAACACCTCACACCCCTGGCACCTTAGACCACCAGGACTCTATACCAACACCACACATCCCTGGCACCTTAGACCACCAGGACTCTATACCAACACCTCACATCCCTGGCACCTTAGACCACCAGGACTCTATACCAACACCTCACACCCCTGGCACCTTAGACCACCAGGACTCTATACCAACACCTCACACCCCTGGCACCTTAGACCACCAGGACTCTATACCAACACCTCACATCCCTGGCACCTTAGACCACCAGGACACTATACCAACACCTCACATCCCTGGCACCTTAGACCACCAGGACTCTATACCAACACCACACATCCCTGGCACCTTAGACCACCAGGACTAATACCAACACCACACATCCCTGGCACCTTAGACCACCAGGACTCTATACCAACACCTCACACCCCTGGCACCTTAGACCACCAGGACACTATACCAACACCACACACCCCTGGCACCTTAGACCACCAGGACACTATACCAACACCTCACATCCCTGGCACCTTAGACCACCAGGACTAATACCAACACCTCACATCCCTGGCACCTTAGACCACCAGGACACTATACCAACACCTCACATCCCTGGCACCTTAGACCACCAGGACTCTATACCAACACCACACACCCCTGGCACCTTAGACCACCAGGACTCTATACCAACACCACACACCCCTGGCACCTTAGACCACCAGGACACTATACCAACACCTCACATCCCTGGCACCTTAGACCACCAGGACTAATACCAACACCTCACATCCCTGGCACCTTAGACCACCAGGACACTATACCAACACCTCACATCCCTGGCACCTTAGACCACCAGGACTCTATACCAACACCACACACCCCTGGCACCTTAGACCACCAGGACACTATACCAACACCTCACATCCCTGGCACCTTAGACCACCAGGACACTATACCAACACCTCACATCCCTGGCACCTTAGACCACCAGGACTCTATACCAGCACCACACATCCCTGGCACCTTAGACCACCAGGACTCTATACCAACACCACACACCCCTGGCACCTTAGACCACCAGGACTCTATACCAACACCACACATCCCTGGCACCTTAGACCACCAGGACTCTATACCAACACCACACACCCCTGGCACCTTAGACCACCAGGACACTATACCAACACCTCACATCCCTGGCACCTTAGACCACCAGGACACTATACCAACACCTCACATCCCTGGCACCTTAGACCACCAGGACTCTATACCAGCACCACACACCCCTGGCACCTTAGACCACCAGGACTCTATACCAACACCACACACCCCTGGCACCTTAGACCACCAGGACACTATACCAACACCACACATCCCTGGCACCTTAGACCACCAGGACACTATACCAACACCACACACCCTGGCACCTTAGACCACCAGGACACTATACCAACACCTCACACCCCTGGCACCTTAGACCACCAGGACTCTATACCAACACCACACATCCCTGGCACCTTAGACCACCAGGACTAATACCAACACCACACATCCTGGCACCTTAGACCACCAGGACTCTATACCAACACCTCACATCCCTGGCACCTTAGACCACCAGGACTCTATACCAACACCTCACACCCCTGGCACCTTAGACCACCAGGACTCTATACCAACACCTCACATCCCTGGCACCTTAGACCACCAGGACTCTATACCAACACCACACATCCCTGGCACCTTAGACCACCAGGACTCTATACCAACACCACACATCCCTGGCACCTTAGACCACCAGGACACTATACCAACACCTCACACCCCTGGCACCTTAGACCACCAGGACTCTATACCAACACCTCACATCCTGGCACCTTAGACCACCAGGACACTATACCAACACCTCACATCCCTGGCACCTTAGACCACCAGGACACTATACCAACACCTCACATCCCTGGCACCTTAGACCACCAGGACACTATACCAACACCTCACATCCCTGGCACCTTAGACCACCAGGACTAATACCAACACCACACATCCCTGGCACCTTAGACCACCAGGACTCTATACCAACACCTCACATCCCTGGCACCTTAGACCACCAGGACTCTATACCAACACCACACACCCCTGGCACCTTAGACCACCAGGACTAATACCAACACCACACATCCCTGGCACCTTAGACCACCAGGACTCTATACCAACACCTCACACCCCTGGCACCTTAGACCACCAGGACACTATACCAACACACACACCCCTGGCACCTCAGCACCTCAGCAAGACACTCACACCATCACGGGAAAGAACACATACAAGCACCTTCATAATGCAACAGTCTCTCACCAGGAATATTTTATGAATACCTGAATCGATAGGCGTAACGCAGACCCCGGTTCGACTCCCGCTCATGATTCACAGTCACGACACCCGTGTTTGTACTCCGGCGTTATGTAAATGTTTTTTCCTATCACCTGGTGCCTCTGTTCACCTAGCAGTAAATAAGTATACCCAGTAGTTTGGCAACTGTTGTGGAATTGCATCCTGAGGCTGATCAACCAGGCTGTGATTGATACGTCAGGCTGCGAGCCGCCGCGTCCAACAGCCTGGTTGACCAGTCCAGCAACCTGGAGGCCTAGGCGGGGACCGGGCCGCGAGGACATTAAACCCCGAAATCATCGCAAGGTACCCACAAGGTACCCACAAGGTACCCGCAAGGTACCCGCAAGGTACCCACAAGGTACCCGCAAGGTACCCACAAGGTACCCGCAAGGTACCCACAAGGTACCCACAAGGTACCCGCAAGGTACCCACAAGGTACCCGCAAGGTACCCGCAAGGTACCCACAAGGTACCCACAAGGTACCCACAAGGTACCCGCAAGGTACCCACAAGGTACCCGCAAGGTACCCACAAGGTACCCACAAGGTACCCGCAAGGTACCCACAAGGTACCCACAAGGTACCCACAAGGTACCCGCAAGGTACCCGCAAGGTACCCACAAGGTACCCGCAAGGTACCCGCAAGGTACCCACAAGGTACCCACAAGGTACCCGCAAGGTACCCGCAAGGTACCCACAAGGTACCCGCAAGGTACCCACAAGGTACCCACAAGGTACCCACAAGGTACCCACAAGGTACCCGCAAGGTACCCGCAAGGTACCCACAAGGTACCCACAAGGTACCTTGTGGGTACCCACAAGGTACCCACAAGGTACCCACAAGGTACCCGCAAGGTACCCGCAAGGTACCCACAAGGTACCCACAATGTACCCGCAAGGTACCCACAAGGTACCCACAAGGCACCCACAAGGTACCCGCAAGGTACCCACAAGGTACCCACAAGGTACCCGCAAGGTACCCGCAAGGTACCCACAAGGTACCACAAGGTACCCACAAGGTACCCACAAGGCACCCACAAGGTACCCGCAAGGTACCCACAAGGTACCCACAAGGTACCCACAAGGTACCCGCAAGGTACCCGCAAGGTACCCACAAGGTACCCACAAGGTACCCGCAAGGTACCCGCAAGGTACTCGCAAGGGAAGGATCAATCCAGCCTGTCAGACCTGCGTTGCCAGCAAGCAAAAATGACCCTAAATACCTTAGCAAACACATTTCTTGCAGGACCACGTTCAATCCTCGCTCGTCCCGGTAACTGGGCGCACTATTCCTTTCTCCCGTCCTATCCTATATCCTAATCCTCCTCCCTGCCAGGTGCTATACTGTTGTAATGGCTCAGAGCTTCCTCGGGATAATTACCTAACTTTATCCTTGTTAGGAGCCCTCGGCGCCGACCTCACCAGAAGTATGGTGAGGGGGAATCTTGGAGGCAGGAAAGACCTGGGTAAATACTGGTTTGGTAAGAAGGTTGTTGATTTACAGCAACCAATTAGCGGGTGATACAGTAAACACGGGATTGATGGATTGTTTCGTGCTAAGGTTAGACACACACACACACACACACACACACACACACACACACACACCACACACACACACACACACACACACACACACACACACACATTAGAAAGAACTTTTTCAGTGTCAGAGTAGTTAGTAAATGGAATGCATTTGGCAGTGATGTGGTGGAGGCTGACTCCATACACAGTTTCAAATGTAGATATGATAGACCCACAGTAGGCTCAGGAATCTGTACACAAGTTGATTGACGGTTGAGAGGCGGGACCAAAGAGCCAAAGCTCAACCCCCGCAAGCACAATTAGGTGAGTACAATTAGGTGAGTACACACACACACACACACACACACACACACACAGAACTCGGAACCAAGTCCGTACAAGACATGATGGACTATGTCACCCAAAAATGTCAGGAGGCTGTAAGCAGGTTTGTCCCAGCCCAACAGGAAAAAACAGAGAAGCAAAGGAAGAATCCGTGGTTTAATAGGGAATGTATGAAAGCAAAGGAGCTGAACAAAAGGGCATGGAGGAACTTCCGTAATAACAGAACACCAGAAAGTAGAGAGAGATACCAGAGAACCAGGAACGAGTATGTCAGTGTGAGAAGAGCAGCTGAGAAAAGGTATGAAAATGATATAGCTAATAAAGCCAAGACTGAACCAAAGCTACTACACAGTCACATCAGGAGGAAGACAACAGTGAAGGAACAGGTGATTAAACTTAGGGTGGGCGAGGACAGGTACACAGAGAATGACAAAGAGGTGTGTGAAGAACTCAACAAAAGGTTCCAGGAGGTCTTTACAATAGAACAGGGAGATATCACGGCGCTGGGAGAGGTGGCAGCAAACCAGGTGACCTTGGATAGGTTCGAAATTACAAGAGATGAGGTCAAAAAGCACCTATTGGAGCTGGATGTGAGAAAAGCTGTTGGGCCGGATGGAATCTCGCCATGGGTATTGAAAGAGTGTGCAGGAGCACTTTGCTTACCACTCTCCATAGTGTATAGTAAGTCACTGGAAACGGGGGACCTACCAGAAATATGGAAGACTGCTAATGTAGTACCAATATACAAAAAGGGTGACAGACAAGAGGCACTGAACTACAGGCCAGTGTCCTTAACTTGTATACCATGCAAGGTGATGGAGAAGATTGTGAGAAAAAACCTAGTAACACATCTGGAGAGAAGAGACTTCGTGACAACCCATCAACATGGGTTCAGGGAGGGTAAATCTTGCCTTACAGGCTTGATAGAATTCTACGATCAGGTGACAAGAATTAAGCAAGAAAGAGAAGGGTGGACGGACTGCATTTTTTTGGACTGTCGGAAAGCCTTTGACACAGTACCCCATAAAAGGTTGATGCACAAGCTGGAGAAACAGGCAGGAGTAACTGGTAGGGCGCTCCAGTGGATAAGGGAGTACCTAAGCAATAGGAAGCAGAGAGTTACAGTGAGGGGTGAGACCTCAGAATGGCGTGAAGTCACCAGTGGAGTCCCACAGGGCTCTGTACTTGGACCTATCCTGTTTCTGATATACGTAAATGATCTCCCAGAGGGTATAGACTCATTCCTCTCAATGTTTGCTGACGACGCCAAAATTATGAGAAGGATTAAGACAGAGGAGGACAGCTTGAGACTTCAAGAAGACCTGGACAAGCTGCAGGAATGGTCGAACAAATGGCTGTTAGAGTTTAACCCAAGCAAATGTAATGTAATGAAGATAGGGGTAGGAAGCAGGAGACCAGATACAAGGTATCATTTGGAGATGAAATACTTCAAGAGTCAGAGAGAGAGAAAAGACCTGGGGGTTGATATCACGCCTAGACCTGTCCCTGAAGCTCATATCAAGAGGATAACATCAGCAGCATATGCCAGGTTGGCTAACATAAGAACGGCCTTTAGAAACTTGTGTAAGGAATCTTTCAGAACATTATATACCACATATGTCAGACCAATCCTGGAGTATGCGGCTCCAGCATGGAGTCCCTATCTAGTCAAGCATAAGACTAAACTGGAAAAGGTTCAAAGGTTTGCCACCAGACTAGTACCCGAGCTGAGGGGTATGAGCTACGAGGAGCGACTGCAGGAATTAAACCTCACTTCGTTGGAAGACAGAAGAGTTAGGGGGGACATGATCACCACATTCAAGATTCTCAGGGGAATCGACAGGGTTGATAAAGACAGGCTGTTTAACACAAGGGGCACACGCACTAGGGGACACAGGTGGAAACTGAGTGCCCAAATGAGCCACAGAGATATTAGAAAGAACTTTTTTAGTGTCAGAGTGGTTGACAAATGGAATGCATTAGGAAGCGATGTGGTGGAGGCTGACTCCATACACAGTTTCAAGTGTAGATATGATAGAGCCCATTAGGCTCAGGAAACTGTACACCTGTTGATTGACGGTTGAGAGGCGGGACCAAAGAGCCAGAGCTACACACACACACACAACACGGCGCTAGAAGAGGTGGCAGCAAACCAGGTGACTTGGAAAGGTTCGAAATTACAAGAGATCAGGTCAAGAACCACCTATTGGAGCTGGATGTGAGAAACAGTATTGGCCGGACGGCATCTCACCATAGGTATTGAAAGAGTGTGCAGGAGCACTTTGTTTGCCATTCTCGATGTGTATAGTAGGTCACTGGAAACGGGAGACGACCAGAAATATGGAAGATGCTAATGTAGTACCAATATACAAAAAAAGGTGACAGACAAGAGGCACTG
>WNGS01159851.1:29092-43053 GCA_020271785.1 Procambarus virginalis
GTTTCCTTGGGAATAGCCATGCCCTAATCCAACTTAAATAGAAACCAATAACCATGAGCCCCTATTTTTTTAATTAGTCTTTCATGTGGCACTGTATCAAAAGCTTTGCTAAAATCAAGGTACACAACATCACAATCCTTACCACTATCAACTGCCTCAACTATGCTGGAATAAAAAGATAGCAAATTTGTTAAACATGAACGGCCATTTGTAAAACCATGTTGCGACTCATTTATTAATTTATGTTTTTCAAGATGATGACGAATTGCATTTGCAATTATCGATTCAAGTAACTTTCCCACAATAGACGTTAGGCTATTGGCCGATAGTTTGATGGAAGTGATCTATCTCCTTTCTTAAAAATGGTACCACATTAGCTACCTTCCATGACTCTGGCACTCTGCCTAACTCTATTGATTTATTAAATATGGTAGACAGTGGCTCGGAAAGCTCCTCTTTGCATTCTTTAAGCACCCTGGCAAACACTTCATCCGGCCCTGGGGATTTGTTTGGTTTTAGTTTTACTAATTGTTTAAGAACATCCTCCCTGGTAACTGCTAAACTAATCAACCTGTCCTCATCCCCACCCACATAGACTTGTTCGGCTGAAGGCATATTGTTAAGTTCTTCTTTAGTAAATGCAGATATAAAATATTTGTTAAAAATACTACTCATCTCCTCGTCATTATCCGTTATTTGACCTGTCTCAGTTTTTAATGGACCTATCCTTTCCCTAGACTTAGTTCGATATAACTGAAAAAATCCTTTAGGATTTGTCTTTGCTTGCCCTGCTATGCGAACTTCATAGTTTCTTTTTGCTTTCCTTATCTCTTTTTTAACATTTCTAACTAGTTGTACGAATTCCTGTTCTAAAGTAACCTCCCCATTTTTAATCCTTTTGTACCAAGCTCTCTTTTTACCTATAAGATTCTTCAAATTCTTTGTTATCCACTTTGGGTCATTAGTAATCGATCTATTCAATTTGTGTGGTATACTACGTTCCTGTGCTTTGTTTAGAATATTCTTAAATAAGTTATATATTGAATCCACATCGAAATCCCCATTTACATCACTTATCGCTGGGTTCATATCTCGCTCCAAGACCGGCCCACACCCTATACCCAAGACTTTCCAATCAATTTGACCCAGAAAATTTCTTAGGCTATTAAAATCAGCTTTTCGAAAATCTGGCACTTTAACAGAACTTTCTCCTACAGGTCTATTCCATTCTATGCTAAATCTGATTTCTTTGTGATCACTGTTCCGTAGCTCACTCCCTATTTCCATGTCCTTAGTTTGTGTTTCAGTGTTAGTTAACACTAAATCTAAAATATTATTTCCCGCGTTGGTTCCTTAATGTGTTGCGTAAGAAAGCAATCGTCAATTAATTCTAGAAAATCTTCTGCTTCACTATTCCCTGTTTTGTTCAACCAGTTTATTCCACTAAAATTAAAGTCACCAATGACATAAATACTATTAGATCTAGATGCCCTAGATATTTCATCCCATAGATGCTTTGCTTCCATTCTGTCTAAATTTGGTGGCCTATATATAACTCCTATTATAATATTATTTGCTTTTTCGTTTAATTCTATCCAAATAGTTTCTGTGTGTGGCTCAGTTTTGATTCCCTCTTTGAGACTACATTTCAAATTGTCCCTAACATATATGGCTACTCCCCCTCCTCGTCTAATATATCGATCTGTGTGAAATAGTTTAAATCCATTTATTTGATATTCAGCTAATAGTTCTCTATTTTCTACATTCATCCACGTTTCCGTAAGTGCAATAATATCTATTTTTTCTGTGCAGACAAGAGCATTTAATTCGTTAATTTTATTTCTTAGACTTATACTGTTTGTGTAATATACCCTAAGTGAATTGTTATTTTGAGGCCCTTCTCTTTCCCTGATCATTTTGCCAATTCCTTTCTCCCACAAACACATACTTTTATTACCTCCTTCCTCCAAATTAATTCCCATACCTCTATCTACTAACAGTTTAAACCCAAACAAACACCTCTAACCACTTCTTCCAACGAGTTCGCAACAGCAATCCCAGCCCTTGATAGATACACCCCATCACGAGCATACATTTTATTTCTTCCATAGAAGTGTTCCCAGTTGTCTATAAAAGATATTGCATTTGATTTGCAATATCTTTCCAGCCGGCAATTGACACCAAGTGCCCTCGTCATCCATTCATTTCCCACTCCCTTTCTTGGAAGAATGCCACATATGATCGGGATTCCTCCCTTGCTCCTAACTAATTCAATGGCTGTCCTGAATCTCTGTATTAGTTCCTCACTCCTAACTCGTCCAATATAACGCTGAATAACAATGACATAACGATTGTGGCCAATTGAGCAGTTCAGCCTACATTAGCACTCTGCCACAACACAGCTATAGGGGGAGTATGTTGGCTGTGATGTTCAACACTGGTGTAGGGAGCTGCGTTCACCATGTTCAACACAGCCGTAGGGAGCTACGTTCAACATGTTCAACACTGCCGTAGGGAGCTGCGTTCACCATGTTCAACACAGCCGTAGGGAGCTACGTTCAACATGTTCAACACTGCCGTAGGGAGCTGCGTTCAACATGTTCAACACAGCCGTAGGGAGCTACGTTCAACATGTTCAACACTGCCGTAGGGAGCTACGTTCACCATGTTCAACACTGCTGTAGGGAGCTACGTTCACCATGTTCAACACTGCTGTAGGGAGCTACGTTCAACATGTTCAACACTGCCGTAGGGAGCTACGTTCAACATGTTCAACACAGCCGTATGGGCTCTGTTGCAACTGCTCGTTGCAACAACACAGCCACGCGCCAGATTGAGCGCATTAATTGCAAATTGCAACAGATTGTCAGATGGATAATGCCGGGTTAGGATAGCGTGACCCCAAGTGATAGCAACAGTCTGGTACACTGCAGAGATATTACACTGTAGAGACATTACACTGTAGAGTCATTACACTGCAGAGATATTACACTGTAGAGATATTACACTGTAGAGTCATTACACTGTAGAGATATTACAC
This sequence comes from Procambarus virginalis, assembly GCA_020271785.1. Lineage (NCBI taxonomy): Eukaryota > Metazoa > Arthropoda > Malacostraca > Decapoda > Cambaridae > Procambarus > Procambarus virginalis. The sequence continues at coordinate 32,133 of WNGS01159851.1, forward strand.
TGTAGAGATATTACACTGTAGAGTCATTACACTGTAGAGATATTACACTGTAGAGACATTACACTGTAGAGGCATTACACTGTAGAGACATTACACTGTAGAGACATTACACTCTAGAGACATTACACTGTAGAGATATTACACTGTAGAGATATTACACTGTAGAGATATTAAACTGTAGAGGCATTACACTGTAGAGACATTACACTGTAGAGACATTACTCTGTAGAGACATTACACTGTAGAGACATTACACTGTAGAGATATTACACTGTAGAGGCATTACACTGTAGAGACATTACACTTTAGAGACATTACACTGCAGAGACATTACACTGTATAGACATTTCTCTGTAGAGACATTACACTGCAGAGACATTACACTGTAGGTTCATTACACTGTAGAGACATTACACTGCAGAGACATTACACTGTAGGTTCATTACACTGTAGAGATATTACACTGTAGAGACATTACACTGTAGAGACATTACACTGCAGAGACATTACACTGTAGGTTCATTACACTGTAGGTTCATTACACTGTAGAGACATTACACTGCAGACACATTACACTGTAGGTTCATTACACTGTAGGTTCATTACACTGTAGAGACATTACACTGCAGAGACATTACACTGTAGGTTCATTACACTGTAGAGACATTACACTGCAGAGACATTACACTGTAGGTTCATTACACTGTAGAGACATTACACTGTAGAGACATAACACTGTAGAGATATTACACTGCAGAGACATTACACTGTAGAGACATAACACTGTAGAGACATTACACTGCAGAGACATTACACTGTAGGTTCATTACACTGTAGAGACATTACACTGTAGAGACATTACACCGTAGAGACATTACACTGTAGAGACATTACACTGTAGAGACATTACACTGTAGAGACATTACACTGTAGAGACATTACACTGTAGAGACATTCCACTGTAGAGATAGTACACTGTAGAGACATTACACTGTAGAGACATTACACTGTAGAGATATTACACTGTAGAGACATTACACTGTAGAGACATTACTCTGTAGAGACATTACACTGTAGAGACATTACACTGTAGAGATATTACACTGTAGAGATATTACACTGTAGAGACATTACACTGAAAAGACATTACACTGTAGAGACATTACACTGTAGAGATTTTACACTGTAGAGATATTACACTGTAGAGACATTACACTGTAGAGACATTACACTGTAGAGATATTACACTGTAGAGACATTACACCGTAGAGACATTACACTGTAGAGACTTTACACTGTAGAGATATTACACTGTAGAGACATTACACTGTAGAGACATTACACTGTAGAGATATTACACTGTAGAGACATTACACTGTCGAGACATTACACTGTAGAGTCATTACACTGTAGAGACATTACACTGTAGAGACATTACACTGTAGAGACATTTCACTGTAGAGATATTACACTGTAGAGACGTTACACTGTAGAGACATTACACTGTAGAGACATTACACTGTAGAGACATTACACTGTAGAGACATTACACTGTAGAGACATTACACTGCAGAGACATTACACTGTAGAGAGATTACAGTGTATCACAGTGCTCCACTATACCACCAAGCACAAGAACAATTGTCCCAGGGAGACGGAACAAGACACAAATGGTACTGGAACTAAGAAAGTTGTACACAACAGGGAATCATTACCACAGGAAAGCGGAACATTTATATCAAAATTGGATATTGTAAATTCTGTGAGATTATTCCCTACAAGGGGGGGGAATATTTTATCTAGAAAGGGGTGTGTAATGCCCCTCATTAGTGGGTGTATCAGTAGGTTTGTCTCTGTGTACCAGGATGGGCGATTACTTTATCAGTAATGAATACAGTTATAATTGGATGGGAGATTATTACGAACTTATTATTTAATTAATAATAATATTAGGTTAGAATATAATTAGAATTATTACGGACACGAGGAATACATTACGTCAACAAAAAGATATCGTGCAACAATAAGATATCTAAATATTTTAAGACATTGTATTTCTGCAATATGTTAATATCAATATTATGAAGATAATGGTTTTTACAACTTAAGATATTTTTTCCCACTGTAATTTAACATTTCCACGGGAATTTAACCTTTTTTACTAGAGTGAACTTTGTGAAAGTTTCTAATAGAAAGGCCAGCTGGTATTTTTACGATACAAAAGGCCATTTAGTTTGACATTTTGTATGAAAATATTTTCAATTTTCCAGGAAAGACAAAATTTCATTCGGAATTTGAAATATATATATTTGCTGCAAAAATATTTGAACAGGATTCATATTGATGCAGAGTACGAGTCACAACAACTTGGCTGGAACATAGACAGCCAACCTACACATCTGAAACATAAATTATATTAGAACATTGCGGCCCATGTGTCACTACAACACACCAGGGACACACAACAACACACCAGGGACACACTACAACACACCAGGGACACACTGCAACACACCAGGGACACACTACAACACACCAGGGACACACAACAACACACCAGGGACACACTACAACACACCAGGGACACACTACAACACACCAGGGACACACTACAACACACCAGAGACACACTACAACACACCAGAGACACCAACAACACACCAGGGACACACTACAACACATCAGGGACACACTACAACACACCAGACACACAGTTATACATCAGGGACACACTACACACACCAGACACACAGTCATACATCAGGGAACACTACAACACACCAGACACACAGTAATACAACAGGGACACACTACAACACACCAGACACACAGTAATACATCAGGGACACACTACAACACACCAGACACACAGTAATACAACAGGGACACACTACAACACACCAGACACACAATAATACATCAGGGACACACTACAACACACCAGACACACAGTAATACAACAGGGACACACTACAACACACCAGACACACAGTAATACAACAGGGACACACTACAACACACCAGACACACAGTAATACAACAGGGACACACTACAACACACCAGACACACAGTAATACATCAGGGACACACTACAACACACCAGACACACAGTAATACATCAGGGACACACTACAACACACCAGACACACACTACAACACACCAGGGACACACTGCAACACACCAGACACACACTACAACACACCAGAGACACACAACAACACACCAGACACACACTACAACACACCAGAGACACACTACAACACACCAGACACACTGCAACACACCAGACACACACAACAACACACCAGGGACACACTACAACACACCAGGGACACACTACAACACACCAGAGACACACTACAACACACCAGACACACTACAACACACCAGGGACACACTACAACACACCAGGGACACACTGCAACACACTACAACACACCAGGGACACACTACAACACACCAGGGACACACTACAACACACCAGGGACACACTACAACACACCAGGGACACACTACAACACACCAGGGACACACAAAACAACACACCAGGGACACACTACAACACACTAGGGACACATTACAACACACCAGGGACACACTACAACATACCAGGGACACACTACAACACACCAGACACACACTACTACACACCAGGGACACACTACAACACACCAGGGACACACTACAACACACCAGGGACACACTACAACACACCAGGGACACACAAAACAACACAACAGGGACACACTACAACACACCAGGGACACATTACAACACACCAGGGACACACTACAACATACCAGGGACACACTACAACACACCAGGGACACACTACAACATACCAGGGACACACTACAACACACCTGACACACTACAACACACCAGGGACACACTACAACACACCAGACACACTACAACACGCCAGGGACACACTACAACACACCAGGGACACACTACAACACACCAGGGACACACTACAACACACCAGACACACTACAACACGCCAGGGACACACTACAACACACCAGGGACACACTACAACACACCAGGGACACACTGCAACACACCAGGGACACACTACAACACACCAGGGACACACAACAACACGCCAGGGACACACTACAACACACCAGGGACACACTACAACACACCAGGGACACACTACAACACACCAGGAACACACTACAACACACCAGGGACACACACTATGTGTCCGACCACAGTGTACTGGTGTTTGAGTACTTGATTGAAGAAGGGTTATTGAACTCGAGGAGGGATACCGAAACCAAAAGGTTAGCATACCGAAAGGGAAACTATGAGGGGATAAGAACATTTCTGGCAGAAATACCACGGGAAACAGAGCTCAGGGGAAAGACGGCTCAAGATATGATGGATTACATCACGCAGAAGTGCAAGGACGCAGCAAACAAATTTGTCCCAGTCCAAAAGGAAAACAGAGAAATGAAAATGAGAAACCCATGGTTTAATCAGAGATGTAAGCTAGCTAAGCAGCAAAGTAAAAGGGCATGGAGAAACTATAGGAATAACAGGACTCTGGAGAGCAGAGAAAGATACCAGAACGCCAGGAATGAATATGTCAGGATGAGAAGAGAGGCGGAAAGACAATACGAAAATGATATCGCAAGCAAGGCAAAGACTCAGCCTAAATTGTTGCATAGCCACATCAGGAGAAAAACAACAGTAAAGGAACAGGTTATGAAACTGAGGATAGGGGCGGAAGGATTCACTACAAATGACAAGGAAGTGTGTGAGGAGTTGAATAAGAAATTCCAGGAGGTCTTCACCTTCGAGCAAGGAGAAATTCCAGAGATAAGAGAGGGAATAGCTAACCAGGAACCACTGGAAGACTTTGAGATTACCAGCGGGGAAGTAAGGAAGTGTTTACTAGAGTTGGATGTGACAAAGGCTATAGGCCCAGATGGAATCTCCCCATGGGTTCTAAAGGAAGGAGCAAGAGAACTGTGCCTACCACTCTCCATTGTGTATAACAAGTCACTGGCAACAGGGGAACTGCCAGGTATTTGGAAAGCAGCTAACGTAGTCCCGATATACAAGAAAGGGGATAGACAGGAGGCACTGAACTACAGGCCAGTGTCCCTAACCTGCATACCATGCAAGCTGATGGAGAAGATTGTGCGAAAAAAACTAGTGGAGCATCTGGAGCGAAGGAACTTTGTAACACAGCACCAACATGGGTTCAGGGATGGCAGGTCCTGCCTCACAGGGTTACTTGAATTCTACGACCAGGCAACAAAAATAAGGCAAGAAAGAGAAGGGTGGGCAGACTGCATATTTTTGGATTGTCAAAAAGCCTTTGATACAGTGCCACACAAGAGGCTAGTGCGAAAGTTGGAGATGCAGGCTGGAGTGAAAGGGAAGGTACTCCGGTGGATAGAGGAGTACCTAAGCAACAGGAGACAACGAGTCTGTGTGAGGGGTGAAGTCTCAGATTGGCGAGACGTTACAAGTGGAGTCCCGCAGGGGTCAGTCCTTGGACCTATACTGTTTCTGGTATATGTAAATGATCTCCCAGAGGGTATAGATTCGTTCCTCTCAATGTTTGCCGACGATGCAAAAATTATGAGGAGGATTGAAACAGAGGATGATAGTAGGAGGCTACAAGATGACCTAGATAGACTGAGTGAATGGTCCAACAAATGGCTGTTGAAGTTCAACCCAAGTAAATGCAAAGTAATGAAACTAGGCAGTGGATACAGGAGGCCAGACACAGGATACAGAATAGGGGATGAAGTACTTAATGAAACAGACAGAGAGAAAGATCTAGGAGTTGATATCACACCAAACCTGTCTCCTGAAGCCCACATAAAGAGAATAACGTCTGCGGCATATGCGAGGCTGGCTAACATCAGAACGGCGTTCAGGAACCTGTGTAAGGAATCATTCAGAATCTTGTACACCACATATGTAAGACCAATCCTGGAGTACGCGGCCCCAGCATGGAGCCCGTACCTTGTCAAGCACAAGACGAAGCTGGAAAAAGTCCAAAGGTATGCTACTAGACTAGTCCCAGAACTAAGAGGCATGAGTTATGAGGAAAGGCTGCGGGAAATGCAACTTACGACACTGGAAGACAGAAGAGTAAGGGGGGACATGATCACAACCTACAAAATCCTCAGGGGAATTGACCGGGTAAACAAGGATGAACTATTCAACACTGGAGGGGCGCGAACAAGGGGACACAGGTGGAAGCTGAGTACCCAAATGAGCCACAGAGACATTAGAAAGAACATTTTCAGTGTCAGAGTAGTTAGTAAATGGAATGCACTAGGCAGTGATGTGGTGGAGGCTGACTCCATACACAGTTTCAAATGTAGATATGATAGAGCCCAGTAGGCTCAGGAAACTGTACACCAGTTGATTGACAGTTGAGAGGCGGAACCAAAGAGCCAAAGCTCAACCCCCGCAAGCACAATTAGGTAGGCAATTAGGTGAGCACACAAAACAACACACCAGGGACACATTACAACACACCAGGGACACACTACAACACACCAGGGACACACAACAACACACCAGGGACACACGACAACACACCAGGGACACACAAAACAACACACCAGGGAAACACTACAACACATCAGGGACACACTACAACACACCAGGGACACACTACAACACACCAGGGACACACAACACACCTGGGACACACTACAACACACCAGGGACACACTATAACACACCAGGGACACACTACAACACACCAGGGACACACTACAACACACCAGGGACACACAACACACCAGGGACACACTACAACACACCAGGGACACACTACAACACACCAGGGACACACTACAACACACCAGGGACGCACTACAACACACCAGGGACACACAACACACCAGGGACACACAACAACACACCAGGGACACACTACAACACACCAGGGACACACAACACACCTGGGACACACTACAACACACCAGGGACACACTATAACACACCAGGGACACACTACAACACACCAGGGACACACTATAACACACCAGGGACACACTACAACACACCAGGGACACACTACAACACACCAGGGACACACTACAACACACCAGGGACACACTACAACACACCAGGGACACACTACAACACACCAGGGACACACTACAACACACCAGGGACACACTACAACACACCAGGGACACACTACAACACACCAGGGACACACTACAACACACCAGGGACACACTACAGCACACCAGGGACACACAACAACACACCAGGGACACACAACAACACACCAGGGACACACAACAACACACCAGGGACACACAACACACCAGGGACACACTACAACACTCTAGGGACACACTACAACACACCAAGGACACACTACAACACACCAGGGGCACACTACAACACACCAGGGACACACTACAACACACCAGGGACACACAAAACAACACACCAGGGACACACTACAACACACCAGGGACACATTACAACACACCAGGGACACACTACAACATATCAGGGACACACTACAACACACCAGACACACACTACAACACACCAGGGACACACAACACACCAGGGATAAACTACAACACACCAGGGACACACACACTACAACACACAAGGGACACACTACAACACACCAGGGACACACTACAACACACCAGGGTCACACTACAACACACCAGGGACACACTACAACACACCAGGGACACACAACAACACACAAGGGACACACTACAACACACAAGGGACACACTACAACACACCAGGGACACACTACAACACATCAGGGACACACTACAACACACCAGGAACACACTACAACACACCAGGGACACACAACAACACACCAGGGACACACAAAACAACACAACAGGGACACACTACAACACACCAGGGACACACTACAACACACCAGGGACACACTACAACACACCAGGGACACACTAAAACACACCAGGGACACACAAAACAACACAGCAGGGACACACTACAACACACCAGGGACACACTAAAACACATCAGGGACACACAAAACAACACAGCAGGGACACACTACAACACACCAGGGACACACTAAAACACACCAGGGACACACAAAACAACACAGCAGGGACACACTACAACACACCAGGGACACACTAAAACACACCAGGGACACACAAAACAACACACCAGGGACACACTACAACACACCAGGGACACTATAACACACCAGGGACACACTACAACACACCAGGGACACACAGCAACACACCAGGGACACACTACAACACACCAGGGACACACTACAGCACACCAGGGACACACAACAACACACCAGGGACACACAACAACACACAGGGACACACAACAACACACCAGGGACACACAAAACAACACACAGGGACACACAAACAACACACCAGGGACACACAACAACACACCAGGGACACACTACAACACACCAGGGACACACTACAACACACCAGGACACACTACAACACACAGGGACACACTACAACACACCAGGGACACACTACAACACACAGGGACACACACAACACACCAGGGACACACAACAACACACCAGGGACACACACACAACACACCAGGGACACACTACAAACACACCAGGGACACACTACAACACACCAGGGACACTATAACACACCAGGGACACACTACAACACACCAGGGACACACTACAACACACCAGGGACACACTACAACACACCAGGGACACACAACAACACACCAGGGACACACAACAACACACCAGGGACACACAACAACACACCAGGGACACACAAAACAACACACCAGGGACACACAAAACAACACACCAGGGACACACAACAACACACCAGGGACACACTACAACACACAGGGACACACTACAACACACCAAGGACACACTACAACACACCAGGGACACACTACAACACACCAGGGACACACTACAACACACCAGGGACACACAACACACCAGGGACACACAACAACACACCAGGGACACACAACAACACACCAGGGACACACTACAACACACCAGGGACACACTACAACACACCAGGGACACTACAACACACCAGGGACACACTACAACACACCAGGGACACACTACAACACACCAGGGACACACTACAACACACCAGGGACACTATAACACACCAGGGACACACTACAACACACCAGGGACACACTACACACACCAGGGACACACTACAACACACCAGGGACACACTACAACACACCAGGGACACACTACAACACACCAGGGACACACTACAACACACCAGGGACACACTATAACACACCAGGGACACATTACAACACACCAGGGACACACAACAACAACCAGGAACACGCTACAACACACCAGACACACAGTAATACAACAGGGACACACTACAACACACCAGGGACACACTACAACACACCATGGACACACAAAACAACACACCAGGGACACACTACAACATACCAGGGACACACTACAACACACCAGGGACACACTGCAACACACCAGAGACACACTACAACACACCAGAGACACACTACGACACACCAGACACACACTACAACACACCAGAGACACACTACAACACACCAGAGACACACTACAACACACCAGAGACACACAACAACACACCAGGGACACACTACAACACATCAGGGACACACTACAACACACCAGACACACAGTAATACATCAGGGACACACTACAACACACCAGACACACAGTAATACAACAGGGACACACTACAACACACCAGACACACAGTAATACATCAGGGACACACTACAACACACCAGACACACAGTAATACAACAGGGACCCACTACAACACACCAGACACACAGTAATACAACAGGGACACACTACAACACACCAGACACACAGTAATACATCAGGGACACACTACAACACACCAGACACACAGTAATACAACAGGGACACACTACAACACACCAGACACACAGTAATACAACAGGGACACACTACAACACACCAGACACACAGTAATACAACAGGGACACACTACAACACACCAGACACACAGTAATACATCAGGGACACACTACAACACACCAGACACACAGTAATACATCAGGGACACACTACAACACACCAGACACACACTACAATACACCAGGGACACACTGCAACACACCAGACACACACTACAACACACCAGACACACAACAACACACCAGACACACCACACACACCAGAGACACACTACAACACACCAGACACACTACAACACACCAGGGACACACTACAACACACCAGGGACACACTACAACACACCAGGGACACACAACAACACACCAGGGACACACTACAACACACCAGGGACACACAACACGCCAGACACACACTGCAACACACCAGACACACACTACAACACACCAGAGACACACAACAACACACCAGACACCGCATCACACCAGACACACACAACAACACACCAGGGACACACTACAACACACCAGGGACACACTACAACACACCAGAGACACACTACAACACACCAGACACACACTACAACACACCAGGGACACACTACAACACACCAGGGACACACAAACACACCAGGGACACACTACAACACACCAGGGACACACTACAACACACCAGGGACACACTACAACACACCAGGGACACACTACAACACACCAGGGACACACAAAAAAACACACAGGGACACACTACAACACACCAGGGACACATTACACACACCAGGGACACACTACAACATACCAGGGACACACAACAACACACCTGACACACACTACACAACACCAGGGACACACTACAAACACCAGGGACACACTACAACACACCTGACACACACTACAACACACCAGGGACACACTACAACACACCAGACACACTACAACACGCCAGGGACACACTACAACACACCAGGGA
>WNGS01159855.1:2578-16360 GCA_020271785.1 Procambarus virginalis
CCCCTGCCACAGATATGGAAGCGTATCCGCAAGATAGCGGGTAAGTTCGTTCCCGATGTTTCCTCGGTCCTTCACCTCCGTGGTACTCTTGTGGCGGACCCGTTGCAGGTCGCTACCGAACTGGGTTCCCACTTTTCGTCTGTTAGCTCTGGTTTTCATCTTCCCCAATCTTTCCTTCTTCATAAACCTGTCCTTGAGTCTCGTTCTTTAGATTTCTGCACTCGTCTTCGACTTTCCTATACGATCCCTTCTCTCTCTCTGAACTTCGTTCTGCCCTGGCCCTCTGCGGTTCTATAGCGGCGGACTCCGATGGTATTCAATAAGAGATGCTTCGCCATCTCCCTCCGTGCACGTCTCAGTATTTACTGAGTCTGCATAATCGGATCTGGGAGTCGTCGTCAATCCTGAGGACTGGCTCGATGCCGATGTCCTCCTTGTTCGCAAACTAGGGTCTCTGGGAACTTCCCCTAAAGACTTTCGCCCTATTACCCTCACAAGTTGTGTCTGCAAACTCTTTGAACGTATGGTTAACGTTCGTCTGATGTGGTTCCTGGAACACCATCACCTCTCCCTTTCTCAATTTGGTTTCCGCAAGTGCCGCAGCACGACAGATGTTCTGGTGAACTTGGAGGTCTATATTCGTAATGCTTTTGCTGCGAGGACCTCCGTTGTTGCTGTCCTTTTGGCCTGGAAAAGGCTTACGACACCACTTGGCGATATCATATTCTATCCCAGCTTCATTCTTTTGGCCTTCGTGGTGATCTCCCTCTCTTTCTCCGCAGCTTCCTCTCTCGTCGTTCTTTTCGGGTGCGCCTTGGTACCGCTCTCTCTGCCTCTTTTCAGCAATACGAAAGTGTGCCCCAGGGTAGTGTTCTGAGCACTACTCTTTTTCTGGTTGCCCTCAATGGTCTTCTTTCCTCTCTTCCTTCAGGTGTCTTCTCTGCTCTCTATATCGATGATCTTACCCTTGCTGTCAGGTGATGATTCACCTCTATTTCAGTGCCGGCTTCAACCTGCGATTGATGCCATGTCATCTTGGGCCACCGATCATGGCTTCAAGTTTTCAACTTCTAAGACTTGTGCCATGTCTTTTACTCGGAAACAGGTCGTTCTTCGTCCCTCTTTGTCACTTTATGGTCATCCCCTTGAGTACAAAGATTCCGCGAAGCTTTTGGGGTTATTCCTTGACACTCGTTTGTCTTGGTCTCCCCATATCTCTTACCTCCGTGTTGAGTGCTCTAAGGCCCTTACCCTCCTTCGAGTATTGTCTCATACTTCTTGGGTATGGATTATATTTTGAAAATGCAAAGCTGAAAAATATTGCTATGTATTTGAACAAAAATGCAATTTACCGAATTGGTGGTGATTTCGACAACCATTACTCCCGCCTTTATTACGAAACTTTGAAGACATTAGGGTTAGAGCGTGATTCGCTACTAGGCTATGACACTTTCGCGCTTAGCGGACTAGCGTTAACGTCCAATCTTTTAAGTCCCTGGATACTTTGCCGACGCACCCGCTAGTCCAACGATAAAATATTTGTATAAATTCCATTTTCTATCCGATTTTGTTGGGGATAGTTTAGAAATGTTCGCCATGAAATTTACGTTTTTCTAATAACCGAAGAGCTTATTAAAGAAAACGGCATGGCAGTGATTCATCTTGGTATAACAATTGTATGCCGCCGCGGGTAACACTTCAGCCACTTCCAACCGTCTTGTGGGTTGGTTGCGACATTGATTCTATATTTATATGCATATGTCCGTATAGAGAATTTTATTGCGGTTCCAATGATACCATAATCAATGATGTAGGATAAATGTGGTCATCGCAATCATTAAGAGAGTGGAAACATTTGTTGCTGTTTGGCGCTCTCGCCAACAGTTTGGCGAGAGCATCTGTTTCTGTTTGAACTGTTTCAAACAGTTTCTGTTTGGCAGTATTTTATATGTATGTTCTTATAGAGAATTCTATTGCGAACACAGTGATACCAAATTTAAATACGTAGGTCTACAATTAGTGTCAGGACAGTAAAAAGAGTATACACTTTTCGCTCCTACCGCTTAAGCGCGCGAGACGCCCAAAGCACATAGGGTAAGTTTTTTTATGCTTCCTAGAAAGCGCGAAAGTGTAATTAATAAGGGGAGATCAATATTCGCCTTGAGTTAAGCACCATTCAAATAAAATATTCCCTCCCTGTGGAGAAATCTGGCAACTTGCGTATGGAGCTTGAATTTCGACTAAGACCTTTTGTTCGATGGTACCCATGTAGAAGTTTGCAAACAGGACACCTAGGGGAGAACCCATGGCGACCCCATCTACTTGCTTATACATGTGCCCATCCGGGCTCAAGAAGGGTGCCTCTTTAGTACAAGCTTGGAGTAGTTTCCTTAGAATATTTTCTGGTATGTCAAGAGGAGTACAGGCTGGATCACGATACACTCTGTCCGCTATCATCCCGATTGTTCATCCACAGGTACATTGGTAAACAGTGATTCTACGTCCAACGAGGCTCTTATCCCTGTGGCCCGTGTTCCCCGCAGTAAGTCAACAAATTCCTTTAGAGACGTCTGGCTGAAGGCGCAAGGGACATTAGGAGTCAGCAAGCCGTTGAGTCGCTTCACCAGTCTGTACGTAGGTGTGGGTATCTGGCTGATGATTGGCCGAAGTGGGTTTCCAGGCTTGTGTGTCTTGACATTTCCATATGCGTATCCAGGTTTGTATTCTCCAATAATCTTTGGCGGGTGGAGTCCGGATTTCTTGGCATTCACAGTTTCGATCAATTTGTTGACCTTTGCATTCAATTCGGCTGTAGTGTCCTTCGTTACTCTTTGGAATTTAGTTTGGTCAGAGAGTATGAGGTTCATTTTCGCCGGATATTCGTCTTTTTTAAGAATGACGTATATTGGCGACTTGTCACCTCTCCTGACGACTCCTTGTTCTCACGAAGGGTCTTAGCTGCCGCTTTGAGCTCAGGGGACAGTATGGTGCTTCTGTAGTTGCCTCGATTCTTACCTCCAGCGATAAGTTCTGCTTGTAAGGTGTCCTTGGTGGTGACCTTTTTTTGTGTCTCGATGTCGAATATGTCGTCCAACAGGATTTCCAACTCTACTTTCCGGGCCATCTCACTTGGTCTGGACATAACGTGGCAGTTTATACCCAGATTTACGAGAGTGACTTGGTCCTCAGAGAGGTTGATTCCTGCAAGGTTCAGGAATCCGTCTCTCGGTCGTGGAATTGCCATAGGTCCTCCATATAATGTTGTTAGTTTCTTGATTATCCTGGTCCAGGATAATCAAGAAACCAATTTTTGGGGCAACACATAAAGAACACAAATGCGAACAAGCCTGAATGGTCCCCAGGACTATATGCAACTGAAAACTCACACCCCAGAAGTTTGTATTCCTCACGTGTTGCCCCCAAAAAATTAGGTGATTTGATAAAATGCTATGCCCAAGTTACCATCCGAGTGCAGGCGGGGAAGTGGTTCAAATAGCTTCGGCTATCACTTTCTTTTGTCCGGTCGTGATGGTCAAGTGGATTAATGCGTCCCTGTACATACGAGTTGCGTTGCTCCTGGCAGTATGGGTTCGAGTCACTTCTGGGGTGTGAGTTTTCAGTTGCATATAGTCCTGGGGACCATTCAGGCTTGTTCGCATTTGTGTCCTTACGTGTTGCCCCAAAAATGAGGTGATTGATAAAATGCTATGCCCAAGATTACCATCCGAGTGCCGGTGGGAAAGTGGTTCAAATAGCGTCGGCTATCACTTCCTTTTGTCTGGTCGTGATGGTCGAGTGGATTAAGGCGTCCCTGTACATACCAGTTGCGTTGCTCCTGGCAGTATGGGTCCGAGTCACTTCTGGGGTGTGAGTTTTCAGTTGCATATAGTCCTGGGGACCATTCAGGCTTGTTCGCATATATATATATATATATATATATATATATATATATATATATATTATATATATATATATATATATATATATATATATATATATATATATATATGCTACGTTTACAGAGAACACACACACACACACAAATATATAACAATTAAACAATCAGCGTTCGAAGACCTCGTCCAGCTCCTCGGAGGTTTGGTGCGTACCCAGGATACAGCACGCATTTCCCCTCTGCAGCGCGACACTGAGGCGCTGGAACAGGAAACTGGCTGCTCGTGGGTCTCTAGTTTTCCCTAGAGTTTCTAGAGTTCTCTAGAGTTTTTTCCCTTTCCCTAGAGGGTCTCCAGTTTTCCCTATATATATATATAGGGAAAACATATATATATATATATATAGGGAAAACATATATATATATATATATATATATATATATATATATATATATATATATATATATATATATATATATATATATATATATATATATATATATATATATATATATATATATATAGGTGTATACTAGCAGCAGGTTTTCTTTTATGCATGTCTTTGAATATGAGTGCATATTCCGTATTTACTATTTTCTGATTTAGGGTTTCTGTCCCTCTTACATATCTTGTGATATACTCTCGCATCAGGGTTCAGCTGGAAGAGGAGTTCACCAAAAGTTATGTTGTTTTCAAGGTGAAGAAAAGAAATTGAATAACTGAAAATTTTTTTACACTTATTATAAAATCGAACGAAGTTTCGAACCTACATGGTTCATTTTCAAGTAATGTTGCAATACAGAACGTTATATTTTATACCAATAGCGGGTCAGGTGACTACCAATGGATCGAACAATGGGGTCAGGTATAAATTGGGTAGATATGAAGGAGGAAAGAAGTTTGGATAAATAGGGTACATACAAAGATTAATCAAGCGTAGTGGGCCTTGTTTGTCGAGCAGTGTTTTCTATGTTGGCTTCTTGACGTTCTGGTCTTGTTCTTACTTTCATGGTGGGTAGAGTGAATAGTTTAGTAATTTGAGTATTTATGGTAGGTTGTTCTACTTTTATGTGGATTGCTTCAAGAATTTATAATCTTCTTTCATCTTGGGTGTTGTCTATTATAAAAGTGTTTATATTCAACGTTTCTCTTGTTAGGATGTTGTCATGGGATTGTGATTTCTGGGGGCACCAGATCAAACGCCTCGTCAGCTTGGTCGACGTCATACCTATGTACTTAGATTGAAGGTTACATCCTTCATGGGGGCAGGTGTACATGTATCCAACGTTTCACTGCTGTAAAGGGTTCTCCGTCGGCTTCGGGCTGTTTTTGATAAGGCGCTCGGTAGTCTTCTTGGTTTTGTAGAAAATGATCAGGTCTATGTTTTGGTTAGGAGTAATGCTTTTTACTCCTTTTCGGATTATTTCTTTCATTATTCTTTCTTCTTTTTTATGTTCACTGTGCATGGTTGATTTGCAATATAAATTTATTGGAGGTATTGTGATTTCTTTTCTAGGTTCTGGATTATACCAGCGGTCCAAGTGTCTTCTTATAGCAGCGTTTATTTCCGTGTTACTATATCCGTTGTTCACCAATACCTGAGTTATTCTTTCAAACTCTCTACTCACGTTGCTCCATTCCTAGCAGTGGGTATGCGCTCGACGAATATAAGCCTTGAGAACACTGGCTTTGTATCTTTGGGGGCACTCACTTCTACCGTTCAGGTATAATTCCATGTTGGTAGGCTTAGTATATACGTTGGTGCTTAAAGCGGTTCCTGTTTTTGTTATTAGTACATCCAAGAATAGCAGACTTTTATTTTCACCATTTTCAAATGTAAATCGGAGTTCTAACTCTCTCTCTCTCTCTAGATGGCTTTTTAGATCAATTAGATCGTCTGAGTCTTTTACTATGACGAGTATGTCATTTACATAAAGCAACCCGTCCTCGCAAATTCGTATAGTCAATATTGACTTATTAAATAAGTGCATATGTGACATACTTAACATAATAGTTTCCCTTGAAAAGCTTCGTAGAAAACACCGACCTTACCTAACCTACTTAGTATGTTAAGATAAGCATCTTATTGCTTTGTAATTACAATTATTACCTAACCTATACCTATAATAGGTTAAGTAACAATTGTAATTACGAAGCTATAAGATGCTTATTTTAACATACTAAGTAGGTTAGGTAAGGTCGGTGTTTTCTATGAAGCTTTTCAAGGGAAACTATTACGATTAGTATGTCACCTATGCAGGTAACTAATAAGTCAATATTGACTATACGAATTTGCGAGGACGGGTTGACATAAAGGCAGTATACAGTTGGTTTTTGTCTGCTACTGAAGACTCTGTCCTCGATGGTTCCCATATAAAAATTAGCAAATATTACTCCTAAGGGGAAGCCCATTGCTACTCCGTCTATTTGTAGATACATGTCTCGTTGTGGACTGATGAAAGGGGCTTCCTTTGTACATGCCTCGAGAAGACTCTTCAAGTGAGGCTCGGGTATGTCAAATTTGAGGGTGCTCTCGTCTCTGTTTTATGGTAAATATGCTGATGCACAGTATCATTTCTATGGTTTTGTCGACTGAGACGTTGGTAAATAGGGATTCGACGTCCAGGGAAGCAATGATTCCATCGGCCTGTGTAGTTTTGATTAATTCTAGTAAATCTGCTGATGATTGTAGACTATAATTGCTTGGAGTGTATGGAGTTAGGCTTATTTTAAGTCTTTTTGCCAGGTGATAAGATGGAGTTGGTATTTGGCTGATTATTAGGCGTAGTAGGTTATCTGGTTTGTGTGTCTTAAAATTGCCATAGGCATATCCTAAGCCATAGTCGCCTTGGAGTTTAGTGAAATGAACACTACCTTTCTTTGCGTTGATTACAGTAATAGTTTTGTTCACTTTGTGTTTAAGGTTTTCCACAGGGTTCTTCGTGATTCGTTGAAATTTGGTGTCATCACTAAGGATGTCGCTAATTTTGTTCACGTATTCTTGGGTAGGAATCAATACATATGCTGGTTTGTCGACTTTTCTTATTGTTATGTCTTTCAGATTTTTTTGTTGTTTTGCTGCTTCTTTGAGTCGTGGGGTTAAGATTGTTGATGAATATGTTCCTGGTTTTCCCCCCCCTCTTCTGTTAGTAGTTCAGCCTGAAGTGTGTCAGGATGAAGTCGGTAGTCTTCTTGGTTTTGTAGAATGTGATCATGTCTATGTTTTGGTTAGGAGTAATGCTTTCTACTCCTTTACTGATTATTTCTTTCATTATTCTTATATATGGAAATAATAAAAATGGAAATGTTCGTTTGTGCATTTGTGCTAATCTCCGAAAGTTCTTCACCGAGTGCTTTGAAATTTTCACACAACGTTGCATTCGAATCGGCGCATCTTTTTATATACCTACTATATAGATGCCACCCTTCTGACAGATAAAAACATTCGTTTTTTTTTAAACAGTTCCATCTGTTATCTTAAGGTTATATTGAGGTTATATTGAGGTGATTTTGGGGCTTTAGTGTCCCCGCGGCCCGGTTCTCGACCAGGTCTCCACCCCCAGGAAGCAGCCTGTGACAGCTGACTAACTCTCAGGTACCTGTTTACTGCTAGGTAAAAGGAGCATCAGGGTAAAAGAAACTCTGCCCATTATTTCTCCCCGGGGCCTGGGATCGAAACCGGGATCACAGGATCACGCGTACATTTTTCTGTCTGCTCAGCCACCGGCTCCTTGGATGAGGACCTGTTGCACATAATAGCAACATGCACGCTATACTAAATATGTCACGAATTCCAATTCAATGTTTTGAATGCATTGATAATTTTTTTCATAGATTTCGATTTAATTAATTTTTTTATTGAATTATTTTGTGTGACATTGTGTTTGAACTGAGCTGTATTGTTTACCATACCGTTCATTTCGTAAGTATAAGTATAGATGCCACACCTGTGACAGATGTTTTTCTTTAGTTGCTATGCTTGCCTAAACAAGCAACAAACAAGCCTAAACAAGCCTAAACGGTCTCCAGGCATATATGCAACTGAAAACTCACACCCCAGAAGTGAGTCGAACCCATACTGCCAGGAGCACTCTGCATCTGGTGTACAGGATCCCTTAACCACTCGACCATCACGATCGGAAAAAATGGTAACCGAAGCTAATTTTCCATCCTCCCGCCGGCACTCAGATGGTAATCTTGGGCATAGTATTTTATCAAATCACCTCATTCTTTGGGGCACACGTGACCGGTCGTGATGGTCGACTGGATTAAGGCGTCCTGTACACACCAGTTGCATTGTTGCTCCTGGCAGTATGGCTTTGAGACACTTGTGGGGTGTGAGTTTTCAGTTGCAAATAGTCCTGGGGACCATTCAGGCTTGTTCGCATTTGTGTTTCTCACATGTGCCTCAAAGAGTGAGGTGATTTGATAAAATACTATGCCCAAGATTACCATCAGAGTGCCGGTGGGCTGATGGGCAAAATAGCCTCGGCTACCATCAGCTTTTAACCGGTCGTGATGGTCGAGTAGATTAAGGTGTCCTGTACACACCAGTTCCATTGTTGCTCCTGGCAGTATGGTTCGAGTCACTTCTGGGGTGTGAGTTTTCAGTTATATAAATATATATATATATATATATATATATATATATATATATATATATATATATATATATATATATATATATATATATATATATATATATATATATGCAATATATATATATATGTCGTACCTAGTAGCCAGAACGCACTTCTCAGCCTACTATGCAAGGCCCAATTTGCCTAATAAGCCATGTTTTCATGAATTAATTGTTTTTCGACTACCTAACCTACCTAACCTAACCTAACCTAACTTTTTCGGCTACCTAACCTAACCTAACCTATAAAGATAGGTTAGGTTAGGTTAGGTAGGGTTGGTTAGGTTCGGTCATATATCTACGTTAATTTTAACTCTAATAAACAAACATTGACCTCATACATAATGAAATGGGTAGGTTTATCATTTCATAAGAAAAAATAGAGAAAATATATTAATTCATGAAAACTTGGCTTATTAGGCAAATCGGGCCTTGCATAGTAGTCTGAGAAGTGCGTTCTGGCTACTAGGTACGACATATATATATATATATATATATATATATATATATATATATATATATATATATATATATATATATATATATATATATATATATATGCAATTGACGATCACAAAACACTGATCATTTTATGCGGAAAAAGGAAAAGGATATATATATATATATATATATATATATATATATATATATATATATATATATTATATATATATATATATATATATATATATATCTGAAAACTCACACCCCAGAAGTGACTCGAACCCATGCTCCCAGGAGCAACGCAACTGGTATGTACAGGGACGCCTTAAACCACTCGACCATCACGACCGGATAAAAGGAAGTGATAGCTGAGGCTATATGAACCACTTCCCCGCCGGCACTCGGATGGTAATCTTGGGCATAGCATATTATCAAATCACCTCATTTTTTGGGGCAACACGTGAGGAACACAAATGCAAACAAGCCTGAATGGTCCCCATTACTAGATACAACTGAAAACTCACACCCCAGAAGTGACTCGAACCCATACTCCCAGGAGCAACGCAACTGGTATGTACAGGGATGCCTTAAACCACTTGACCATCACGACCGGACATAAGGAAGTGATAGCCGAGGCTATATGAACCACTTCCCCGCCGGCACCTGGATGGTTATCTTGGGCATAGCATTTTATCAAATCACCTCATTTTTTGGGGCAACACGTGAGGAACACAAATGCAAACAAGCCTGAATGGTCCCCAGGACTAGATACAACTGAAAACTCACACCCCAGAAGTGACTCGAACCCATACTCCCAGGAGCAACGCAACTGGTATGTACAGGGATGCCTTAAACCACTTGACCATCACGACCGGACATACCCTCGGCTATGTCCGGTCTTGCTAATTATATCTCTATATCCCCTTCATATAGCCTCGGCTATCACTTCCTTATGTCCGGTCGTGATGGTCAAGTGGTTTAAGGTATCCCTGTACATACCAGTTGCGATGCTCCTGGAGTATGGGTTCGAGTCACTTCTGGGGTGTGAGTTTTCAGTTGTATCTAGTCCTGGGGACCATTCAGGCTTGTTTGCATTTGTGTTCCTCACGTGTTGCCCCAAAAAATGAGGTGATTTGATAAAATGCTATGCCCAAGATAACCATCCAGGTGCCGGCGGGGAAGTGGTTCATATAGCCTCGGCTATCACTTCCTTATGTCCGGTCGTGATGGTTATATATATATATATATATATATATATATATATATATATATATATATATATATGTTATTAAATATGACCGAAAAAGTAAGATTATAATTCTAACACGAATTTCTCAATTTCTTATGTTTGTTTTTACTGATGACGGTAATGAAAATCAATTCTCCAAACTTCATTCTTTATTCTTAGTCTGACGCGACACACTTGAACGCGTTTCGTAATAACTAATTACATTTCAAAGACTTTTAGTTTTCTCACACAACTATAACCTTAAAGCACTAAACATTCTTTACTATGCTATGATTTAAACAGCTTTCATCTTTCATTTTACCCGCGGTTTGGGTAGGTGATATTTACAACAGTTTAATGAGGTGAACAAAACTTTCAACAAAGGACAGAACACGAAAACAATGGATATTAACTGGATTTAACTGGGTAAATTGAGGTATGAATGGAAGTAACTGCGGAAGGGCCTATTGGCCCAGATGTCTTGATGCTTCTATTTGGAGCGGGGTCTTGAAGTGGGTAGAATATATTTTGCATTAATTGACTGTTGATTGCTGGTGTTGACTTCTTGATGTGTAGTTTACACTCAAGAAGTCAACACCAGCAATCAACAGTCAATTAATGCACAATATATTCTACCCACTTCAAGCCCCGCTCCAATATAGAAGCATCAAGAAATATGGCCAATAGGCCCTTCCGCAGTTACTTCCATTCATACCTTCAATTTACCAGTTAATATCCAGTTAATATCCATTGTTTTCGTGTTCTGTCCTTTGTTGAAAGTTTTGTTCACCTCATTAAAAACTGTTGTAACATATCCTCCACCAAACGCGGGTTATAAAATGAAAGATAAAGCTGTTTTAAATCATAGCATAGTAAAGAACTGTTTAGTGCTTTAAGGTTATAGTTGTGTAGAAAACTAAAGTCTTTGAAAATGTAATTAGTTATTACGAAACGCGTTCAAGTGTCGCGTCAGACTAAGAAATAAAGAATGAATTTTGGAGAATTGATTTTTCATTTACCGTCATCAGTAAAAACAAACATAAGGAAAATTGAGAAATTCGTGTTAGAATTATTAATCTTACTTTTTCGGTCATATTTAATAACATATGTCTACAGGAAAGACTGCTACCAAATATATACTAATATATATATATATATATATATATATATATATATAATATATATATATATATATATATAAAATGCCTTCAATCTGTTAGAGGGATGCAGTACTCAGTGCGGTTCATCGCCTTTTTCCTTCCTCTACCCGTTTGTAAACTCATGCTACAGCAGGAATCTAACTCTGCTTTTTGGGAACATGAAATCGAATCACAAGAAGGTGTCCAACAGGTGACCCCCTTGCGCCTTTTCTTTTCTGCCTAGTCATCAAGGAAGTCCCCGATAACCTGTCAGTGAGCTCAACATTTGGTTTTTGGACGATGGTACTCTAGCCGGCTCCAAAGACGCACTCTTGGACGACATAAGACTAATTCAGGAGCAAGGAGCAAGTCTAGGCTCACCCTGAACCCTTCCCAAGTGCGAAATACCTCCACCAACCAGCACATAATAGATCAAATAAAGATTGTTTTGCCTGACATTTATACAACCAACCCTGAGGACACCACACTCCTAGGTGCTCCTCTTGAAGGAATGCCATCGACGAGGTCCTTGGTAAGAAAATCACTGTCCAGAAGAGAATGAACGAGAGGATTGAAGACATCGATGCCCATGATGCACTTTACCTCATCACCAGATGCTTGTTCCTCCCCAGGCTGACCTACTTTCTAAGATGTTCGCCATCTTCAAACAATATTAAATTAGAAGAGTACGACAGCTTGCTGAAATCACACTAGAAAAAGTCCTCAATCTTCCCTCAGCAACTCGCAGTGGAAACAGGCCTCCCAGCAAACAATATTAGGTTGCCACAACGTATCTGGAAGTGTTGGAAAGTATTGGCAACGTTTGTTTGCACGCATTAGATGCTAATTTGTGTGGATGTAAATAAGTTTCTGAAACGTTTGCACGAAACGTTGGCTAAAAAAATTTGAAACCTTGTGGCAAACCTTAAATGTTCATAATCGTAGATTTTTATTGCTGTTATTTATATAAATGTAGAAATATAAAATATATTTCTACATTTAGTAAAATGAAACAGGGTCATAATAAAGGTTAATTCATCATTCTTACTATATTCTTAGGAAGATGTCGAGGAGGAAGAATTAAAGGTAAGAGGATGAGGTCGAGGTCGTCGTGTAGTATCGTAGTGTAGTGGCCTGTGTAGTAGCATGGTGTAGTGGCCTGGTGTAGTGGCCTGGTGTAGTACCGTGGTGTAGTGGCCTGTTGTAGTGGCCTGGTGTAAGTAGCGTGGTGTAGTAGCGTGGTGTAGTAGCGTAGTGTAGTAGCGTGGTGTAGTAGCGTGGTGTAGTGGCCTGGTGTAGTAGCGTGGTGAAGTGGCCTGGTGTAGTAGCCTGGTGTAGTAGCGTGGTGTAGTAGAGTGTAGTGTGCCTGTGATACGTGGTGTAGTGGCCTGGTGTAGTAGCCTGGTGTAGTAGCGTGGTGTAGTGGCGTAGTGTAGTAGCTTAGTGTAGTGGAATGGTGGTAGTGGCGTGGTGTAGTAGCCTGTGTAGTAGCGTGTTGTAGTAGCCTGGTGTAGTAGCATAGTGTAGTGGCGTGGTGTAGTAGTGTAGTGGCCTGGTGTAGTAGCGTGTGTAGTAGTGTAGTGGCCTGGTGTAGTAGCGTAGTGTAGTAGCGTGGTGTAGTAGCTTGGTGTAGTAGTGTGGTGCAGTAGCGTGGTGTAGTAGCGTGGTGTAGTGGCCTGGTCTAGTACGGGTGTTGTAGTAGTGTGGTGTAGTAATGTGGTGTAGTGGCATGGTGTAGTAGCCTGGTGTAGTAGCGTGGTGTAGTAATGTAGTGTAGTAGCCTTGTGTAGTAGCCTGGTGTATAGCGTTGTGTAGTAGTGTAGTGGCCTGGTGTAGTAGCGTGGTGTAGTAGTGTAGTGGCCTGGTGTAGTAGCGTGGTGTAGTAGTATAGTGGCCTGGTGTAGTAGCGTGTTGTAGTACGTGGTGTAGTAGCGTGGTGTAGTAGTGTAGTGGCCTGGTGTGTAGCGTGGTGTAGTAGTGTAGTGGCCTGGTGTAGTAGCGTGGTGTAGTAGTGTAGTGGCCTGGTGGTGTAGTAGTGTAGTGCCTGGTGGTAGTATCGTGGTGTAGTAGCGTGGTGTAGTAGCCTGGTGTAGTAGCGTGTGTAGTAGCATGGTGTAGTGAGCGTGGTGTAGTGGGCCGGTGTAGTAGCGTGGTGTAGTGGCCTTGTGTAGTGACCTGGTGTAGTAGCGTGGTGTAGGGTCTGGTGTAGTAGCATGGGTAGTAGCGTTGTGTAGTAGCCTTGTGTAGTAGCGTAGTGTAGTGGCCTGGTGTAGTAGCGTGGTGTAGTAGCGTGGTGTAGTAGCGTGGTGTAGTAGCGTGTTGTAGTAGCATGGTGGTAGTAGCGTGTTGTAGTAGCCTGGTGTAGTAGCGTGTTGTAGTGGCCTGGTGTAGTAGCATGGTGTAGTAGCTGGTGTAGTGCGTGTTGTAGTAGCATGGTGT
>WNGS01159857.1:3554-13974 GCA_020271785.1 Procambarus virginalis
GAGGTGGAATGAAACTGGTCTGAACAAACAGGGAATAGTGAAGCAGAAGATTATATAGAATTAATTGACGATTACTTTCATACGGAACACATAGGAACCAACACAGGATAATAATATTTAGGATTTAGTGTTAACTAACAGGGAGAAACAAATAATTGAATCGAAATAGGGAGTGAGCTTGGAAACAGTGATCACAAAGAAAGTCAGATTTGTAGAATGGAATAGACCTGTAGGAGAAAATTGTAAACGTTCCTAGTAAAAGTGACTGATTTTCAAAAAGCTGATTTAAATAGCCTAAGAAATTGTTTGGGTCAAATTGTATTGGAAGTCTTGGGTATGGGGTGTGTGCCAGTCTTGGAGCGAGACATGAACCCTGCGATAGGTGATGTTAATGGGGATGTCGATGTAGATGCAATTTATAACGTATTTAAAAATATTCTAAACACAGCACAGGCACGTAGTATACCACACAAATTGAATCGATCGATTACTAATGACCGAAAATGGATAACAAAGAAGGTTGACGGAATCCTATAAGGTAAAAAGAGAGCTTGGTACAAAATAATTAAAAATGGGGAGGTCACTTTAGAACAGGAATTCGTACACTAGTTAGGAAATGTTAAAAAAGAGATAAGGAAAGCAAAAAGAAACTAGGAAGTGCGTATAGCAGGGCAAGCCAAAGACAAATCCTAAAGGGGTCTTTCAGTTATATCGAACTAAGGCTAGGGAAAGGATATGTCCACTTAGAAAACGGAGACAGGTCAAATAACCAGATATTGATGAAGAGGATGAGTAGTATTTTTAATAATATTTTGTCTCTGTATTTACTAAAAAGGAGGCACTTAACATATGCCTTCAGCCCAAACAAGTCGATGTGGGTGGGGATGAAGACAGGTTGACGAGTTTAGCAGTTAAGAGGATGGTTCTTAAACAAATAGTAATACTCCAAACCACACAAATCCCCAGGGCCCGGATGAAGTGTTTGCCAGACGTGCTGAAGAATGCAAAGAGGAGCGTTGTGACCCAATGTCAATCATATTTAATAAATCACTAGAGTCAGGCAGAGTGCCAGAGTTTTGGAAAGTTGCTAATGTGGATTCTGCAGGTTTTAGAAAGGAGATAGATCACTTGCGTCTAACTATCTCGACGAATTAGCCTAACGTCTGTTGTAGGAAAGTTACTCGAAACTATAATAGCAAATAAGGAATTCGGCTTCATCTTGCAAAAACATAAATTAATAATTGTCGCAAACATGGTTTTATTAAAGGGCCGTTTTCATGTTTAACAAATTTGTAACCTTTTTATTCTAGCATAGTTGAGGCAGTTGATAGTGGTAAGGGATTTGTGATGTTATGTACCTTGACTTTAGCACAACTTTTGATACAGTGCACATGAAAGAACTGATTAAAAAGATAGAGGCTCATGGTATTGGGGGTGCTATATTAAGCTGGATTAGGGCATGGAAACAGAGAGTTAGTATAAAAGGAAACAGAGAGTTAGTATTAATGGAGTAAAGTCAGAGTGGGAAAATGTGTAAGTGGAGTGCCTCAAGGCGCTGTCTTGGGACCTCTGTTGTTTATAATATATATAATGATTTAGATTCAGGTTTGAGTAGCAACATTTGCAAATTTGCCGATGATGATACGAAAATCGGTAGGGACATTAATTAGGAGGAGGACTCACTATCACTTCAAGTTGAATCTGGATAGGGTTTTGAAATGGCAAAGGACTGGCAGATGCAGTTTAATGCTGATAAATGTAAAGTTCTGAGGCTAGGCTAGGTAATGATGATAGAGTTACAAGAACGAGCTAGATGGGTTGAGATTGCGAAGTGGATTGGAAAGGATCTGGGAGTTACAATTAGTAAGAATTTAAAACAAAAGGATCAATGCATAAATGTTCGTAATAAGGCAAATAGGACACTCGGATTTATTAATCGCAGCGTAAGTAACAAGACACCTGGTGTGGTTCTCAAGCTATCTGCTCTTGTTAGGCCCATTTAGATTATGCCGTTCAGTTTGGTCGCCATATATAGAATGGATATAATTCACTTGAAACGTGTCCAGCGTAGGATGACTAAGTTAATTCCCAAATTAGAAATCTTTCATATGAAGAAAGATTAACAAAAGCGTAATTTTGCATTCACTGGAAAGGCGAAGAGTTAGGTGGTGCGTACCATGATGAGGTATACAAGTGATGAAAGGACATAACAAAGGGGATATACTAGGGTATTGAAAAGTATCAACACAGGGACAGAACGCCGAAACAATGGGTATAAATTGGATATAGTTTCTGATTTAGGATGGACTTGGGTAAATACTGGTTCAGTAACAGTTTGGTGTCCCACAAATCAACAACCTGTTACTGAACCAGTATTTCACCCAAGTCTTTCCCTAAATCTAAACTATCTAATTTATCCCCATTGTTTCGTTTTTCTGTTGGTGTTGATACTTTTATACCCTATTAATATCCCCTTTGTTATGTCATTCATCCACTGTAAACCGTTATCATGTCACCCCTAACTCTTCGCCTTTCCAGTGAGGCAACTTAAAGCTTAGTTAATCCTTCTCCTTCATATGAAAGATTTCTAATTTGGGAGATTAACTTAGTCATCCTACTGGACACGTTCAAGCTGAATTTATATCCATTCTATAATATGACGACGAAAACTGAACTACATTATCTAAATGGGGCCCCTAACTAGAAGCTGAGACCACCTTGTAGGTTATCATTGAGGGGTGCTTTCCTCCTGGGGCTCAGCGTCCTGAGTCTCTCCTACAGAGGGTACCCTGCTGCCACCTCTTGCCTTCTTCATACGCGGGGTATTCTTGCAGACATCCTGCCATGTGTCTTCTGGTCTCATGTGATGCTATTTTCCGTGTGGGGGTTTGGGACCAGCCCCTCATTATTTTCATTTTCACGTGTGTAAATTATTATGTATTCTCCCGCCTGCGCTCAAGGGAGTACAGATTTAGGCTCTTTAGTCGGTCCAGTAATTTTAGATGTTTTACTGAGTGGATTCTAGCAGTAAAGGATCTCTGCACGCTCTCCAGGTCAGCAATTTCTCCAGCTTTGAAAGGGGCTGTCATTGTGCAGCAGTACTCCACTCTAGAGAGCACAAGCGTTTTGAAAAGTATCATCATCGGTATAGCATCTCTAGTGTGAAAAGTTCTTGTTATCCAACCTGTCATTTTTCTTGCAGTTGTGACGGCTACTTTATTGTGTTCTTTAAAGGTAAGGTCTTCCGACATGAGTACACCCAGATCCTTTACATTGCTTTTCGTTCTATGTTATGATTGCCTGAGTTTTGTACGTGGTTCCGTTTTATATTTTCAATTTTTCCGTAGCGCATGAGCTGGAACTTATCTTCGTTAAACACCATATTATTTTCTGTAGCCATAGAAAGACCTGATCTACATCTGATTGGAGGTTTGCTGTGTCCTCTATGTTGCCAACTCTCATGAAAATCCTAGTGTCATCTGCAAAGGATGATACAGTGCTATAGGTTGTGTTCTTGTCTATGTCCGATATGAGGATGAGAAAAAGTACTGGGCAAGCACAGTACCCTGGGGGACTGATGATGGGCTGGATTTTATTTTGTTGACTATTACACATTGGGTTCTGTTAGTCAGGAAATTGTAGATCCATCTGCCTATTTTCCGGTAATTCCTTTTGAACGCATTTATGTGCAATAACACCATGGTCATTTATCAAAGCTTTTGCGAAATCTGTAAATTACATCAGCGTTTTGTTTGTCTTCCATAGCATCTAATGCCATATCATAGTGGTCCAGCAAATGCGACAGGCAAGACCGCCCTGTTCTGAAACCATGTTGTCCGGGGTTATGGAGATGCTGTGATTCCATGTATTTTGTGATCTTACTTCTTAGCACTCTCTCAAAAATTTTATGATGTGCGATGTTAGTGCTATCGGTCTGTAATTTTTTGCCTCTGCCTTATTTCCTCCTTTATGGAGTGGTGCTATCTCTGCTGTTTTTAGTATGTCAGGGATAACGCCAGTATCTAGGCTTTGTCTCCACAGAATGTGAAGGGCCTGCGATAGTGGTTTTTTTACAGTTCTTGATGAATATGGAGTTCCAAGAATCCGGGCCTGGTGCAGAGTGCATAGGCATACTGTTTATGGCTTCTTCAAAATCTAGTGGGGATAGGTCGACGTCTGATATATGATTTGATGTTGGTATCATATCCATGAAAAATTCATTTGGGTTATCAATCTTTAGTGCGTTTAATGGCTCGCTGAAAACAGAGTCATACTGCTTCCTCAGTAACTCGCTCATTTCTTTGTTGTCATCGGTGAAAGTTCCATCTCCCTTTCGCAGGGGCCCGATACTAGATGTGGTTTTTGATCTTGATTTTGCATAGGAGAAAAAATATTCGGATTTCTCTCTATTTCACTGATGGCCTTTTGCTCTCTTTGCCTCTCCTGGGTTTTGTATGATTCTTGTAGCTTGAGTTCAATTGTTTCTATTTCTCTACCTAACCTTCCTCGCCGTTCTTGAGATAGGGTGCGACTCTCAAGTTGTTCCGCGATTCGTTTTCTTCGCCTATATAGGGAACGACGTTCCCGTTCCAATCTGCATCTCTTCTCTTTTTTCTTAGGGGTATGCGGTTTGAACATATTTCTAGTGCTACTGAGCTTATTTTTTCCAGGCACTGGTTCAGGTTTGCATTTTCTAGCTGTTCTTCCCAGTTTATTTCTGTGAAGTCCTGGTTTATTTGCTCCCAGTTTATCTATCTGTTTATTATTGAAGTTGAATTTGCTGAAATCTCCTCCACCGGGAATCTGGACTGGTTTTGAAGGTCCATTCCCCATGGTTGTCAGAACTTCAATTAAGTTGTGATCTGAGTAACAGGTATTTGTAATCATTATGTTCCCGATCAATTCATCATTATTAGTGAAAATGAGGTCCAGCGTGTTCTCCTTCCTAGTTGGTTCTACTATTTGCTGGTTCAAGGCAAACCTATCGCACATCCGTAGCAGGTCATTTGCATGTGCCTGTTCATTTAGGCTACTTCCTGGTATTCTTTCTGATATTACTGTATTAGCCAGGTGCTTCCATTTCAGGTGCCGTAGGTTGAAGTCCCCAAGCAGGATGATGTTCGGAGCTGGATTTGTGAGGTTTTCCAAGCAGTGTTCTATTTTCATTAGTTGGTCTTTAAACTGCTGAGGGTTTGCCTCCGGTGACTTATATACAAGGACAACAACTACATTTAGGATCTCTATTTTGACTATAAGCACTTCCACCATATCATTTGAGGTGTTTAGGAGCTCAGTACAGATGAGTGTGTCTTTGATGTAGAGGCTGACCCCACCCTGAAGCCGGTGTTTCCTATCACATCTGAAAAGATTGTACTCGAGATCCATATTTCACCATCAAGGTAGTCCTTTGTGTGGGTTTCCGTTAGGGCTGCAAACACTGCATTTGCCTCATGAAGGAGACCATCTATAAAGTGAACTTTGTTGGATTTGCGTGTTTTATACCCTGGATGTTGGCAAATATAAATGATGTTATCGTGTTAGTGGAAGTGCTGGATGCTTTACTTGGTGTTAATATCTGAGGCTCTGGTAAGGAGGCCACTGTGTTTGCGTCCTCTCTAGCATTTGACCGAGTTGGTGATAGAGTCTGGTCATTTTTAGCCATTCTTCTCCTCCTCTTGCTAAAAAACATCCCGGTCGATGGAGTAGTGGCTGTTTCATAGTGGTAGTCTGTCGGTTTTCTTCGCCTGGTACCTCTTATATGAAAAGCTTGACATTCACCATTGAAGCACTCTCTCCTGTCCAAAGAGTTCTTGCAAATTTCTGGGTGAAATAATTCACAGCTTTTGGTACATTTACCTGTATTGAGGAGGTTTCTGCACTTTCTAGGGTGATCGTATTTACATGTTCCATTTGTTCTTCCCATATCCCATGTTTACAGGTAACCCATTTGTAATACCAACAGATTTGGGGGCTTGTTTTGTTTGTGTCCCTTTGCCAGGGACCGCGCTCTGCTGCGGCGTCCCCGACACTGTGCTTTGCTCTGAGGCCTGTGACACCGCGCTCTGCTCCGGTGCCCGCGACACCGCGCTCTGCTCAGGCGTCCCCGACTCCGCGCCCTGCTCAGGCGTCCCCGACTCCGCGCCCTGCTCAGGCGCCGCTGCCACCGAGCTCTGTGCCACATCTGGTTGTACCTTGGTGTCATGTACAGTTTTTTTGAAGACATTAGAAATTTCTATGCAGGTATTAATTAGTAATTCTCTGTTTTCGGCGGGAGTTTTATCAAGGATTTCCATCACCTTCAGAAAAGTTATATCATCCTTTTTGCAGAGCCAGTACACAGAGTGGTCACTGGGACCATTTCTCCTTGAATTATTAGTCATGTTGGCACATTTTTTGTGTATGGCTGCTGAACAGAGTATGACATTGAACAGAGTTGACATTGTTGTAATCTACCTTCATGTTGCATTCTATGCACGTTTTTATCAAGGCCATTTTTTGGCCTTGGTAAACACCCAAGGCCTGGGTGTTACCAACTTGAGACAGGCCTGGAGGAGGCTGTATGGACGGCCAGTGTTGCTACCACGTGTCGCACTCTTAATTTGTTTTGTTCACTTGTTAGATTACATTACTTGCATTTTCCACTAGTTATCTTACGGCGGAGGCGTCTAGTTTCTGTGTCTGGGCACTAGTTACCTGGGTACGTTATAACTATTTGAAAGAATACACACACAGAGGGTACTGGGGTACTGGAGGTAGGTGAGCCTACCTCCAAATGGCCCTTGTTTACATACACACGACGGACTTATTTTTGTGTATAATTTGTTCACTGATATTAAAATATGTTATCTTAATTGTTTTAATAGACACAGTTTTTGCATAGAGCTTAGCACTATGGGCACTGATTACTTGATGTTTCAATAGCGAGAGATGTGATTTATTGACGACTTGGCTTAAGGCCTCCTGGCACCACGAGGCAGGCGTTGACTACACACGAATTTCACTTATTTTTCCTTGAACACAAACGGTTGGATGGTAATCACTATGATATATTGGTTAATATGTTGAGACACTTTAAAAGTTATCTGACTGTGTTTAGTTCCTGTATCACTGGAATATCCCTAGCTATATATTGTTTTCCGCGGAGCTCCCGTAGCGTGGCCCTTCTCCTATCACACCCCCAGACCCCACAGGTGTCTTGTTACTAACGCTGCGATTAATAAATCCGAGTGTCCGATTTGCCTTATTACGAACATTCATGCATTGATCCTTTTGTTTAAATTCTTAACTCCCAGATCCCTTTCGCAATCCGACTTCGCAATCTCAACACCATCTAGCTCGTATCTTGTAACTCTATCATCATTACCTAGCCTCAGAACTTTACATTTATCAGCATTAAACTGCATCTGCCAATCCTTTGACCATTTCAAAACCCTATCTATATGATAATATGAATAATTTTCTAATAATATATCTATTCTAATATATATATCTAATCTATGGAAGAGGCTGGTTTTTATTTAGAAAAGGAAAACTGAAATAACGGCCACATGCTTTTATTAAAACTTTACATTTTTATATCATGCACTTTCCCATGTCTCTCTCTGCCTGTTCTAGAGAAATTGAGTTGAAAATTATTATTACCAAAAACTACGAGATACTAATCAATTTCACACGATTAAATACAGCTGGCCTCAACTTTGCACATGTTCGGATAAAAAAGAGTTTAGTGGGTTTTTTATGTTTATTTATTACAGTTACAGTAGTCCCATGTAGGGTAGAGCGAGGCTGGGGGTAGTATGATTGGAGTATAGTGTGATGTGACACTTGTAATATCATGCTAGAGCCATTAACTAATGTCACACTCGTCTATCAATGAAATGATATTGCTAATGTCACAATCATCTATCACAGATCCCAACAATCCAAGTAGTGAAACAACATCAACAACAACAGACCAAGTAGTGAAAATTAACCACCTATGGACTGATAATGCAAATATTTTCTATTCCCATGATTTCTTTGTTATAACTACTTTGTTATACTTTGTTATAATGTTGGGCTTCATGGTGGTTAGCCAGCTCTGGCGGACATGTCGACACTGGCGATGACAGAATTAGCTGTTTCAATTCATAGAACAAGTGGGAGTCATCTTTAGTTAAGAAAGAGATGGCCTTTCCATGCTTTCCGGCACGACCAGTACGACCAATTCTGTGGGTGTATTCCTCAATGTTCTTTGCCATATCATAATTGATGACAAGAGATACATCCTTAATATCAATACCACGACCAGCAACATCTGTAGCCACGAGGATATCCTTTTCTCCAGACTTGAAACTAGCGAGAGCATGTTCACCTGTTCTTGACCTTTACCACCATGGAGAGTTGTGACATTGTGGCCTAGTTTTTCCAGACCACGGGCTAACACATCTGCACCCTTCTTCTGATTGACAAAAATGAGTACCGGAGGAGTAATGCCCCGCTTCAAAATATCTAGTAACTTCTTACGCTTCTCTTGTTCACTAACCAGGAACACAGCCTGTTCAACACGTTCCACAGGTTTGCCTATAGAACCAATATACACATAGGCAGGTCGTCGAAGATACTGCCTTGCCATTCTTTCTACAGCAGTTGGCATAGTAGCTGTAAACATGACTGTTTGCCTATACTTATGTGTAGAAAGAAAATTTTGCAGCAACTTGTCCTCATCTTCAGCATCCTCATTGTCTGGCTTTTCATTTGTCACTGGCATAAACTTAAGAATTTTTTGAACATCTGGCTCAAAACCCATATCAATCATTTTATCAGCCTCATCAAAGACAACATAGGTACACTGATTCAATACAAGGTATCGGTTTTCAAGCACATCTACTAGACGGCCAGGAGTGGCAATAACAATTTCACAGCCCATTCGTAACTTCATACCTTGTTCTTCACGTGACAAGCCGCCAATAACTGCCACTGTGCGGATGCCAAGAGGACCTCCGAACTTTGCCGTTTCTTCTTCAATCTGTTGTGCCAGTTCACGTGTTGGAGCCATGACTAGTGCGTATGGCCCCTGGTCTGCATCCTCTAACCGAACAATTTTTGGAAGAGACTGAATCCATTCCAGAAGAGGAATAAGATATGCTAAAGTCTTACCAGAACCAGTCTCTGCAACACCAATAATATCTCGATTTTGTAAGCCAATTGGGATGGCTTGTCTCTGAATTGGTGTCGGGTCCGGGAATCCAACACTAGCAATAATGTCCAAAATATCTTTCGTTATTTTAGATTCTGCCCATTTACGAATGGGATTGGGGATGCGACCTCCTTTGATTGCAATATTGTAATCTTCTCTGAAAATCCGCCAATCACGTTCTGTCATCTCCACTACATTCTTTTCACTCCAGTGTCGATCATCCCACTTTTTCTTATCCTCTTTCTTCTGTTCTTTCTTTATGCGGACCAACTCTTGATCTTTATCAACCTGACTACGACGAGGTTCTATATAGTTTCCATAAACTTTGATTGAACTTTCTTTTGCTCATTTAAGTCTATCCCACCAAAATGCCCACGACCAAAAAAATGAACAGGATGCTTTTTGATGTATAGCTCATTGTAGTCCACTGATGAGTCCTCACTGGCTTCCCAGTCAAACAAGACTTGCGGTCATTCAACCTGCGAATCTTTTTCTTATCTTTCACAATACCAAGGTATCTTTCATTAACAGCATCTCGCTCAAGCTGCTTTTTCCTTTCCAACTCAGCATCCTCCTTATTCTCTCTGTCTCTGCGGTGTCTGTTACGTTCCCGAGGATCGTCCTGCCTCAAGGTCATCTCCAGTTCCCGCCGACCATCCTGGTACATGACTTCCCGAGCCTTCCTCTCCTCATCTTGCTTCCTGCGCATCTCATCGATCTCTTCTTGTCTGCGCCTGAGTGCTTCAGCTTGCCTCTCTGCCTTGGTGAAGAATTTGGGCTGGCTAAGAGCTTTATCCTCTGCCCTTTTTCTTGCTACAATTTCTTCTAAAGACAAAGGCTCTTTCTTCAACTTCTTTTCCATCTCTTTTTTTTCTGTCGCCACTCCCTTTAAAGCTCTTCTGATCGCATTCTTTTGTTTAGCGGTTCTTTTTCCTGGTCACACTCTGCCACGGGCCTTCTTCCCATTTCTATTGCGTTCTCTGGCATAGTCTGACTCTTGTTTTCTCGCTCTTTGTAGTGGTCACGCTCCTTTTCTCGTTCTCTCTCCCACTTATCACGTTCCCCCTCTCTCCTTTTTCGTTTGTTTTCTTTCTGCTCTCGCCGGTGCGACCTTAATCCCGTATCTTCGTCCATTGTGAATTAATGCCTACTGCGCTATCCTCAGACGATGAAATGTATATTTGGTCCAAGTACATACACTCCTCCTATGTCCAACCTGTGTACTGTTGGGTAAATTAAGGC
>WNGS01159859.1:0-42968 GCA_020271785.1 Procambarus virginalis
GTGATGGTCTGGTGGTACAGTGGCTGCTAGAGATGGTCTGGTGGTACAGTGGCTGCTAGTGATGGTCTGGTGGTACAGTAGCTGCTAGTGATGGTCTGGTGGTACAGTGGCTGCTAGTGATGGTCTGGTGGTACAGTAGCTGCTAGTGATGGTCTGGTGGTACAGTAGCTGCTAGTGATGATCTGGTGGTACAGTGGCTGCTAGTGATGGTCTGGTGGTACAGTAGCTGCTAATGATGGTCTGGTGGTACAGTGGCCGCTAGTGATGGTCTGGCTGGTACAGTAGCTGCTAGTGATGGTCTGGTGGTACAGTGATGCTAGTGATGGTCTGGTGGTACAGTGGCTGCTAGTGATGGTCTGGTGGAACAGTAGCGCTAGTGATGGTCTGGTGGTACAGTGGCTGCTAGTGATGGTCTGCTGGTACAGTGGCTGCTAGTGATGGTCTGGTGGTACAGTGGCTGCTAATGATGGTCTGGTGGTACAGTAGCTCTAGTGAGTGAGTACTGGTGGTACAGTGGCAGCACAGTGATGGTCGGTGGTACAGTGGCTGCTAGTGATGGTCTGGTGGTTCAGTGTCGCTATGACTGGTCTGGCTGTACAGTATTTGCTTGGTTATGCTTCTAAACGTTAGGTCGTCAGACATCATTATTCCCAAATCCTCATGTTGTTACAATGGGCACATTTGATTGTGTTTTGTACCTTGTATTATGTTTAAGGTCCTCATTTTACCGTACCTGAGTACCTGGAATTTGTCACTGTTAAACATCATATTATTTTCTGATCTGGTCGAACAGTAGCTTTAGTGATGTCTGCTGGTAAGTAGCTGCTAGTGAGGTTGGTCGTACTGTCTGATAGTGATGGTCTGCTGGTATAGTAGCTGTACTGATGGTCTGCTGGTAAAGTGGCGGCAGGACTGTACTGAGGTACAGAGCTTTTAACTGCACTTGGACTAGATTTTATATGGTTGACCGTTACTCGCTGCTACAGTTACAGTGGCTGCTAGTGATGGTCTGGTGGTACGGTGGCTGCTAGTGATGGTCTGGTGGTACAGTGGCTGCTAGTGATGGTCTGGTGGTACAGTGGCCGCTAGTGACTGGTCTGGTGGTACAGTGGCTGCTAGTGATGGTCTGGTGGTACAGTGGCTGCTAGTGACTGGTCTGGTGACACAGTGGCCGCTAGTGATGGTCTGGTGGTACAGTAGCTGCTAGTGATGGTCTGGTGGTACAGTGGCCGCTAGTGACTGGTCTGGTGGTACAGTAGCTGCTAGTGATGGTCTGGTGGTACAGTGGCTGCTAGTGACTGGTCTGGTGGTACAGTGGCTGCTAGTGACTGGTCTGGTGGTACAGTGGCTGCTAGTGACTGGTCTGGTGGTACAGTGGCTGCTAGTGATGGTCTGGTGGTACAGTGGCTGCTAGTGATGGTCTGGTGGTACAGTGGCTGCTAGTGATGGTCTGGTGGTGCAGTGGCTGCTAGTGATGGTCTGGTGGTACAGTAGCTGCTAGTGATGGTCTGGTGGTACAGTGGCTGCTAGTGACTGGTCTGGTGACACAGTGG
The DNA here is from genome assembly GCA_020271785.1 of Procambarus virginalis. NCBI lineage: Eukaryota > Metazoa > Arthropoda > Malacostraca > Decapoda > Cambaridae > Procambarus > Procambarus virginalis. The sequence continues at coordinate 1,554 of WNGS01159859.1, forward strand.
CCGCTAGTGATGGTCTGGTGGTACAGTAGCTGCTAGTGATGGTCTGGTGGTACAGTGGCTGCTAGTGACTGGTCTGGTGGTACAGTGGCTGCTAGTGATGGTCTGGTGGTACAGTGGCTGCTAGTGATGGTCTGGTGGTACAGTGGCCGCTAGTGATGGTCTGGTGGTACAGTGGCTGCTAGTGACTGGTCTGGTGGTACAGTAGCTGCTAGTGATGGTCTGTTGGTACAGTGGCCGCTAGTGATGGTCTGGTGGTACAGTGGCTGCTAGTGATGGTCTGCTGGTACAGTGGCTGCTAGTGATGGTCTGGTGGTACAGTAGCTGCTAGTGATGGTCTGGTGGTACAGTGACTGGTCTGGTAGTACAGTAGCTGCAAGTGATGGTCTGGTGGTACAGTGGCTGCTAGTGATGGTCTGGTGGTACAGTGGCTGCTAGTGATGGTCTGGTGGTACAGTGGCCGCTAGTGATGGTCTGGTGGTACAGTGGCTGCTAGTGACTGGTCTGGTGGTACAGTAGCTGCTAGTGATGGTCTGTTGGTACCGTGGCTGCTAGTGATGGTCTGGTGGTACAGTGGCTGCTACCGATGGTCTGGTGGTACAGTGGCTGCTAGTGATGGTCTGGTGGTACAGTGGCCGCTAGTGATGGTCTGGTGGTACAGTAGCTGCTAGTGATGGTCTGGTGGTACAGTGGCTGCTAGTGACTGGTCTGGTGGTACAGTGGCTGCTAGTAACTGGCCCGGTGGTGCAGTGGCTGCTAGTGACTGGTCCGGTGGTATTTTTTTTTTTCTACCACAGACGTGGCCACACATTTACAATGCTAACCAGCATATATACATTTTCTTCTGTCCTCCATGGACAGGGTTAGAGATGTGTTAAACATATATTTCAAGGGTTTATTGAACAATCAAAAACTGAAGGTGAGTCAGTGCTTTTAAAATGCTAAGCTAACCTATATACGTAAATACATAGATACACAGATTTACGTATGCCTTACATAAAGTGTTCGATGTGTTTTCTACACAGTGTCATTAATGTACATTTACAAAGGTGGAATGTAATTCTGATCAGCTTCCATATATACTTTATACCCATACATATACATCCACACACACATATACATATATACACACATGCATTCACAGACATTTGTCTCATTCACTCTGACAGGGTGAGATAGCTGATAAAGAAACTAGTGTGCAATTAAGCACTTAATCACTGAAGGTGATTAAGGTGCTTTTACAAGCTCAGGTTATATAGTTACATCATATACATTGTATAATTAATCTATTACATGGTCATTCTTGGATACAAGTCCAATATATCATCAAGTGTTCCAGTACTCATATAGTAATTACAGAGTTCAGCATACCTTAGCCCAGGAGGGCGAAAGTCAGCCAGTATGGGACATTCTACAATATAATGTTCAAGAGAGTGCATGTTTTCTCTTTCACAAAGTTGTCACATAGTGTACTCGACATTTGGGTTTTGAGAAAGCTGCCAGATACGTCTATATCCTAGGCGTATTCTGGCCACTATAACATCACATTGCCGGGTTCTTGTTCTATAAGTCCCATATGTGAATGTTTCCTCACGATATCTATCATGGTACAGTGGCTGCTAGTAACTGGCCCGGTGGTGCAGTAGCTGCTAGTGACTGGCCCGGTGGTACAATGGCTCCTAGTGACTGGTCTGGTGGTTTCTGAACACCACCTCAGTAATATCCCATGTCGGGGACGTGCGCGAAGTACCCAGTAGTTACTGACTCACCACTTGGAGTGACCCCACCTGTGACTGTTAGAACTTGGCCTTGTTCCGGGATATGACAGCGGTGCTGGTGACTCACTTCAACCCACGCCACCTACTCCTTCACTATGGCCCACCTACATGGGCAAAATACTTTGTTGACATAACTGACACCAATACAACCATTGATGCGTAAGCATCTTGCTGTCTCTGTAAATTCATATTTGACTTTACTCGCACCTTGACTCGCGCATGTGTTGAGTTCACTTCTAGAGTTGCAACTGCTGTCAGGTATTGATGAGATCCTAGTTGAGGTCTCCCAAAATTCTAGTTTAAATGCCAGCATCGGCACTGCTATGCTTCTGTCCTATGTTGCAATAGGGAAAGGGACCTTAAAGAATGCCACGAAGATATTAAATACATCCTCGAAACCCTTGCTTGCGCTCTCTCACGATGTCATCCCCAACCATCTCCCTTTCTTCACTACCGCATATGTTTCCAAGGTTTAAATTCTGTCACCTTCACCAGTTGAATTGCTCTCGCTTCTCTGTGGTGTGAGGCTAGAGATATTTTCTGGGAACACCATCTCATGTTCCCACACTTTTATTCATATTCTCTTGTTTGCCGTATTTGCATCCCCATCTTCCTCGTCAACCTTCTTACTCTTCTGTATCTGTTGTGAGTTAGTCTGACTCCCTCGTCAATCCCCCCACCTCTTAACCTTCGCGGACAAATATAATTCAGCCCGGTATCGCTCATTTCTTTACCGCCATCGTTCTCATTCCCTGCCTGAGACAATGGAGTATACCTAGTCCCTCACCCTCTTTTTTGGGCAAGAAGAGGGTAAGGGAAGAGGTAGTTCAACTGTGTTCTTGTCACTTCACTAGTGCCTGTAGTTATTACACGAGGGTGTAGTTACATTAGTGCCTGTAGTTATTACACGAGTGTGTAGTTACTACATTAGTGCCTGTAGTTATTACACGAGGGTGTAGTTACATTAGTGCCTGTAGTTATTACACGAGTGTGTAGTTACTACATTAGTGCCTGTAGTTATTACACGAGGGTGTAGTTACATTAGTGCCTGTAGTTATTACACGAGTGTGTAGTTACTACATTAGTGCCTGTAGTTACTACATTAGTGCCTGTAGTTATTACACGAGGGTGTAGTTACATTAGTGCTTGTAGTTATTACACGAGTGTGTAGTTACTACATTAGTGCCTGTAGTTATTACACGAGGGTGTAGTTACATTAGTGCTTGTAGTTATTACACGAGTGTGTAGTTACTACATTAGTGCCTGTAGTTACTACATTAGTGCCTGTAGTTATTACACGAGTGTGTAGTTACTACATTAGTGCCTAGTTATTACACGAGTGTGTAGTTACTACATTAGTGCCTGTAGTTATTACACGAGGGTGTAGTTACATTAGTGCTTGTAGTTATTACACGAGTGTGTAGTTACTACATTAGTGCCTGTAGTTACTACATTAGTGCCTGTAGTTATTACACGAGTGTGTAGTTACTACATTAGTGCCTGTAGTTATTACACGAGTGTGTAGTTACTACATTAGTGCCTAGTTATTACACGAGTGTGTAGTTACTACATTAGTGCCTGTAGTTACTACATTAGTGTGTAGTTACTACATTAGTGCCTGTAGTTATTACACGAGGGTGTAGTTACTACATTAGTGCCTGTAGTTATTACACGAGTGTATAGTTACTACATTAGTGCCTGTAGTTATTACACGAGGGTGTAGTTACTACATTAGTGCCTGTAGTTACTACATTAGTGTGTAGTTACTACATTAGTACCTGTAGTTATTACACGAGTGTGTAGTTACATTAGTGCCTGTAGTTATTACACGAGTGTGTAGTTACTACATTAGTGCCTGTAGTTATTACACGAGTGTGTAGTTACATTAGTGCCTGTAGTTATTACACGAGGGTGTAGTTACTACATTAGTGCCTGTAGTTACTACATTAGTGCCTGTAGTTATTACACGAGTGTGTAGTTACTACATTAGTGCCTGTAGTTACTACACGAGGGTGTAGTTACTACATTAGTGCCTGTAGTTACTACACGAGTACCTGTAGTTACTACACGAGTGCCTGTAGTTACTACACGAGTACCTGTAGTTACTACACGAGTGCCTGTAGTTACTGCACGAGTGCCTGTAGTTACTACACGAGTGCCTGTAGTTACTACACGAGTGCCTGTAGTTACTGCACGAGTGCCTGTAGTTACTACACGAGTGCCTGTAGTTACTGCACGAGTGCCTGTAGTTACTACACGAGTGCCTGTAGTTACTACACGAGTGCCTGTAGTTACTGCACGAGTGCCTGTAGTTACTACACGAGTGCCTGTAGTTACTGCACGAGTGCCTGTAGTTACTACACGAGTGCCTGTAGTTACTACACGAGTGCCTGTAGTTACTACACGAGTGCCTGTAGTTACTACACGAGTGCCTGTAGTTACTACACGAGTGCCTGTAGTTACTACACGAGTGCCTGTAGTTACTGCACGAGTGCCTGTAGTTACTACACGAGTGCCTGTAGTTACTACTCGAGTGCCTGTAGTTACTACAGGAGTGCCTGTAGTTACTGCACGAATGCCTGTAGTTACTGCACGAATGCCTGTAGTTACTACAGGAGTGCCTGTAGTTACTGCACGAATGCCTGTAGTTACTGCACGAATGCCTGTAGTTACTGCACGAGTGCCTGTAGTTACTGCACGAATGCCTGTAGTTACTGCACGAGTGCCTGTAGTTACTGCACGAGTGCCTGTAGTTACTGCACGAATGCCTGTAGTTACTGCACGAATGCCTGTAGTTACTGCACGAATGCCTGTAGTTACTACTCTAGCGCCTGTAGTTACTGCACGAGTGCCTGTAGTTACTGCACGAGTGCCTGTAGTTACTGCACGAGTGCCTGTAGTTACTACTCTAGTGCCTGTAGTTACTACTCTAGCGCCTGTAGTTACTACTCTAGTGCCTGTAGTTACTACTCGAGTGCCTGTAGTTACTACTCGAGTGCCTGTAGTTACTACTCTAGCGCCTGTAGTTACTACTCGAGTGCCTGTAGTTACTACTCGAGTGCCTGTAGTTACTACTCTAGTGCCTGTAGTTACTACTCTAGCGCCTGTAGTTACTACTCTAGTGCCTGTAGTTACTACTCTAGCGCCTGTAGTTACTACTCTAGCGCCTGTAGTTACTACTCTAGTGCCTGTAGTTACTACTCTAGCGCCTGTAGTTACTACTCGAGTGCCTGTAGTTACTATGTAGTCTGTAGTTACGGGTTAATGAACGTACAAAAGTTTCTTTGACTATCACTAAAAATAACAATTGTGTACTAATATTTTGTGTAGATGGTCGGCCACCACCAAACATTTCCTAGGCCTAGTATCGTACACATATGTAATAAATGTGGCCTAGGAGAGGGTAGGTTAAGTTTATAGTTACTCTCACGTTATGTTATGCCTATGGCTCTCCAGTGTTATAAATCGTGAACTTTTTTATGGGTATAATTGTCTATGTTTTCTACATTCCATCGAAGGTAACTTTAGGAATATATTTTATGGAAGATGTATTGCAAAATTTACAGTGGGTTCGTAAGTGTGGTTAATCTTTCGTGTGTTTTCTTCACCCTCCTCTAACCTGTCCACCTAATAGAACGTCGCATTTTTACGTATACTTTACCTAAGCTCAAAAATCGTCATTACTAGAAAATGGTAGCGGCTAGCGAAATTGACATACAGTCCCGTTTTCTGTTTTGGGTTCTCTAATAGGTTAGGATAAGGGTACTGTAGGCATATAATTGGTTCAGGAACCTATCCTATCGACGGTGGTGGAAGGAGGAGTTAGTGACGCAATTTGTGCCTTACTAACTCCTGAATCTCTAGTGTGCGACAATTTTACAACTGTCTGGTTCCTGAATCTCTAGTGTGCGACAATTTTACAAATGTCTGGTTCCTGAATCTCTAGTGTGCGACAATTTTACAACTCTCTGGTTCCTGAATCTCTAGTGTGCGACAATTTTACAACTGTCTGGTTCCTGAATCTCTAGTGTGCGACAATTTTACAACTGTCTAGTTCCTGAATCTCTAGTGTGCGACAATTTCTTGACGTTGGGGAAACCTTAGGAGGACCGGCTGATATGAGCACAAATTAGATGTTAACCGCCTGCGATCCGTTTCTTTTCTACAGGGTGATATTTCTGGCGACTACAAGACGGTTATGGTGGCCATCATTAGGGAGTAGAAGTGGCGGAGGCACACCTCCAGACATTCCCCGAGACTTGGAGTACCATGGAGGTGAATAATGGCTCGTAGTGATCTAATCTGACGCCTGCAAATATCCGGAGACGTCAAGAAGGAACATTTTTATTTATTTTAGATCAGCTGTATTATCAGTACAAATTATTAGGTCACGATAAAGTGTTTTGATGCAAATCTTATTTGGTATTGTATAAGCATTAACTTGTCGCTGTATGGTTATAGATACCACCTGGTGAGAAGCTACGGATTAACGAGTTGCCGATTTAATTTTGACTATGATCAGCTGTAATATATTGTCTGGTCATAAGGGTTGTGTTCCTAAGGACCGTTATCAAGGATGGAGGCGTTCCATATTTAGAGGCAGTGTGGTAATCTTTTGTTCTTGTGGAGGCGGAATGTACGTATGTAAAGTATGCTTCAAAGTCATACATTACTTCGCCTCACATTCTCATGAATTTGATATCTTTACTTTAAGTGTTTTGTCATAACAACACACAAGAGTTTTAGTTAAAATTATTTAAGGAGCAGCTAGAGGTGCTGAATTTTTATGTACTCTGTTATAAATTTCTAAGTTTTCAGATTGTAGTGAATTTAGATTTATGTAGAATTAAAACTTTTTGATGATTAGCAAGCTTTTTTTGTTCTATTAATCTATGTGCTTCCATCAGTCGCTTTATGTTAGCTGCCCAAATGTAGTGATTTATAAACCATTGTCATATGAAACATATCAATAAATTTATATAAAGCACTGTGAAAATTTTATTAATTCGGTTGTGTTAAGTTAAAGGTAGCCAAGTTAAGAACAGGACATTTTGGAATTGTCCATGAACAGTGCAGAGTGATTCCACCCTTTCTATAATTAATTACTATTTCTGTTCCTTCACTCCTTATTCTTTTACCTTACACCGCATCATATGCTATCAGTAGATGATTTTAAAATGATATCTAATATACTTCTTTCCACAATTTGGCTACTGACATTCGTCACATATGCTATTTACTACACAAGCATTAAATAATTATTAACAAAATCTGATCAAAACTTATATATAATAAGAGATTATTATTGATATTTCCCCCTTAATGAACTAGGCACCATCCAGCACTATACCTCACACACATCAGTATGTGGAGAGTATGTCACACTAACACGGCTCACACACCACATAGTCGGTCATGTACAACATCAGTATGTGGAGAGTATGTCACACTAACACGGCTCAACACTACACACTACCCACAAGTAAAACAAAGGCAGTGACGACGCCTCGGTCCTTCATGGACCATTATCCTGTGAAACCTCGTCATGTCTGTGGTTGTCTACAAGATCAGCAAGTGTTGGGTGCAATAATATCAATCCTGGACTCATAACTGAGTTGTCTACAACATCAGCAGGTGCTGGGTACACTAATATCACTTGCACTCGTATCTGTTGATCGTCATCAACATCAGCAGGTGTTGGGGGGCAATGATTTCACTCTTGGACGCGTATCTGCTGGTTGTCTACAACATTGACATGTGTTGGGTGCAATAATATCACTCTTGGACTGTAACATCAACAGGTGTTGGGTGCAATAATATCACTCTTGGACTACAACATCAGCAGGTGTTGGATGCAATAATATCACTCCGGGACTCATCTGTGGGTGGTTGTCTACAACATTAACAGGTGTTGGGTGAAATAATATCATTCTTGGACTCATATCTGGTTGTTTACAACATCAGCAGGTGTTGGATACACTAATATCACTCTTGGATTCATATCTGTGGGTTGTCTACAATATCAGCAGGTGTTGGGTGCAATAATATCACTTGGATTCATATCTGTGGGTTGTTATAACATCAGAAGGTGTTGGTTATGCTAATATGACTTGGACATGATGGAAAGGAAACCTTCCCCTTAATGTCCGAACTATTGGTTGTGTCCAAAGACAAATCTCTCCTCGTACTCAATACACACCATCTCACGCGCTCATAATACTCGTGTCCAAATAAGGATGGTTTGCAGATATAGCAGCCAATCCTCCTGTTTTGATAGTACTTATAGTAACAATGAGGCCCATCGTACATACACTGAAGTACAACCAAACTAGAAAGAAATTGATACTACAGTATTAAATTTGGACAAACCGGAAAACGATTTTTACTTATGTTGTAAAGACAAACTGTATTAACCTAACCTAACCTTCCTAGGCCTAATACACGCTACCTGAGAACTAATATAGTACATATGTGTGCTATACTTGTCCTAGAATTTTTGTTTAGTTTTGTTTTTGAACATCATTATTTTCGGACTTTATGAATGTTAATAGTACAAAATTCTACAATCTAATTGTTTGGTACATCAATATTTGTACTATGGTGTACATTGTTACAAAAAGTACTATCTAAACAGGAGGATCCCCTTCGCTGTCCAGCCCGTTGATGCCGTGAGGGGGGCTTGATGTTCGGCTGCCGGAGTGTGATACTCCATGAGACAGTCTTCTGTCCTTTTATGGCCTTGTGCTCCTGCTGCTAACCTTTAACAAATTGTGCTGGACAACTTTTCCTTTTCCTTATGTTTTCGTTTTTCTCAACCCCACCCCCCTCTTCTCCTTTCTAATTGTCATTTCCCGCCGACATTTTGCCTGTTTTGATCATTCTTTTGTTTTGAGGCCATGTGTTTGAGGAGGCATATTCTTGCACCCGTAGAACTGTACGAACGAGAGTATCGCTCGTGGGGTGGGCTACCAAGCCCCCGAGTCGGACTGAGTTGGAAGACCGAGCTCTGTAGCCCCTGCTACATTTGGCCAAGACCTAGCGCCTCCTTTGACCCTCCTGACTACTCCTCCCAGCTCCTCTCTCTCCTCTGTGGTTGGGTCGAGCCATACGCCCCCAGCGGTGACCACCTCGCCCCCTGGCGCGGCTCAGTCTCTCATTGTAACTACTTCACCTTTTAACCCCTCTCTCTCTCTCTAGGGGTTCTCAATGCCGTCCCTGCCACGGCTGCACTGGCACGATCCCTTCCCATACTAATACGTACCAAGCCTTGTTAGGTCCTGCATCGTGGGCTAAAATACTTTGATCTCCTCCCTCTGGATTCTACACCTCAAGACGATTTCTTACTCCATAAACACCTTGTTGATTCGGTGGATGCCTCTGTTATTTTTAACCCCGCCCGTTTAGGTACACGTATTGTCGCTGCTCCTTCAGCGGATGCAGCTACCCATTTAGCCGCATTGTCCTGCATTGGGAAAACCCCTGTTCTGGTCTCCAAAAACGCTTGGTTAAATGCAAGTGTTGGCACTGTTCTCCTCCTGCACCATGATGCAACTGGTGTTAGGGACCTAAAAGACTACCATGAGAATATATAAACATATCCTCCAAGCCCAAGGCCATCCTGTCCTGCAGGTAGACACGTTCACTCGACCCCCTCGTGGTCGTTGCCGTCTGCCCCTTTAAGTTGTGAAAATCACCTTTGATAGGACCCTTCTGCCCTCTATAATTCTTACTGGTGCCAGATGCTCCGTTCAGGAGTACATTCCCTCTCCTAGACTTTGCAATAAGTGCTGGAAGTTCGGGCATGGTGTCCTCAAATGCTCAAGTACTGTGTATCTATGCCCCATGTGTGGGGCCAATGATCACTAAATCTGATTTGCACTTCTCCTCAGGCTCGCTGCCTCAATTGCGGTGAGCCCCACCCTACCTTTTCCCGCTCGTGTATACACTACAAACTTGAGGAAGCCGTCCTCAACTTGAAACAGGAATCGTCGGCCTTTTCCTGAAGCGAGACGCCAAGTTCGCCGTCTCACCCCTTTCGCTGGCATATCCTACGCTCGCGTGTTGTGTTGTACCTCTCCTTCGTCCTTCCCACCTTACTCAATTTCACAACCGTTTCCAGATCTTAGACCCGGACACGCCCAACACCTCTCCTATTCCTTTACGTTCTGTCCCGAAGGGGCCCCCCTCCTGGTTCTCCATCTGAAGTTTCCCCCCTTCTTATCCAGTCTGCCATGTCTCCTGTGTCTTCTTTCCCCAATCCTTCTTCCCATCCAACCACCCCCAGTCTCTTGGCCCCTCCACGCCGCTTGTCTGTCCAGGTTGATGTCCATCACCCTCCCAGCAATCTCCATGTTGTTCACTCCCGTTCATCTTCTCTTGTTGAGACAATTGAGTCTGTCGCCCAGTACGTTGTTGCTGGAACACCTGTCGCTTTGTCAGAAACGTAAGCCTGGCTCCTCTCCTTCATCCTCCCCGGCAGGTAAGAAGGCATCGCTTTCTTCCTTACCCCAAACCTCTGACACTCTCGCTCTGTTCCCTTCCATTTCGGTGGTCGGGCCCCCTGTCCCAGCTATGGAGGTTTCTTTAGCCCCTGATTCCCTCTCAGTTACTGCCCTTGCTGAGGTACACTCCCTGGTTCCTGCCCCCCCCCCCTTTTCCTGCTGTCCTTGACCTCCCCTCTCAGTTGTCTCTTCCAGACCGTACCCGTCCGCCTCTGGTCTGTCCTCCCGCTCCCTTCACTCAATCCTCTATTTGCACTCCTCTCTCATCCGGTCTAAACTCGATTATGGTTGCCCTTCATACTCTTCTGCTTCTCCTTCTACTCTTCGTCGTCTTGATTCTTTGTACCATACTGGGTTGCGCCTCAGCTCCGGTGCCTTTCGTTCAACTCCTACCCTCAGCTTGTACGCTGACACTGGCTTCCTATCTCTCCAGGACCACCGTGATCGCTACTCTCTTCGCTATCTTGCACGATCCTTACAACATCCCCACTCTCGCCTCTGTCGTACTTTGACTTTTATCCCTCCTGTAGTTCCTCTTCCTCTTCACCACCTTCCTCTTTCTGTCCATTTGTCTCGCTTACAAGATTCTCTTTCGGTTCGTATTACCAATGTTTCTCCTCGTATTCTTCTGTCCTTGTCCCCGTGGAGGGTCCCTCTTCCCAAATTTTGTACTTCCCTGACATGCATCACTAAAGCTTTTACCCCTCCTACAGTTCTGAAACGCCTTTTCCTTGAGCACTTTTCTTCACACTCCCACTCCGTTTCCATCTTCACCGATGGGTCTATGTCTGCTGACGGTGTGGGCTATTCTGTTGTTTTCCTGACCGCACTTATATGTGTCGCCTTCCTCCAGAGGCTAGCATCTTCACAGTAGAACTTTATGCTATTCTCTATGCTCTTCATCTCCTGCTTTCTCGTTGTCAATCCTCCTTTGTGGTGGTAGTTGACTCTCGTAGTGCCCTCATGGCTTTGGGGTCCTTTAATCCGGTCCACCCGGTGGTCATCGAGATTCAACATTGGCTGTTTCTCATCTCCAGTAAATTTAAGTCGGTAGAGTTTTGCTGGGTTCCCAGCCATGTTGGTGTCTCTTTAAATTAGCGTGCGGATGCTGCCACTAAGGAAGCTATCCATACTTGTCCCATCTCCCGTTAAGGTATTCCTTATTCCGACTTTTACCCAGTTATTCATTCCTCCATACTTGCCCGTTGGCAGGGTTATTGGTCTTCTGTTACTGGTAACAAACTGCGTACTCTTAAGGGTAGTGTGTCCCTGTGGCCTTCCTCCTACCACCATAACCAGCGGTGGGAAACAGCTCTGGCAAGGTTGTGTATTGGCCAAACTCGCTTAACTCATGGTCACTTAATAGAGCGCCGCCCTGCTCCGTATTGTCCAAATTGCATTGTCCCTCTTACAGTCGTGCATATCCTTGTTGAATGTCCTGATTTCCAGAACGAGCGTGTGTCTTGCTTTCCGACCGTTCCTCGCTGTCACCTGTCCCTCGATTGAATTCTTGGTGAATCGGATACTTTTGATATCGTTCGCCTTATTCGTTTCTGTTCTCGTATTGGCATCCTTGGTGATATTTAGCGCCCTCTGATTATTCCGCACATTTGATGGTGGTACATACATAGCCTTCCCGGTTTGGTGCCTTCTTTTGATAATTACTTACTAAACAGGAAGATGGGTTGATCACACTGATGCTGAGTTTATTGTAAGGTAATGCTAGAGTTTGTTGTGAGCTGATACTAGAGTTTGTTGTAAGCTGATACTAGAGTTTGTTGTAAGCTGATACTAGAGTTTGTTGTAAGCTGTTACTAGAGTTTGTTGTAAGCTGTTACTAGAGTTTGTTGTAAGCTGATACTAGAGTTTGTTGTAAGCTGTTACTAGAGTTTGTTGTAAGCTGATACTAGAGTTTGTTGTAAGCTGATACTAGAGTTTGTTGTAAGCTGATACTAGAGTTTGTTGTGAGCTGATACTAGAGTTTGTTGTAAGCTGATACTAGAGTTTGTTGTAAGCTGATACTAGAGTTTGTTGTAAGCTGATACTAGAGTTTGTTGTAAGCTGATACAGGAGTTTGTTGTAAGCTGATACTGGAGTTTGTTGTAAGCTGTTACTAGAGTTTGTTGTAAGCTGATACTAGAGTTTGTTGTAAGCTGATGCTGGAGTTTGTTGTAAGCTGATACTAGAGTTTGTTGTAAGCTGATACTGGAGTTTGTTGTAAGCTGTTACTAGAGTTTGTTGTAAGCTGATACTAGAGTTTGTTGTAAGCTGATACTAGAGTTTGTTGTAAGCTGATACTGGAGTTTGTTGTAAGCTGATACTAGAGTTTGTTGTAAGCTGACACTAGAGTTTGTTGTAAGCTGACACTAGAGTTTGCTGTAAGCTGATACTGGAGTTTGTTGTAAGCTGATACTGGAGTTTGTTGTAAGCTGACACTAGAGTTTGTTGTAAGCTGACACTAGAGTTTGTTGTAAGCTGATACTGGAGTTTGTTGTAAGCTGATACTGGAGTTTGTTGTCAGCTGATACTGGAGTTTGTTGTAAGCTGATACTGGAGTTTGTTGTAAGCTGATACTGGAGTTTGTTGTAAGCTGATACTGGAGTTTGTTGTAAGCTGACACTAGAGTTTGTTGTAAGCTGATACTGGAGTTTGTTGTAAGCTGATACTGGAGTTTGTTGTAAGCTGACACTAGAGTTTGTTGTAAGCTGATACTGGAGTTTGTTGTAAGCTGATACTGGAGTTTGTTGTAAGCTGACACTAGAGTTTGTTGTAAGCTGATAATGGAGTTTGTTGTAAGCTGATGCTGGAGTTTGTTGTAAGCTGATACTGGAGTTTGTTGTAAGCTGACACTAGAGTTTGTTGTAAGCTGACACTAGAGTTTGTTGTAAGCTGACACTAGAGTTTGTTGTAAGCTGATACTGGAGTTTGTTGTAAGCTGATACTAGAGTTTGTTGTAAGCTGACACTAGAGTTTGTTGTAAACTGATGCAGGAGTTTGTTGTAAGCTGATACTGGAGTTTGTTGTAAGCTGATACTAGAGTTTGTTGTAAGCTGATACTAGAGTTTGTTGTAAGCTGATACTAGAGTTGTTGTAAGCTGACACTAGAGTTTGTTGTAAGCTGATACTGGAGTTTGTTGTAAGCTGATACTGGAGTTTGTTGTGATTAAATGCCGGTTACGGATTTCGAGAAAGGCTCGTTGACTTCATGCTTCATAAGAAGATAAATGCAACGTGTCATTTACTGAGTTTGAGTTACTCTCGGCCCTAATCAAAGGTAAAGTTATATCCCCGGTGAGGATGGGATCACTTATGACATACTGCGTTTGTTTCCTCTAGTACCAGAAAATCCCCTTCTTGAGCTGTATAATATGAGCTATATTAATAGGGAACTTTCTATCTCTTGGACCAACAGTATAATCAATCAAATTCTCAAGCCCAATCAAGAGAATGCCTTCCGCTCAATTTTTCTTACTAGCTGCAATTGCAAAACATTCGAGAGAATGGTCTTAAACCGTCTCTTCCATTGAATAAGAACAAAGCTATCCCCCAGATATATGGCTTCATGCATGGAAGGAGTGTGCTGTATACTTTAAGTCTGTAAACCATTATTCACAATTTCATCTATATGTGATAAGGGGTAGGCATCCAGCTCCATTAATCGGTTTATTGTTTGTAAATAATTTATAACCATTCTTTTCTTGTGATTTTCTCCTTTAGTTACTGATACCTGGGCTCACCATGGAGAATAACTGTGCCTAATTATCTCTTCACGCAGCATCCGTGCTATCTCAGATTCAATAAACATCTTGTCAGCCTCAGAATGCCGTCTGGATTTTACAGCAATCGGCTTGCAGTATGATGCTAAATAACTGAAGAGCGATAGAGCAGGTACTTTGACGGCAGGCAATCCACATATTCTATTCCATTGATTTTAGAGCTAGTAACTGATTTACCGAGGCATGAGGATGAAGTCCCAGCTAAAGTAGCAAGCATACCAGCAGAATGTTGGGTGTTTGAAGCACTGTTAGTCTGTTTCAGAGATCAGCAGACGTTAGCATAATGACCCTTTTTCTTGCAATTCATACACAGAGTCTCTCTAGTCGGACACCGATTGCGAGGATTTCGAGTGTAATCAAAAAAGAAGCACCTTAAAACACTAGTTGAAGCTGCGGAAAATTTTTCAACTTTTTCTTCTACTTCTACGCATAGTGTTTCGGGCAGGTCCCGAAGTTCATATGCAGTCTGCTTTCCTGCATATGTTTGCTTATTGTTATAGTGAATAGAAAGTGCTTACACTGTATATATGTATTGTATATTATATGTCTTGGTATTATTACAGGATGTAACTGTACTGTAATTATTTGATCAATAATGCCACAAGTCTGGCAATGCGGTTTGTTTACCTCAATTTATTGATCAAATAATTCAGGGAGTGAACATTGAGCGGTTCCTATGGCCTGAGCGGTTTGCTACTGACCCAAACTCCACCAACGCCTCTCAAGAATGGCGTCACTGGCTCAAGACATTCAAAAACTTCTCTCTAGCAGTACAACAAACAACTCCCACCGTTTACAAGCTGGATCTCCTGATAAACCACGTGTGTTCGACTACACGTGGTATGATGCATCACTACGTATGATGCGGCTGAGAAATTTCCTAATGGAACTGTTTGTGAAGTTTGTGAAGTTGTGAATAAAGTATACGCAGGGTATGTGCTTGCAACACAACGCCAACAATCCGGTGAGTCGATTGACCAGTTTCGTTGGGCATTGAAATTATTAGCTAAAGTTTGTCAGTTCAAAGCCGTAACTGCAGCAGAATTTTGTGATAACTATGTGAGAGATGCTTTCATTAATGGGCTTGGTTGTCACAATAAAGCAGCACTTACTTGTAAATAAAACCTTAGTCTTACAGTCAGCATATGAACAGGCTCACACTCTAGAAACGGCACAGAAACTTTCTGCCTCTTATGTTCAGGTAGTGTTTGCCCTGAAGTAGACCTCCTAGAATGATAGAAGAACGTTCATGTGGTGTACAGTTTGCAGAGGTGCACAACAATGATCGAATAAAGTGGAGTGCATCAGGAAGAACAACTTCCCATTGGGATACATATCGTCCTAGGAGCTAGCAGCACTGTCTGCCAAATAATCACATTGTAGTTCTGAGTCTGGCCATTTCTTGGGTTGTAAGGAGTCGTTCGGCTAGTTGCTATTCCTTTTTTAGCAGAAAATCCTTCAACTCCTCAGATATAAAAGAGGTTCCCCAATCAGAGTGTATATACGCAGGCATACCATAGATTGCGAACAACTGCACCAGGCACTAAATTGCTGTACCAGAAGTATTATCCGAGCAAGGGAATGCAAAAGAGAATCGAGAAAATTCATCTATAACAGTAAGTATATTTATTCCTTGATTGTGATGGAAGTGGTCCTTTAAAATCTACGTTGAGTCTTTCAAATGACTGAGTAGCTTTAATCAAATGCCCTGAGTCAAATCTGAAAAATTGAGGTTTAAGTTCTGAGAATGTAGAGCAAGAATTAGTCATCTTCACATCTTCCACAGAATAAGGCAAATTTCTACACATGTCAACATCGGACAAAATGAGCCATACGAGACACTCCAAGGTGACAGATTTTCATGCAATTCCATAAGTTCATCCACACTGGTGGCACCACATACGCGTGAGAATGCATCAGCTGGTATGTTCTTTTTACCTGGGCGATATACAATGACATAGTAGTAACAAGAGAGTTCTACTCGCCCTCTACCTATTTTATCATTTTTAATCTTACCAGCTGATTTAGAGTTAAACATAAAAGCAACACTAAACTGATCAATCACAAGCCGAAAATGGCATCCAATGAGATAGTGTCGCCCTTCCTTAGAGCTTCAACAGTGGCATACGCTTCCTTCTCCACTGATGAGTGACTGTGTTCACTATTTGAAAGCGTTCGGGTGAAGAAAACTACTGGTTGTTCATTCTGGGTTATGGTAGCGGCAATGGCATGATCTGAAGCATCAGTTTCTACAACAAAAGAAGCTGTTGGGTCGATTGCTCGAACCACTGACTCGGCAATGTCTCGTTTCAATCCTTCAAATCCTTTTGCAGCGGCAGCAGATAAGGGAAACCCTTTGGCATGAGAAATTGGACGGATCATCTCAGAAAACCCCAGCACCCAATGGGAGTAATGTGCAAGCATTCCCATCGTTCTGCGTAAAGAACCTGTGTTGCTTGGTAGTGGAAGTTTTAACAGTGGCTCGAGGCATTCCAGGTCAGGTGTAATTTCTCTTTGTGTAAGGTATTCCGATAGCTTTATAGACTGGAGTCGAAAACTAAACTTTCAAGATTCAGGGTCAGGTTATACCGTTTTGCAACGTCCATAAACTGTTTGAAATTTTTATCATGGTCTTCTTCAGAATCTCCACACACACAAACATCATTTACGCAAGCAAAGGTACCCTCCACACATTCTTTCTCGAGGATGCCATCAATTACTATTTTGAAATCACTCCATTAGTGACCCCAAAAAGGATCTTATCTTGAGGTTATCTTGAAATGATTTCGGGGCTTAGCGGTTCCCGCAGCCCGACCAGGCATCCTTTATGTTACATACCCCCAGGAAGCAGCCCGTAGCAGCTGACTCCCAGGTGCCTATTTACTGCTAGGTGAACAGTGGCATCAGGGTGAAAGAAACTGCACATTTGTTTCCGCCTCCACCGGGGATCGAACCCGGAACCTCAGGACTACGAACCGAAGCGCTGTCCACTCAGCTGTCAGGCCCCATACATCAGTTGCCGTCAGAAATACGATTTAATACAAAAAGCTTTCCACAAGCCACGAAGGCTGTATAGGGTTTTTCTTCCTCTTTTAGACCCACTTGATGGTAAGCACTTATCAAGTCTAGTATGCTGTATACGTTAAATCTGGCAACATTATTCACAATCTCAATTATTTGTGGTAAGGGGTAGGCTTTCAGCCCCGTGAATCGTTTTATTGTTTCTGAATATTTTACGACCATTCTTTTTTGTGTGATTTTCTCCTTTAGTTACTAATACCTGGGCTCTCCATAGAGAATTACTGGGCCTAATTATCCCTTCACGCAGCATCCGTGCTATCTCAGATTCAATAAACATCGCGTCAGTCTCAGAATAGCCTCTGGATTTTACAGCAATCGGCTTGCAGTATGGTGTTAAATTACTGAAGAGCGATGGAGCAGGTACTTTGACGGCAGGTAATCCACCTATTCTATAATGAGGGTTTTTTCTCCTCCAAAAGTCATTCGAGCACGGAATGATTTCGGAAAAATTTATGGCCAAAATCACATCGACACAGAAATCGGGTAACACTTTGATATTGACATCATGGTAAGTTTCTCCTTGCAGTTCTAAAGTCTACAGAACTCTGACGAGTAACCCGCTCTGCTCGACAATATTCTTATGAATAAAGTTATCAGTGCACTGACTGGAATCCCATTGATTTTAGAGCTAAGAACTGATTTACCGAGGCATGAGGGTGAAGTCCCAGCTAAAGTAGCAAACATAGAATCTGAATGTTGGGTGTTTGAAGCACCGTTACACTGTTTCAAAGATCGATAGACCTTAGCATAATGACCCTTTTTCTTGCAATTCATACACAAAGCCTCCCTAGCTGGATATCGACTGCGAGAATGTCGAATGTAACCACAAAAGAAGCACCTGAAACCACTAGTTGTAGCTGCGGAAAATGTTTCAACTTATTCTTCTACAATTCCTTGTCCTCCTGAGTCCTCCAGGTCTAATAAATGTGTCACGGCAGCGTTTGTAACCCCTGGCTGAACATAAGAGGCAGAAAGTTTCTATGCCGTTTGTAGAGATTAAGCCTGGTCAAAGGCTGACTTTAAGTCTAAAGTTTTATTTTCAAGTAAGCGCTGCCTTATTGTGGCAGAACCTAGCCCATTAATGAAAGCATCTCTCACACAGTTATCACAAGCTTCTGCTGCAGTCACGACTTTGAACTGACAATCTTTAGCTAATAATTTCAATGCTCGACGAAACTGGTCAATCGACTCACCGGGTTGTTGGCGTCGATTTGCAAGCACATACCTTGCGAATACTTCATTCTTGGGCTTTACAAATAGTTCCGTTAGGGATTTCTCAGCCGCATCATACGTAGTGCAGTCAGCTATGTTGTCGAACACGTGGAGCAACGTAGTTTATCAGGAGATAAAGCTTGTCAACGGTGGGAGTTGTTTGTTGTACTGTTAATGAGAAGTTTTTGAGTGTCTTGAGTCAGTGACGCTATTCTTGAGCGGCGTTGGTGGAGTTTGGGTCAGTAGCAAACCGCTTAGGCCATAGGAACCGCTCCATGTTCACTCCCTGAATTATTTGATCAATAAATTAAGGTAACAAATGCATTGTCAGACTTGTGACTTTATTGATCAAATAATATCAGTACAGTTACATCATGCAATAATACCAAGACATATAACAATAATAATTATAATGATAATATTTTATTTACAAGAAGGTACAATGGGTTGGTGAGAATACATTAGTGTGATATATTTACATTCTTTCAAAGCCACTAACACGCATAGCGTTCCGGGCAGGTCCTTAATCTAACATATCAGGTAAGATGAAAGGTACATTGTAGCAAGGTTTTATATCAACAAACAACTACATATAAATTGACAAGAGGTCATTACACTGGTAAAGATATATGTCTTAAGTACTACTATTGGAGAAGTTGGTACTACAAGATTCAGTGGGAGTTTGAAGCACAAGGTAGGATGAAATTAGGTACTTCAAGGTTTTACTTATGCATAGGGCATGGGTTGGACAATTTTTTTTTTTCATCGGGAAGTGAGTTCCAAAGACTGGGGCCCTTTTATTTGTATGGAGTGTTTGCACAAATTTAGTTTGACTCTGGGGATATCAAAGATATATTTATTTCTGGTGGTAATCATTGTTTATATTACACTTATTAAGGAAAAGTTTCAGATCATGATTAGCACTTATGAACAATGTGACGCCATTTTCCCCTATCATACGACCTCTCCTATTTCTTATATACATCAATGATCTGCCTAATGCCTCCAACATTCTTAATCCTATATTGTTTGCTGACGATACTACCCTCATCTACTCAGACCCCAACCCACACACACTTTAAATAATGTTGTAAATAATGAATTTTAAAAAGTCCACTTATGGATGTCAACCAACAAACTCACACAAAATATAAAAAAGACCTACTACATCTTATTTGGAAGCAAATCAACAAATGCAATTCAGTTTCAGATAGACAATGTTAACATCAGCAATAAAAATGAAAGAAACTTCCTTGGCCTATACTTAGACACGAGACTCAATTTTAGCACCCACATGTCAACCTGTCCTCTTAAAATAACGTTGCTTTTGGCCGTTTACCAGTATGGCCGAAAGTGGACGTAATTTGAAAATGAAAATAAATTTGGATTTTTTTTCAACAACAGTAAGTTAAGGGTCCTCTGATAGGTTAGGTGGGCAGGAAATTCTCATAAAGTTTCAAAACGTTATGAAAAACGTGAATTGAAAGTTTCTTCTCCTAACCGTTCCGAGTAAGCCGGACAACTCTAACAGAAAACAGAACAGTACGTCACTTTTGTGAGTCGATTTCATTTCAAATTACGTCCAAATTTGACCATAACTCGCATACGAGCGAAAATGACGTTATTTTTAAAGGACGGGTTGCACATACAACACATAACCAAGAAAGTCTCAAAAACGGTTGGTACACTCTCTAAAATCAGATATTATGTTCCAAACTCTGCTCTCCTCTCATTATACTACGCGCTAATCTATCCATATCTTACATATGGTATCTGTGCATGGGGTTCAACCACTGCAAACTACTTCAAGCCCATCATCACCCAACAAAAACCTGCTCTCAGAACAATAACAAACGAAAACACTCAGCCCCCTATTTATTCCTAAAACATGCTAAACATAAACTCACTCCACACTTCTCTTATGCTATTTACATTTATATAACCTTGTTCTGAAACTTTTCCCTGACAGAATGTATAGAACCCATAATCACCACATCAGAATAAATATATCTTTGATATCCCCCAGAGTCAAACTTAGTCTGTGTAAACACTGCAAATAAAGGACCTAGTCTATGGAACTCACTCCCTAACGAATTTAAAACTGTCCAACTTTTGCCTTATTCAAAAATAACCCAAAAAAGTACCTAATATCGTCTTCATAGTGTCCTACCTACTGCTTTAAACGTGCAGTGTATCTAGTGTTACCAATCCCCCAATATATGTACCTAAGCAATACTTTAAATTGTAATCATTGCTATTTCTTATATCATTGTTGTTATATTGAATGCATATTTTACTGCATTATACCTTGAAATAATCCTCAAGTTATGCTACAATGTACCTGTTGATAACCCTCAAATTTTATGTTAATATACCTTCTAATATTTGTCAAATTTTGACAAATATATATATGCGAACAAGCCTGAATGGTCCTCAGGCATATATGCAACTGAAAACTCTCACCCAGAAGTGACTCGAACCCATACTGCCAGGACCACTCTGTAACTGGTGTACAGGACCCCTTAACCACTCGACCATTCCGACCGGACAAAAGATGATGGTAGCCGAGGCTAATTCCCCATCATCCCACCATCACTCTGATGGTAATCTTGGGCATGGTATTTTAACAAATCGCCTAATTTTGGGGGCACACGTGAGGAACACAAATGCGAACAAGCCTGAATGGTCCCCAGGCATATATGCAACTGAAAACTCACACCCCAGAAGTGACTCGAACCCATACTGCCAGGAGCACTCTGCAACTGGTGTACAGGACCCCCTAACCACTCGACCATCACGACCGGACAAAAGATGATGGTACCCGAGGCTAATTCCCCATCCTCCCACCGGCACTCTGATGGTAATCTTTGGGCATGGTATTTTATCAAATCACCTCATTTTTTTAGAGCACACGTGAGGACACAAATGCGAACAAGCCTGAATGGTCTCCAGCATATATGCAACTGAAAACTCACACCCCAGAGTGACTCAAACCCATACTGCCAGGAGCATTCTGCAACTGGTGTACAGGACCCCTTAACCACTCGACCATCACCACCGGACAAAGATGATGGTAGCCTAGGCTAATTCCCCATCATCCCGCTGGCACTCTGATGGTAATCTTTTGCATGGTATTTTATCAAATCACCTAATTTTTTGGTGTACATGTAAGGAACACAAATGCGAACAAGCCTGAATGGTCCCAGGCATATATGCATAAGTTGTGAAATATACGCCTAGAACCGNGCGGTGCTGGTGACTCACTTCAACCCACGCCACCTACTCCTTCACTATGGCCCACCTACATGGGCAAAATACTTTGTTGACATAACTGACACCAATACAACCATTGATGCGTAAGCATCTTGCTGTCTCTGTAAATTCATATTTGACTTTACTCGCACCTTGACTCGCGCATGTGTTGAGTTCACTTCTAGAGTTGCAACTGCTGTCAGGTATTGATGAGATCCTAGTTGAGGTCTCCCAAAATTCTAGTTTAAATGCCAGCATCGGCACTGCTATGCTTCTGTCCTATGTTGCAATAGGGAAAGGGACCTTAAAGAATGCCACGAAGATATTAAATACATCCTCGAAACCCTTGCTTGCGCTCTCTCACGATGTCATCCCCAACCATCTCCCTTTCTTCACTACCGCATATGTTCCAAGGTTTAAATTCTGTCACCTTCACCAGTTGAATTGCTCTCGCTTCTCTGTGGTGTGAGGCTAGAGATATTTTCTGGGAACACCATCTCATGTTCCCACACTTTTATTCATATTCTCTTGTTTGCCGTATTTGCATCCCCATCTTCCTCGTCAACCTTCTTACTCTTCTGTATCTGTTGTGAGTCAGTCTCCCTCGTCAATCCCCCCACCTCTTAACCTTCGCGGACAAATATAATTCAGCCCGGTATCCTTCATTTCTTTACCGCCATCGTTCTCATTCCCTGCCTGAGACAATGGAGTCCCTAGTCCCTCACCCTCTTTTTTGGGCAAGAAGAGGGTAATGGAAGAGGTAGTTCAACTGTGTTCTTGTCACTTCACTAGTGCCTGTAGTTATTACACGAGGGTGTAGTTACATTAGTGCCTGTAGTTATTACACGAGTGTGTAGTTACTACATTAGTGCCTGTAGTTACTACATTAGTGCCTGTAGTTATTACACGAGGGTGTAGTTACATTAGTGCTTGTAGTTATTACAAGAGTGTGTAGTTACTACATTAGTGCTTGTAGTTACTACATTAGTGCCTGTAGTTATTACACGAGGGTGTAGTTACATTAGTGCTTGTAGTTATTACGCGAGTGTGTAGTTACTACATTAGTGCCTGTAGTTACTACATTAGTGCCTGTAGTTATTACACGAGGGTGTAGTTACATTAGTGCTTGTAGTTATTACACGAGTGTGTAGTTACTACATTAGTGCCTGTAGTTACTACATTAGTGCCTGTAGTTATTACACGAGGGTGTAGTTACATTAGTGCTTGTAGTTATTACACGAGTGTGTAGTTACTACATTAGTGCCTGTAGTTACTACATTAGTGCCTGTAGTTATTACACGAGGGTGTAGTTACTACATTAGTGCCTGTAGTTACTACATTAGTGCCTGTAGTTATTACACGAGGGTGTAGTTACATTAGTGCCTGTAGTTATTACGCGAGTGTGTAGTTACTACATTAGTGCCTGTAGTTATTACACGAGTGTGTAGTTACTACATTAGTGCCTAGTTATTACACGAGTGTGTAGTTACTACATTAGTGCCTGTAGTTACTACATTAGTGTGTAGTTACTACATTAGTGCCTGTAGTTACTACACGAGGGTGTAATTACTACATTAGTGCCTGTAGTTACTGCACGAGTGTCTGTAGTTACTACACGAGTGTCTGTAGTTACTACACGAGTGCCTGTAGTTACTACACGAGTGCCTGTAGTTACTGCACGAGTGCCTGTAGTTACTGCACGAGTGTCTGTAGTTACTACACGAGTGCCTGTAGTTACTACACGAGTGCCTGTAGTTACTACACGAGTGTCTGTAGTTACTGCACGAGTGTCTGTAGTTACTACACGAGTGCCTGTAGTTACTGCACGAGTGCCTGTAGTTACTGCACGAGTGCCTGTAGTTACTACACGAGTGTCTGTAGTTACTACACGAGTGTCTGTAGTTACTGCACGAGTGCCTGAAGTTACTACACGAGTGTCTGTAGTTACTGCACGAGTGCCTGTAGTTACTACACGAGTGTCTGTAGTTACTACACGAGTGTCTGTAGTTACTACACGAGTGCCTGTAGTTACTACACGAGTGCCTGTAGTTACTACACGAGTGCCTGTAGTTACTACACGAGTGCCTGTAGTTACTATACGAGTGCCTGAAGTTACTACACGAGTGCCTGTAGTTACTACACGAGTGCCTGTAGTTACTACACGAGTGCCTGTAGTTACTACACGAGTGCCTGTAGTTACTACACGAGTGCCTGTAGTTACTGCACGAGTGCCTGTAGTTACTACACGAGTGCCTGTAGTTACTGCACGAGTGCCTGTAGTTACTGCACGAGTGCCTGTAGTTACTACACGAGTGCCTGTAGTTATTACACGAGTGCCTGTAGTTACTGCACGAGTGCCTGTAGTTACTGCACGAGTGCCTGTAGTTACTACACGAGTGCCTGTAGTTACTACAGGAGTGCCTGTAGTTACTACACGAGTGCCTGTAGTTACTACACGGGTGCCTGTAGTTACTACACGAGTGCCTGTAGTTACTATACGAGTGCCTGAAGTTACTACACGAGTGCCTGTAGTTACTACACGAGTGCCTGTAGTTACTACACGAGTGCCTGTAGTTACTACACGAGTGCCTGTAGTTACTACACGAGTGCCTGTAGTTACTACACGAGTGCCTGTAGTTACTACACGAGTGCCTGTAGTTACTACACGAGTGCCTGTAGTTACTACACGAGTGCCTGTAGTTACTACACGAGTGCCTGTAGTTACTACAGGAGTGCTGTAGTTACTACACGAGTGCCTGTAGTTACTACAGGAGTGCCTGTAGTTACTACACGAGTGCCTGTAGTTACTACACGAGTGCCTGTAGTTACTACACGAGTGCCTGTAGTTACTACACGAGTGCCTGTAGTTACTACAGGAGTGCCTGTACTTACTACACGAGTGCCTGTAGTTACTACACGAGTGCCTGTAGTTACTACACGAGTGCCTGTAGTTACTACACGAGTGCCTGTAGTTACTACAGGAGTGCCTGTACTTACTACACGAGTGCCTGTAGTTACTACACGAGTGCCTGTAGTTACTACACGAGTGCCTGTAGTTACTACACGAGTGCCTGTAGTTACTACACGAGTGCCTGTAGTTACTACACGAGTGCCTGTAGTTACTGCACGAGTGCCTGTAGTTACTGCACGAGTGCCTGTAGTTACTACACGAGTGCCTGTAGTTACTGCACGAGTGCCTGTAGTTACTGCACGAGTGCCTGTAGTTACTACACGAGTGCCTGTAGTTACTACAGGAGTGCCTGTAGTTACTACACGAGTGCCTGTAGTTACTACACGGGTGCCTGTAGTTACTACACGAGTGCCTGTAGTTACTACACGAGTGCCTGTAGTTACTACACGGGTGCCTGTAGTTACTACACGAGTGCCTGTAGTTACTACACGAGTGCCTGTAGTTACTACACGAGTGCCTGTAGTTACTGCACGAGTGCCTGTAGTTACTACTCGAGTGCCTGTAGTTACTATGTAGTCTGTAGTTACGGGTTAATGAACGTACAAAAGTTTCTTTGACTATCACTAAAAATAACAATTGTGTACTAATATTTTGTGTAGATGGTCGGCCACCACCAAACCTAACATTTCCTAGGCCTAGTATCGTACACATATGTAATAAATGTGGCCTAGAAGAGGGTAGGTTAAGTTTATAGTTACTCTCACGTTATGTTATGCCTATGGCTCTCCAGTGTTATAAATCGTGAACTTTTTTATGGGTATAATTGTCTATGTTTTCTGCATTCCATCGAAGGTAACTTTAGGAATATATTTTATGGAAGATGTATTGCAAAATTTACAGTGGGTTCGTAAGTGTGGTTAATCTTTCGTGTGTTTTCTTCACCCTCCTCTAACCTGTCCACCTAATAGAACGTCGCATTTTTACGTATACTTTACCTAAGCTCAAAAATCGTCATTACTAGAAAATGGTAGCGGCTAGCGAAATTGACATACAGTCCCGTTTTCTGTTTTGGGTTCTCTAATAGGTTAGGATAAGGGTACTGTAGGCATATAATTGGTTCAGGAACCTATCCTATCGACGGTGGTGGAAGGAGGAGTTAGTGACGCAATTTGTGCCTTACTAACTCCTGAATCTCTAGTGTGCGACAATTTTACAACTGTCTGGTTCCTGAATCTCTAGTGTGCGACAATTTTACAACTCTCTGGTTCCTGAATCTCTAGTGTGCGACAATTTTACAACTCTCTGGTTCCTGAATCTCTAGTGTGCGACAATTTTACAACTCTCTGGTTCCTGAATCTCTAGTGTGCGACAATTTTACAACTGTCTGGTTCCTGAATCTCTAGTGTGCGACAATTTTACAACTGTCTAGTTCCTGAATCTCTAGTGTGCGACAATTTCTTGACGTTGGGGAAACCTTAGGAGGACCGGCTGATATGAGCACAAATTAGATGTTAACCGCCTGCGATCCGTTTCTTTTCTACAGGGTGATATTTCTGGCGACTACAAGACGGTTATGGTGGCCATCATTAGGGAGTAGAAGTGGCGGAGGCACACCTCCAGACATTCCCCGAGACTTGGAGTACCATGGAGGTGAATAATGGCTCGTAGTGATCTAATCTGACGCCTGCAAATATCCGGAGACGTCAAGAAGGAACATTTTTATTTATTTTAGATCAGCTGTATTATCAGTACAAATTATTAGGTCACGATAAAGTGTTTTGATGCAAATCTTATTTGGTATTGTATAAGCATTAACTTGTCGCTGTATGGTTATAGATACCACCTGGTGAGAAGCTACGGATTAACGAGTTGCCGATTTAATTTTGACTATGATCAGCTGTAATATATTGTCTGGTCATAAGGGTTGTGTTCCTAAGGACCGTTATCAAGGATGGAGGCGTTCCATATTTAGAGGCAGTGTGGTAATCTTTTGTTCTTGTGGAGGCGGAATGTACGTATGTAAAGTATGCTTCAAAGTCATACATTACTTCGCCTCACATTCTCATGAATTTGATATCTTTACTTTAAGTGTTTTGTCATAACAACACACAAGAGTTTTAGTTAAAATTATTTAAGGAGCAGCTAGAGGTGCTGAATTTTTATGTACTCTGTTATAAATTTCTAAGTTTTCAGATTGTAGTGAATTAGATTTATGTAGAATTAAAACTTTTGATGATTAGCAAGCTTTTTTGTTCTATTAATCTATGTGCTTCCATCAGTCGCTTTATGTTAGCTGCCCAAATGTAGTGATTTATAAACCATTGTCATATGAAACATATCAATAAATTTATATAAAGCACTGTGAAAATTTTTTAATTCGGTTGTGTTAAGTTAAAGGTAGCCAAGTTAAGAACAGGACATTTTGGAATTGTCCATGAACAGTGCAGAGTGATTCCACCCTTTCTATAATTAATACTATTTCTGTTCATTCACTCCTTATTCTTTTACCTTACACCGCATCATATGCTATCAGTAGATGATTTTAAAATGATATCTAATATACTTCTTTCCACAATTTGGCTACTGACATTCGTCACATATGCTATTTACTACACAAGCATTAAATAATTATTAACAAAATCTGATCAAAACTTATATATAATAAGAGATTATTATTGATATTTCCCCTTAATGAACTAGGCACCATCCAGCACTATACCTCACACACATCAGTATGTGGAGAGTATGTCACACTAACACGGCTCACACACCACATAGTCGGTCATGTACAACATCAGTATGTGGAGAGTATGTCACACTAACACGGCTCAACACTACACACTACCCACAAGTAAAACAAAGGCAGTGACGACGCCTCGGTCCTTCATGGACCATTATCCTGTGAAACCTCGTCATGTCTGTGGTTGTCTACAAGATCAGCAAGTGTTGGGTGCAATAATATCAATCCTGGACTCATAACTGAGTTGTCTACAACATCAGCAGGTGCTGGGTACACTAATATCACTTGCACTCGTATCTGTTGATCGTCATCAACATCAGCAGGTGTTGGGGGGCAATGATTTCACTCTTGGACGCGTATCTGCTGGTTGTCTACAACATTGACATGTGTTGGGTGCAATAATATCACTCTTGGACTACAACATCAGCAGGTGTTGGATGCAATAATATCACTCCGGGACTCATCTGTGGGTGGTTGTCTACAACATTAACAGGTGTTGGGTGAAATAATATCATTCTTGGACTCATATCTGGTTGTTTACAACATCAGCAGGTGTTGGATACACTAATATCACTCTTGGATTCATATCTGTGGGTTGTCTACAATATCAGCAGGTGTTGGGTGCAATAATATCACTTGGATTCATATCTGTGGGTTGTTATAACATCAGAAGGTGTTGGTTATGCTAATATGACTTGGACATGATGGAAAGGAAACCTTCCCCTTAATGTCCGAACTATGGTTGTGTCCAAAGACAAATCTCTCCTCGTACTCAATACACACCATCTCACGCGCTCATAATACTCGTGTCCAAATAAGGATGGTTTGCAGATATAGCAGCCAATCCTCCTGTTTTGATAGTACTTATAGTAACAATGAGGCCCATCGTACATACACTGAAGTACAACCAAACTAGAAAGAAATTGATACTACAGTATTAAATTTGGACAAACCGGAAAACGATTTTTACTTATGTTGTAAAGACAAACTGTATTAACCTAACCTAACCTTCCTAGGCCTAATACACGCTACCTGAGAACTAATATAGTACATATGTGTGCTATACTTGTCCTAGAATTTTTGTTTAGTTTTGTTTTTGAACATCATTATTTTCGGACTTTATGAATGTTAATAGTACAAAATTCTACAATCTAATTGTTTGGTACATCAATATTTGTACTATGGTGTACATTGTTACAAAAAGTACTATCTAAACAGGAGGATCCCCTTCGCTGTCCAGCCCGTTGATGCCGTGAGGGGGGCTTGATGTTCGGCTGCCGGAGTGTGATACTCCATGAGACAGTCTTCTGTCCTTTTATGGCCTTGTGCTCCTGCTGCTAACCTTTAACAAATTGTGCTGGACAACTTTTCCTTTTCCTTATGTTTTCGTTTTTCTCAACCCCACCCCCCTCTTCTCCTTTCTAATTGTCATTTCCCGCCGACATTTTGCCTGTTTTGATCATTCTTTTGTTTTGAGGCCATGTGTTTGAGGAGGCATATTCTTGCACCCGTAGAACTGTACGAACGAGAGTATCGCTCGTGGGGTGGGCTACCAAGCCCCCGAGTCGGACTGAGTTGGAAGACCGAGCTCTGTAGCCCCTGCTACATTTGGCCAAGACCTAGCGCCTCCTTTGACCCTCCTGACTACTCCTCCCAGCTCCTCTCTCTCCTCTGTGGTTGGGTCGAGCCATACGCCCCCAGCGGTGACCACCTCGCCCCCTGGCGCGGCTCAGTCTCTCATTGTAACTACTTCACCTTTTAACCCTCTCTCTCTCTAGGGGTTCTCAATGCCGTCCCTGCCACGGCTGCACTGGCACGATCCCTTCCCATACTAATACGTACCAAGCCTTGTTAGGTCCTGCATCGTGGGCTAAAATACTTTGATCTCCTCCCTCTGGATTCTACACCTCAAGACGATTTCTTACTCCATAAACACCTTGTTGATTCGGTGGATGCCTCTGTTATTTTTAACCCCGCCCGTTTAGGTACACGTATTGTCGCTGCTCCTTCAGCGGATGCAGCTACCCATTTAGCCGCATTGTCCTGCATTGGGAAAACCCCTGTTCTGGTCTCCAAAAACGCTTGGTTAAATGCAAGTGTTGGCACTGTTCTCCTCCTGCACCATGATGCAACTGGTGTTAGGGACCTAAAAGACTACCATGAGAATATATAAACATATCCTCCAAGCCCAAGGCCATCCTGTCCTGCAGGTAGACACGTTCACTCGACCCCCTCGTGGTCGTTGCCGTCTGCCCCTTTAAGTTGTGAAAATCACCTTTGATAGGACCCTTCTGCCCTCTATAATTCTTACTGGTGCCAGATGCTCCGTTCAGGAGTACATTCCCTCTCCTAGACTTTGCAATAAGTGCTGGAAGTTCGGGCATGGTGTCCTCAAATGCTCAAGTACTGTGTATCTATGCCCCATGTGTGGGGCCAATGATCACTAAATCTGATTTGCACTTCTCCTCAGGCTCGCTGCCTCAATTGCGGTGAGCCCCACCCTACCTTTTCCCGCTCGTGTATACACTACAAACTTGAGGAAGCCGTCCTCAACTTGAAACAGGAATCGTCGGCCTTTTCCTGAAGCGAGACGCCAAGTTCGCCGTCTCACCCCTTTCGCTGGCATATCCTACGCTCGCGTGTTGTGTTGTACTCTCCTTCGTCCTTCCCACCTTACTCAGTTTCACAACCGTTTCCAGATCTTAGACCCGGACACGCCCAACACCTCTCCTATTCTTTACGTTCTGTCCCGAAGGGGCCCCCCTCCTGGTTCTCCATCTGAAGTTTCCCCCCTTCTTATCCAGTCTGCCATGTCTCCTGTGTCTTCTTTCCCCAATCCTTCTTCCCATCCAACCACCCCCAGTCTCTTGGCCCCTCCACGCCGCTTGTCTGTCCAGGCTGATGTCCATCACCCTCCCAGCAATCTCCATGTTGTTCACTCCCGTTCATCTTCTCTTGTTGAGACAATTGAGTCTGTCGCCCAGTACGTTGTTGCTGGAACACCTGTCGCTTTGAGTCAGAAACGTAAGCCTGGCTCCTCTCCTTCATCCTCCCCGGCAGGTAAGAAGGCATCGCTTTCTTCCTTACCCCAAACCTCTGACACTCTCGCTCTGTTTCCTTCCATTTCGGTGGTCGGGCCCCCTGTCCCAGCTATGGAGGTTTCTTTAGCCCCTGATTCCCTCTCAGTTACTGCCCTTGCTGAGGTACACTCCCTGGTTCCTGCCCCCCCCCTTTTCCTGCTGTCCTTGACCTCCCCTCTCAGTTGTCTCTTCCAGACCGTACCCGTCCGCTCTGGTCTGTCCTCCCGCTCCCTTCACTCAATCCTCTATTTGCACTCTCTCTCTCATCCGGTCTAAACTCGATTATGGTTGCCCTTCATACTCTTCTGCTTCTCCTTCTACTCTTCGTCGTCTTGATTCTTTGTACCATACTGGGTTGCGCCTCAGCTCCGGTGCCTTTCGTTCAACTCCTACCCTCAGCTTGTACGCTGACACTGGCTTCCTATCTCTCCAGGACCACCGTGATCGCTACTCTCTTCGCTATCTTGCACGATCCTTACAACATCCCCACTCTCGCCTCTGTCGTACTTTGACTTTTATCCCTCCTGTAGTTCCTCTTCCTCTTCACCACCTTCCTCTTTCTGTCCATTTGTCTCGCTTACAAGATTCTCTTTCGGTTCGTATTACCAATGTTTCTCCTCGTATTCTTCTGTCCTTGTCCCCGTGGAGGGTCCCTCTTCCAAATTTTGTACTTCCCTGACATGCATCACTAAAGCTTTTACCCCTCCTACAGTTCTGAAACGCCTTTTCCTTGAGCACTTTTCTTCACACTCCCACTCCGTTTCCATCTTCACCGATGGGTCTATGTCTGCTGACGGTGTGGGCTATTCTGTTGTTTTCCTGACCGCACTTATATGTGTCGCCTTCCTCCAGAGGCTAGCATCTTCACAGTAGAACTTTATGCTATTCTCTATGCTCTTCATCTCCTGCTTTCTCGTTGTCAATCCTCCTTTGTGGTGGTAGTTGACTCTCGTAGTGCCCTCATGGCTTTGGGGTCCTTTAATCCGGTCCACCCGGTGGTCATCGAGATTCAACATTGGCTGTTTCTCATCTCCAGTAAATTTAAGTCGGTAGAGTTTTGCTGGGTTCCCAGCCATGTTGGTGTCTCTTTAAATTAGCGTGCGGATGCTGCCACTAAGGAAGCTATCCATACTTGTCCCATCTCCCGTTAAGGTATTCCTTATTCCGACTTTTACCCAGTTATTCATTCCTCCATACTTGCCCGTTGGCAGGGTTATTGGTCTTCTGTTACTGGTAACAAACTGCGTACTCTTAAGGGTAGTGTGTCCCTGTGGCCTTCCTCCTACCACCATAACCAGCGGTGGGAAACAGCTCTGGCAAGGTTGTGTATTGGCCATACTCGCTTAACTCATGGTCACTTAATAGAGCGCCGCCCTGCTCCGTATTGTCCAAATTGCATTGTCCCTCTTACAGTCGTGCATATCCTTGTTGAATGTCCTGATTTCCAGAACGAGCGTGTGTCTTGCTTTCCGACCGTTCCTCGCTGTCACCTGTCCCTCGATTGAATTCTTGGTGAATCGGATACTTTTGATATCGTTCGCCTTATTCGTTTCTGTTCTCGTATTGGCATCCTTGGTGATATTTAGCGCCCTCTGATTATTCCGCACATTTGATGGTGGTACATAGCCTTCCCGGTTTGGTGCCTTCTTTTGATAATTACTTACTAAACAGGAAGATGGGTTGATCACACTGATGCTGAGTTTATTGTAAGGTAATGCTAGAGTTTGTTGTGAGCTGATACTAGAGTTTGTTGTAAGCTGATACTAGAGTTTGTTGTAAGCTGATACTAGAGTTTGTTGTAAGCTGTTACTAGAGTTTGTTGTAAGCTGATACTAGAGTTTGTTGTAAGCTGATACTAGAGTTTGTTGTAAGCTGATACTAGAGTTTGTTGTAAGCTGATACTAGAGTTTGTTGTAAGCTGATACTAGAGTTTGTTGTAAGCTGATACTAGAGTTTGTTGTAAGCTGATACTAGAGTTTGTTGTAAGCTGATACTAGAGTTTGTTGTAAGCTGATACTAGAGTTTGTTGTAAGCTGATGACTAGAGTTTGTTGTAAGCTGATACAGGAGTTTGTTGTAAGCTGATACTAGAGTTTGTTGTAAGCTGATACAGAGTTTGTTGTAAGCTGATACTAGAGTTTGTTGTAAGCTGTTACTAGAGTTTGTAGTAAGCTGATACTAAAGTTTGTTGTAAGCTGATACTGGAGTTTGTTGTAAGCTGTTACTAGAGTTTGTTGTAAGCTGATACTAGAGTTTGTTGTAAGCTGATACTGGAGTTTGTTGTAAGCTGATACTAGAGTTTGTTGTAAGCTGATACTGGAGTTTGTTGTAAGCTGATACTGGAGTTTGTTGTAAGCTGATACTAGAGTTTGTTGTAAGCTGATACTGGAGTTTGTTGTAAGCTGATACTAGAGTTTGTTGTAAGCTGATACTGGAGTTTGTTGTAAGCTGATGCTGGAGTTTGTTGTAAGCTGATACTAGTGTTTGTTGTAAGCTGATACTAGAGTTTGTTGTAAGCTGATACTGGAGTTTGTTGTAAGCTGATACTAGAGTTTGTTGTAAGCTGATACTGGAGTTTGTTGTAAGCTGATGCTGAAGTTTGTTGTAAGCTGGTACTGGAGTTTGTTGTAAGCTGATACTAGAGTTTGTTGTAAGCTGATACTAGAGTTTGTTGTAAGCTGATACTAGAGTTTGTTGTAAGCTGATACTGGAGTTTGTTGTAAGCTGATACTGGAGTTTGTTGTAAGCTGATACTGAAGTTTGTTGTAAGCTGATACTGGAATTTGTTGTAAGCTGATACTGGAGTTTGTTGTAAGCTGATACTAGAGTTTGTTGTAAGCTGATACTGGAATTTGTTGTAAGCTGATACTGGAGTTTGTTGTAAGCTGATACTGGAATTTGTTGTAAGCTGATACTGGAGTTTGTTGTAAGCTGATACTGGAATTTGTGTAAGCTGATACTGGAGTTTGTTGTAAGCTGATACTAGAGTTTGTTGTAAGCTGATACTGGAATTTGTTGTAAGCTGATACTGGAGTTTGTTGTAAGCTGATACTGGAGTTTGTTGTAAGCTGATACTGAAGTTTGTTGTAAGCTGATACTGGAATTTGTTGTAAGCTGATACTGGAGTTTGTTGTAAGCTGATACTAGAGTTTGTTGTAAGTGATACTGGAGTTGTTGTAAGCTGATACTAGAGTTTGTTGTAAGCTGATACTGGAGTTTGTTGTAAGCTGATACTGGAGTTTGTTGTAAGCTGATACTAGAGTTTTTTGTAAGCTGATATGGAGTTTGTTGTAAGCTGATGCAGGAGTTTGTTGTAAGCTGATGCAGGAGTTTGTTGTAAGCTGATGCAGGAGTTTGTTGTAAGCTGATACTGGAGTTTGTTGTAAGCTGATACTAGAGTTTTTGTGAGCTGATACTGGAGTTTGTTGTAAGCTGATGCAGGAGTTTGTTGTAAGCTGATGCAGGAGTTTGTTGTAAGCTGATACTGGAGTTTGTTGTAAGCTGATGCTGGAGTTTGTTTTAAGCTGATACTGGAGTTTGTTGTAACTGATGCAGGAGTTTGTTGTAAGCTGATACTAGAGTTTGTTGTAAGCTGATACTAGAGTTTGTTGTAAGCTGATACTGGAGTTTGTTGTAAGCTGATACTGGAGTTTGTTGTGATTAATGCCGGTTACGGATATCGAGAAAGGCTCGTTGACTTCATGCTTCATAAGGAAGATGAATGCAACGTGTCATTTACTGAGTTTGAGTTACTCTCGGCCCTAATCAAAGGTAAAGTTATATCCCCCGGTGAGGATGGGATCACTTATGACATACTGCGTTTGTTTCTTCTAGTACCAGAAAATCCCCTTCTTGAGCTGTATAATATGAGCTATATTAATAGGGAACTTTCTATCTCTTGGACCAACAGTATAATCAATCAAATTCTCAAGCCCAATCAAGAGAATGCCTTCCGCTCAATTTTTCTTACTAGCTGCAATTGCAAAACATTCGAGAGAATGGTCTTAAACCGTCTCTTCCATTGAATAAGAATAAAGCTATCTCCCAGATATATGGCTTCATGCATGGAAGGAGTGTGCTGTACACTTTAAGTCTGTAAACCATTATTCACAATTTCATCTATATGTGATAAGGGGTAGGCATCCAGCTCCATTAATCGGTTTATTGTTTGTAAATATTTATAACCATTCTTTTCTTGTGATTTTCTCCTTTAGTTACTGATACCTGGGTTCACCATGGAGAATAACTGTGCCTAATTATCTCTTCACGCAGCATCCGTGCTGTCTCAGATTCAATAAACATCTTGTCAGCCTCAGAATGCCGTCTGGATTTTACAGCAATCGGCTTGCAGTATGATGCTAAATAACTGAAGAGCGATAGAGCAGGTACTTTGACGGCAGGTAATCCACATATTCTATTCCATTGATTTTAGAGCTAATAACTGATTTACGAGGCATGAGGATGAAGTCCCAGCTAAAGTAGCAAGCATACCAGCAGAATGTTGGGTGTTTGAAGCACTGTTAGTCTGTTTCAGAGATCAGCAGACGTTAGCATAATGACCCTTTTTCTTGCAATTCATACACAGAGTCTCTCTAGTCGGACATCGATTGCGAGGATTTCGAGTGTAATCACAAAAGAAGCACCTTAAAACACTAGTTGCAGCTGCGGAAAATTTTTCAACTTTTTCTTCTACTTCTACGCATAGCGTTTCGGGCAGGTCCCGAAGTTCATATGCAGTCTGCTTTCCTGCATATGTTTGCTTATTGTTATAGTGAATAGAAAGTGCTTACACTGTATATATGTATTGTATATTATATGTCTTGGTATTATTACAGGATGTAACTGTACTGTAATTATTTGATCAATAATGCCACAAGTCTGGCAATGCGGTTTGTTTACCTCAATTTATTTATCAAATAATTCAGGGAGTGAACATGGAGCGGTTCCTATTGCCTGAGCGGTTTGCTACTGACCCAAACTCCACCAACGCCTCTCAAGAATGGCGTCACTGGCTCAAGACATTCAAAAACTTCTCTCTAGCAGTACAACAAACAACTCCCACCGTTTACAAGCTGGATCTCCAGATAAACCACGTGTGTTCGACTACACGTGGTATGATGCATCACTACGTATGATGCGGCTGAGAAATCCCTAATGGAACTGTTTGTGAAGCCCAAGAATAAAGTATACGCAAGGTATGTGTTTGCAACACAACGCCAACAATCTGGTGAGTCGATTGACCAGTCTCGTTAGGCTTTGAAATTATTAGCTAAAGTTTGTCAGTTCAAAGTCGTGACTGCAGCAGAATTTTGTGATAACTATGTGAGAGATGCTTTCATTAATGAGCTTGGTTCTGTCACAATAAAGCAGCACTTACTTGTAAATAAAACCTTAGTCTTACAGTCAGCATATGAACAGGCTCACACTCTAGAAACAGCACAGAAACTTTCTGCCTCTTATGTTCAGGTAGTGTTTGCCCTGAAGTAGACCTCCTAGAATGATAGAAGAATCGTTCATGTGGTGTACAATTTGCAGAGGTGCACAACAATGATCGAATAAAGTGGAGTGCATCAGGAAGAACAACTTCCCATTGGGATACATCTAAGCTTATCGTCCTAGGAGCTAGCAGCACTGTCTGCCAAATAATCACATTGTAGTTCTGAGTCTGGCCATTTCTTGGGTTGTAAGGAGTCGTTCGGCTAGTTGCTATTCCTTTTTTTAGCAAAAAAAAATCCTTCAACTCCTCAGATATAAAAGAGGTTCCCCAATCAGAGTGTATATACGCAGGCATACCATAGATTGCGAACAACTGCACCAGGCACTAAATTGCTGTACCAGAAGTATTATCCGAGCAAGGGAATGCAAAAGAGAATCGAGAAGATTCATCTATAACAGTAAGTATATATTTATTCCTTGATTGTGATGGAAGTGGTCCTTTAAAATCTACGTAGAGTCTTTCAAATGACTGAGTAGCTTTAATCAAATGCCCTGAGTCAAACCTGAAAAATTGAGGTTTAAGTTCTGAGAATGAAGAGCAAGAATTAGTCATCTTCACATCTTCCACAGAATAAGGCAAATTTCGACACATGTCGACATCGGACAAAATGAGCCATACGAGACACTCCAAGGTGACAGATTTTCATGTAATTCTTTAAGTTCATCCACACTGGTGGCACCACATACGCGCGAGAATGCATCAGCGGGTATGTTCTTATTACCTGGGCCCCCTCATTGTCTGGCTCGTTGTCGCTGAGAGGGGGCTTGTTGGGCAGCTGCCGGAGTGTGATGCTCCATGGGTCAGTCCTCTGTCCTTTTGCAGACTTATGCTCCTGCTGCTGCCTTTACCAATTTTGCCAGGCCCCTTTTCCTTTTCCTTGTGTTTCATTTTTCTCCCCCCCTCTTCTCCTATCAAATTGTCATTTCCTGCCGACCTTTTGCCTGTTTTGATTATTCTTTCGACCTTTTGTTTTGACGCTCGGGTGTTTGAGGAGGCATACTCTTGCACCCGTAGAACAGTAGTACCCAACGTCTCGAGCAAGGGGACCCTTTTATAGTCAATCCTCCGTTCGTCACTGAACCCGCTCTCAACGGACTCACGGTTCTTAAGGTGGCGTTTATGGGGTGTATACTCACGACGCACCCCTGGGGGGCCCGGCAAGATCGGCAATAGCTTCTTGTTGGGTGTCCTGCCTCTAATTGTGGCTCCATGGTGGGTGTGGGGGCACATCCGTGAATGAAAGGTTTTCCTCGTTTTCATGGCTGATAATGTTTCCCTTGTATTTTCTCAGGCTCGTGGGGTGGGCGACCAAGCTCCCGAGTCGGACTGTGTTGGAAGACCAGGCCCTGTAACCCCTGCTGCATTGGGCCCCGACGACCTGACTATTCCCCTCAGCTCCCCTCCCTCCTCTGCGGTAGGGTCGAGTCCCGGCCCCCAGTGGTGACCACCTCGTCCCCTGGCACGGCTCCGTCTCTCATTGTGACTACTGCGCCTTTTACCCCATGAACTCTGGGAGTTCTCAACGCCGTTTCCGCCACGGCCGCACTCGCACGATCCCTTCCCGTAATACTACTTACAACGCCTTGTTTGGTCCCGCTACGTGGGCTAAATACTTTGATCTCCACCATCTGGATTCTACTCCTCCTGACGATTTCTCCCTCCATAAACACCTTGTTGATTCAGTAGATGCCTCTGTTACTTTTAACTCCACCAGTTACGGTACGCGTGTCGTCGCTGCTCCTTCTCAGGATGCAGCTACTCGCTTAGCCGCTTTGTCCTGCATTGGAGAGACCCCTGTTCGAGTTTCCAAAACGCTCGGTTAAATGCCAGTGTTGGCACTGTTCTCCTCCCACACCATGTTGCAACTGGTGTTCGGGACCTCAAAGATTGCCATGAAGATACTAAACATATCCTCGAAGCCCAAGGCCATTCTGTCCTCCAGGTGGACACGTTTACTCGACCCCCTCGTGGTCGTCGCCGTCAGCCCCTTCGAGTTGTAAAAATCACCTTTGTTAGTAGGACCCTTCTGCCCTCTATTATTCTTGCTGGTGCCAGATGCTCCGTTCAGGAGTACATTCCCTCTCCTAGAATTTGCAATAAGTGTTGGAAGTTCGGGCACGGTGTCCTCAAATGCACCAGTACTGTGTATCTATGCCCCTGTTGGGGACGATAGTCATTCTAAGTCCGAGTGCACTTCTCCCCAGGCTCGCTGTCTCAATTGCGGTGAAGCCCACCCTACCTTCTCACGCTCGTGTATGCACTATAAACTCGAGGAAGCCGTCCTCAACTTGAAGCACCGTGATCGTCTGTCTTTTCCTGAAGCGAGACGCCAAGTTCGTCGTCTCACCCCTTTCGTGGGCGTCTCCTACGCTCGCGTGTTGCGTTCTACCTCTCCTCGTCCTTCCCGTCTTCCTCAGTCTCACAACCGTTTCCAGGCCTTAAACCCGACCACACCCACCACCTCCTCCCCTATTCCTTTGCCTCCTGTCGCAGATGGTCTCCCTCCCGGTTCTCCATCTGGGATTTCCCCCCTTCCTACCCAGTCCGCCATATCTCCTTTGTCTTCTTCCCCATCTCCCCCACTCTTTCTTCCCGACCCTCCCCCCAGTCTCTTGACCCTCCACGCCACCTGTCTGTCCAGGCTGATATCCATCATCCTCCCAGCAATCTTCGTGTTGTTCGCTTCGTTCCTCTTCTCCTGCTGAGACCATTGAGTCTGTCGCCCGGTACGTTGTTACTGGAACGCCTGTCTCTTCGAGTCAGAAACGTAAGCCTGGCTCCTCTCCTTCCTCTCCGGCGGGTAAGAAGGTTTCGCTTTCTTCCTCGCCCCCTCCCTCTGACTCTGTCACTCCTTCCCCTCCCATTTCAGTGGTCGAACCCCTGTCTCTGATATGGAGGTTTCTTCCGCCCCCGATTCCCTCTCTGTTGCTGCCCTTCCTGAGGTGCACTCCCTGCTTTCTGCCCCCCCCCCCCTCCTCCACTGTCCTTGCCTGCCCCTCTCAGTTGTCTCCTCCTCCTCTAAACCCGTCAGTCCGCCTCTGGTCTGTTCTCTCGCTCCCTTCCCTCTCTCCTTACTAAGTTTACCCATGCCCCCTAACCCTGATTTTACTAACCCTGCTCCTGATCTGACCCTGACCCTGCTCCTGACCCTGATCCTGAGATTCTTTAATAAACTGTGTTCTTCTTTACCTTAATTTCTTTCTTGTTCTCTGTTACTATCCTTTCTCTTTGATAATGTCTATTCTTCAGTGGAATATTCGTGGATTTTATGCCAACTTCCATGAACTCCAACTTCTAATTACACAGTTTACACCACTTTGTGTTTGTCTCCAGGAACCCATGCTTGGTGCTCGTCCTGGTCACTTTCGTGGTTATTCCTTTCTTTCTCTCCCCCCCCCCCCAGCTCTTGCTGGGGCCCATAACTCTACTGCTCTCTTAATTCGATCTGATATTCCCTTCGTCCCCCTACTTCTTCCGTCCCCTATCCATTGTTCTGCTGCCCGTGTTTTTGTGGGTAAATGGTATACAGTCTGTTCCATTTATCTCCCTCCAAATGTCCCTCTTTCCCTTTCTGATCTTAAGCACCTCCTGGACTCCTTGCCAGAGCCGGTGCTCCTTTTGGGTGATTTCAACTGTCGACATTCCCTCTGGGGTGATGTTCTGACAAACACCCGAGGCCGTCTTCTCGAACCGTTCGTCCTCGCTTCATCTCTATCTCTTCTGAATTCTGGTGAGCCCACTCATGTGGACTCTCGAACTCACCCTTTCCTGTCTTGATCTTTCTCTCTGCTCGTCGTCCCTCTACTTAGATTTCACGTTGCAGGTTCTTGATGACCTCCATAACAGTGATCATTTCCCCATCCTCGTTTCCTTTTCTCTTTCCACCCTCCTCTTTCCTTCCCTAGGTGGCAGTTTGCCAAGGCTGACTGGTGCCTATTCACCCTCCGTGCTACTCTCTCTGACCTCTCCTCTCTGCCTCTTCCTCGCGCCCTCCTCCTTTTTATGACACTGTCTTCAAACTGCCCTCAGCTCTATCCCTCGCTCTTCCTCCCGGGCCACACGAAGTGTGTTCCCTGGTGGAATGCGGACTGTGCTCGGGCTGTCCGCTGTAAGCGTGCAGCCTGGAAAAAACACCGCCGCCGGCAGACGGCTGATTCTTTTATTCTGTTTCGGAAGGCAAGTGCGGTGGCCCGTAGGACCATCCGTACTGCTAAACGTGAGAGTTGGAAATCTTATGTTTCCACCATTACATCCGATACTCCTCTACCGCAGATTGGAAGAAGATCCGCAAGATTGCGGCAAGTTTGTTCCAGATGTCTCGCCGGTTCTCCACCTCCGTGGGACTCTTGTGGCGGATCCAGTGAAGGTCGCGGCCGAACTGGGTTCCCACTTTTCTTCTGTTAGCTCTGGTTCTCATCTTCCTCAATCCTTCCTTCTTCGTAAGCCTGTTCTTGAATCTTATCCTTTAGATTTCCACACTCATCTCCGCCTTCCCTATAACGATCCTTTCTCTCTTTCTGAACTTCAGTCTGCCCTGGCCCTCTGCGGATCTACGGCAGCGGGCTCGGATGACGTTCATTATGAGATGCTTCGCCATCTCCCTCCGTGCACGTTTCAGTATTTACTGAATCTGTATAACCAGGTCTGGGAGTCGTCGTCCGTCCCTGAGGACTGGCTTGATGCGTTGTACTCCCTATTCGGAAACCAGGGTCTCTCGGTACGTCCCTCAGGACTTCCACCCTATTGCTCTCACGAGTTGTGTTTGCAAGCTGTTTGAGCGTATGGTAAATGTCCGTCTGATGTGGTTCTTGGAACACCATCACCACCTCTCTCCTTCTCAATTTGGTTTTCGCAAGTGCCCAGCACAACTGATGTCCTGGTGAACTTGGAGGTCTATATTCGTACTGCTTTTGCTGCGAAGACCTCCGTTATTGCTGTCCTTTTTGACCTGGAAAAGGCTTATGACACGACTTGGAGATACCATATTCTGTCCCAACTTCGTTCTTTTGGCCTTCGTGGTAATCTCCCTCTCTTCTTCAAAGCTTTCTCTCTCGTCGTACCTTTCGAGTCAGGCTTGGTACCACTCTCTCTGCCTCTTTTCGGCAAGTGTGAAGGTGTGCCCCAAGGTAGTGTTCTGAGTACTACTCTTTTTTGGTTGCCCTCAATGGTCTCCTTTCCTCCCTTCCTTCTGGCATCTTCTCCGCTCTTTATGTTGACGATCTTACTCTTTGCTGTCGAGGTGATGATTCGCCTCTCCTTCAACGGCGGCTTCAATTGCGATTGATGCTGTGTCATCTTGGGCCACAATCATGGCTTCAAGTTCTCTACTCTAAGACTGTGCCATGACTTTCCTCGGAAAGCGGGTCGTTCTTCGTCCCTCTTTGTCACTTTATGGTCATCCCCTTGAGTACAAAGATTCCGCGAAGCTTTTGGGGTTATTCTTGACACTCGTTTGTCTGGTCGCCCATGTCTCTTACCTCGGTGGGAATGCTCTAAGGCCCTTAACTACTTAAGGTTGTTTTGTCTTACTTCTTGGGGAGCGGATAGGCGCACGCTCCTCTATTTGCATCCTCTCTCGTATTGTCTAAGCT
>WNGS01159862.1:0-11840 GCA_020271785.1 Procambarus virginalis
GATCTACCAGTGGGAATACAGAATTACATTATCATGTTTGCTGATGATGCTAAGATAATAGGAAGGATAAGAAACTTAGATGATTGTCATGCCCTTCAAGAAGACCTGGACAAAATAAGTACATGGAGCGCCACTTGGCAAATGGAATTTAATGTTAATAAATGCCATGTTATGGAACGTGGAATAGGAGAACATAGACCCCACACAACCTATATATTATGTGAGAAATCTTTAAAGAATTCTGATAAAGAAAGAGATCTAGGGGTGGTTCTAGATAGAAAACAATCACCTGAGGACCACATAAAGAATATTGTGCGAGGAGCCTATGCCACGCTTTCTAACTTCAGAATTGTTTTTAAATACATGGATGGCGATATACTAAAGAAATTGTTCAC
Source organism: Procambarus virginalis (assembly GCA_020271785.1). Taxonomy (NCBI): domain Eukaryota; kingdom Metazoa; phylum Arthropoda; class Malacostraca; order Decapoda; family Cambaridae; genus Procambarus; species Procambarus virginalis. Next base: position 396 of record WNGS01159862.1, read on the forward strand.
GACTTTTGTTAGGCCAAAGCTAGAATATGCAGCAGTTGTGTGGTGCCCATATCCTAAGAAGCACATCAACAAACTGGAAAAGGTGCAAAGACATGCTACCAAGTGGCTCCCAGAACTGAAGGGCAAGAGCTACGAGGAGAGGTTAGAGGCATTAAATATGCCAAAACTAGAAGACAGAAGAAAAAGAGGTGATATGATCACTACATACAAAATAGTAACAGGAATTGATAAAATCGATAGGGAAGATTTCCTGAGACCTGGAACTTTAAGAACAAGGTCATAGATATAAACTAGCCAAACACAGATGCCGAAGAAATATAAGAAAATTCACTTTCGCAAACAGAGTGGTAGACAGTTGGAACAAGTTAGGGGAGAAGGTGGTGGAGGCCAAGACCGTCAGTAGTTTCAAAGCGTTATATGACAGAGTGCTGGGAAGACGGGACACCACGAGCGTAGCTCTCATCCTGTAACTACACTTAGGTAATTACACATATACATACATTCCAGGAGTGGATTCAAAAGGTGACACCCCTAGGGTCAACACTTGCATCAGAGGAGCTCCAGCTCTAAATTCATAAACAACAAATTGCAGGTAAAGGATAATATTCAGAGGTTGAAAATGGGAAATAGATTCACGGAAAATGAAAAGGTAATGTGTGAAACATTAAACGAAAAGTTCCAAAGTGTGTTTGTACAAAAGAAAATCTTTAGGGAACCAGACACAATAAGAATTCCAGGGAACAATATAGAGCACATAGAGCTGTCTAGAGATGAAGTGGAAAAAATGCTCAAGGAGCAAAGTTAGAACAAAGCAGTTGGTCCAGATGGAGTTTCAACATGGATTCTGAGAGAATGTGCACCTGAGCTCAGCATTCCACTTCAACTGATTTTTCAGGCATCCCTGTGTACAGGAGTTGTAGCTGATGTGTGGAAAAAGGCTAACATAGTTCCAATCTACAAAAGTGGAAACAGGGAAGACCCCCTTAATTATAGACCTGTATCATTAACAAGTGTAATAGTCAAAATATTGGAAAAAATAATTAAAAGTAAATGGGTAGAACACCTGGAGGAAAACGATATAATATCAGACAGACAGTATGGTTTTCGATCTGGAAGATCCTGTGTAATGAACTTGCTCAGTTTTTACGATTGAGCCACAGAGATTTTACAGGAAAGAGATGGTTGGGTTGACTGCATCTATCTGAACCTAAAAAGGCTTTCGACAGAGTTCCCCATAAGAGGTTGTTCTGGAAACTGGAACATATTGGAGGAGTGACAGGAAAGCTACTAACATGGATGAAAAATTTCCTAAATGACAGAAAAATGAGGGCCGTAATCAGAGGCAAGGTATCGGATTGGAGGAATGTTACGAGTGGAGTACCACAGGGTTCAGTTCTTGCACCGGTAATGTTTATTGTCTACATAAACGATCTACCAGTGGGAATACAGAATTACATGAACATGTTTGCTGACGATGCTAAGATAATAGGGAAGATAAGAAATCTAGATGATTGTCATGCCCTTCAAGAAGACCTGGACAAAATAAGTATATGGAGCAACACTTGGCAAATGGAATTTAATGTTAATAAATGCCATGTTATGGAACGTGGAATAGGAGAACATAGACCTCACACAACCTATATATTATGTGATAAATCTTTAAAGAATTTTGATAAAGAAAGAGATCTAGGGGTGGTTCTAGATAGAAAACTGTCACCTGAGGACCACATAAAGAATATTGTGCGAGGAGCCTATGTCACGCTTTCTAACTTCAGAATTGCTTTTAAATACATGGATGGCGATATACTAAAGAAATTGTTCACGACTTTTGTTAGGCCAGAGCTAGAATATGCAGCGGTTGTGTGGTGCCCATATCTTAAGAAGCACATCAACAAACTGGAAAAGGTGCAAAGACATGCTACTAAGTGGCTCCCAGAACTGAAGGGCAAGAGCTACGAGGAGAGGTTAGAGGCATCAAATATGCCAAAACTAGAAGACAGAAGAAAAAGAGGTGATATGATCACTACATACAAAATAGTAACAGGAATTAATAAAATTGATACGGAAGATTTCCTGAGACCTGGAACTTTAAGAACAAGAGGTCATAGATATAAACTAGCTAAACACAGATGCCGAAGAAATATAAGAAAATTCACTTTCGCAAACAGAATGGTAGACGGTTGGAACAAGTTAGGTGAGAAGGTGGTGGAGGCCAAGACCGTCAGTAGTTTCAAAGCGTTATATGACAAAGAGTGCTGGGAAGACGGGACACCATGAGCGTAGCTCTCATCCTGTAATTACACTTGGGTAATTACACTCTTTGAGGCTAGCTGAATCTCTGTGTGGGACCATACAAAGCAATCTTTTCAAGACTACCTTACAAATTCATCTTTTCCTATAATCTTTTCAATACTGCCTTATGCTTTACAAGCTTGGCTACATACAACCTACAAGTACTAAAGTCAAGGGTGTACGTGAGTGCGTTATTTGCAAGCACACAATGAAGAAACAGGAAGCAAAAATTTATCTGTATCTGGTGCAACAAGAGCGAAGTCACGCTGTGTACCATGGACTACTTCATTGATTATTACTCACTTCCGAAGTACTGAGTGTGTAATACAGTGTGTTACTGTGTAAATAATGTGTGAAACTGTACATATTGTAATTTTAGTGAATTTTTAACAGGTAATATTGCGACAATAACATTTATTGTGGACACAATACTGACACATGTATCACAGTTCCATGGAACATTATGAACATTCTACTGTATACATATTGTAAAGGACAAAAATATGCATCTTATACGATAAAAAAAAACAAATAAAACCGCATTGGAAATACATAAAACAAATAATTGAAGATGTATTTGTGGCTACAGCCAGTGCTTGAATGCTCGGTGCTCGACCATGTCTGGGCGATTCACACACGAGTGACCAGGCCCTGATGACGTCACAGTGCACCTTGTCCATGTCCCCACAGCCAAAGTAATTGGAATTTGGTATTTATTTTTACATAGATATGTTCAGGGAAGGAAATTTATCATTTTATGAAGAAAAATTTTTGGGGGGAACACTTTATTTCATGCGCACCAAGGGAATTACACAATAAACTCTGTGCAGCACGGTGATTAAGACAATAAATAAAGCATTGTCCATCTTGGTTTGCAGACACTGAGAGTAAACTTTAGTTGTGGATGATGTTCAGGACTAAGGTATACACAGGATGAGTAGGGTGCACAATAAAACTATCAATCATTGCTGATTGGTCAGTAAGCTATTGTGTTGAACTTAATTAACCACCCAGCATTGGGCAGGTATTATGGAGGGTGAGGTTTTCTGGTTGGTGTATGAGTTACTATATACTGTACACATGAAAATAATAGTAGCACACACTATACCTAGTATTCGGTTTCTTAGGTGTGTACTGGTCTGTCAGCTTAAACTTTGGGATGCTACACTGAATGAAAGGAATGGGAATGTAAGCTTTACATTTCAAACATCTTTATTTTGATTTTACCTGGATCTTTTGCTCCAGTATGTTATTTTACTGTTTGAATTTGGGACTTTGCCTTCCAGTATCTTCCATGTACTGTACGGTATATACATATACAGTGCAACCTCGTTTTGGCAAACCATATGGGACCAACCTCGGTTCGTTGCGGTGATGGATTCGTTGCAAAAGGTGATGCCTCCAGGAGGCGTTTGCCTCTTTCATTTTTTCTTGTACNTGTGTATGGAGTCAGCCTCCACACATCACTTCCTAATGCATTCCATTTGTCAACCCTCTGACACTAAAAAAGTTCTTTCTAATATCTGTGGCTCATTTGGGCACTCAGTTTCCACCTGTGTCCCCTTGTGAGTGTGCCCCTTGTGTTAAATAGCCTGTCTTATCTACCCTATCAATTCCCTTCAGAATCTTGAATGTGGTGATCATGTCCCCCTAATTCTTCTGTCTTCCAGTGAGGTTTAATTCCCGTAGTCTCTCCTCGTAGCTCATACCTCTCAGCTCGGGTACTAGTCTGGTGGCAAACCTTTGAACCTTTTCCAGTTTAGTCTTATCCTTGACTAAATATGGACTCCATGCTGGGGCTGCGTACTCCAGGATTGGCTGACATATGTGATATACAAAGTTCTGAATGATTCTTTACACAAGTTTCTGAATGCTGTTCGTATGTTGGCCAGCCTGGCATATGCCGCTGATGTTATCCTCTTGATATGTGCTGCAGGAGACAGGTCTGGCGTGATATGAACCCCCAAGTCTTTTTCTTTCCCTGACTCCTGAAGAATTTTCTCTCCCAGATGATACCTTGTATCTGGCCTCCTGCTCCCTACACCTATCTTCATTACATTACATTTGGTTGGGTTAAACTCTAACAACCATTTGTTTGACCATTCCTTCAGCTTGTCTAGGTCTTCTTGAAGCCTCAAACAGTCCTCTTCTGTCTTAATCCTTCTCATAATTTTGGCATCGTCCGCAAACATTGAGAGAAATGAATCTATACCCTCCGGAGTTCATTTACATACAGTGGCATCTCGACATCCGATTGCCCCTACTTACGATAAATTTGAGTTACGATATAAATTTCATAAAAAATGCGACTCGACATCCGATGGCAAATAATATACACCTGGAAGATACTGGAGGGCCAGGTCCCAAATCTACACAGTAAAATAACAACGTACTGGAGTGAACGATATGGAAGAAAATGCAAAATAGAGCCAGTGAAGAGCAGGGGTGCCATAGGCACAATCAGAGAACACTGTATAAACATCAGAGGTCCGCGGTTGTTCAACGTCCTCCCAGCAAGCATAAGAAATATTGCCGGAACAACCGTGGACATCTTCAAGAGGAAACTAGATTTATTCCTCCAAGGAGTTCCGGACCAGCCGGGCTGTGGTGGGTATGTGGGCCTGCGGGCCGCTCCAAGCAACAGCCTAGTGGACCAAACTCTCACAAGTCAAGCCTGGCCTCGGGCCGGGCTTGGGGAGTAGAAGAACTCCCAGAACCCCATCAACCAGGTAACCAACCAGGTGTCGTCGACATCCGATACTGTATTTGTTGGTACACGTTCGGGTCGACCGAGCGCGTGGTTCCCGGTCACGTGGTCCTACCTGCCTCAGTTTACTACAGCTGCCCGCTTAGTGACGATTGTGCCTATAAGAAATTCAGCTTTTGTGGTGATTTTTTGCATTTTGAACATTAAAGTAATTATTATACAATAGGCCATGAGTCCTAGGAAAGTCAGTGGTAAGGCTCAACATATGAGATCCCATGTAAGAATGACCATAGAGCAGAAACAAGAGATCATTCGTAAATATGAAGATGGTGTGCAGGTAGGTGAACTTGCTAGGCAGTACAACAAATCTCAGTCAACGATATCCACCATACTAGCTAAGAAAAAGGACATTATGGGTGCTAAAGTGATGCATCATTACAGACAAATGTTAAAACGAAGGGAAAAACAAATGTTTTGACAAATTTGTAGCGAGACAAACAAGCACTGAACCACAACCAGGTTCTAGTGGTATTCAGGCAAAACATAGGAGAGAGAGTACCCCAGAGAAAACATCACTGCCTGATGTGATAATGGAAGGGGACGCCCCTTCCAAACAGTAACAACTCTCCTCCTCCCCATCACCATCTTCCATACGCCATCAAGAGCCCTCCATAAAGGTAAGAGTAACTTTGGTACTGTATTGTAGTTAGAAAAAACATTGTATTCAGTATAAAATGTATTTTTATGTTAATATTTTGGAGGGTGGGGAACGGATTAATTCAAATCCCTTTATTTCTTATGGGAAAATTCGCTTCGACTTCCGATATTTCGACATCCGATCCGTCTCTGGGAACGGATTAGCATCGGAAGTCGAGGCCCCATTGTATATCAGAAACAAGATAGGGCCGAGTACAGAGCCCTGTGGGACTCCACTGGTGACTTCACGCCAATCGGAGGTCTCACCCCTCACCGTAACTCTGCTTCCTATTGCTTAGGTACTCCCTTATCCACTGGAGCACCTTACCAGCTACACCTGCCTGACTCCAGCTTATGTACCAGCCTCTTATGCGGTACTGTGTCAAAGGCTTTCCGACAATCCAAGAAAATGCAGTCCGCCCAGCCCTCTCTTTCTTGCTTAATCTTTGTCACCTGATCGTAGAATTCTATCAAGCCTGTAAGGCAAGATTTGCCCTCCCTGAACCCATGTTGGCGATTTGTCACGAAGTCTCTTCTCTCCAGATGTGTTACCAGGTTTTTTCTCACGATCTTCTCCATCACCTTGCATGGTATACAAGTCAAGGACACTGGCCTGTAGTTCAGTGCCTCTTGCCTGTCGCCCTTTTTGTATATTGGGACCACATTCGCCGTCTTCCATATTTCTGATAGGTCTCCCATCTCCAGTGACCTATTATACACTATGGAGAGTGGCAAGCAAAGTGCCTCTGCACACTCTTTCAGTACCCATGGCGAGATCCCGTCTGGACCAACAGCCTTTCTAACATCCAGATCCAGCAGGTGTCTCATGACCTCCTCTCTCGTAATTTCGAACCCTTCCAAGGCTGCCTGGTTTACTTCCCTTTCTCCTAGCACAGTGACCTCACCTTGGTCTGTTGTGAAGACCTCCTGGAACCTCTTGTTGAGTACTTCACACACCTCTTTGTCATTCTCTGTATACCTGTCCTCGCCTGTTCTAAGTTTCATTACCTGTTCTTTCACTGTTGTTTTCCTCCAGATGTGACTGTGGAGTAGCTTTGGTTCGGTCTTGGCTTTGTTTGCTATATCATTTTCATAACTTTTCTCTGCTTCTCTTCTCACCCTGACATACTCATTCCTGGTTCTCTCTGCTTTCTGGTGTTCTGTTATTTCGGAAATTCCTCCACGCCCTTTTGTTCAGTTTCTTTGCTTTCATACATGTCCTATTATACCATGGATTCCTCTTTTGCTTCTCGGATTTTTCCTTTTGGGCCGGGATGTATCTGCTTACTGCCTCCTGACACTTTTGGGTGACATAGTCCATCATATCTTGTACAGACTTAGCTCTGAGGTCTGTGTCCCAAGGTATTTCCCTTAGGAAGCTTCTCATCTCTTCATAATTTCCCTTTCGGTATGCCAGCCTTTTGTTTCCTATTTCTTTCTGGGGGGAGCCCCGTCGGCTCCCCGGAGCTATCCCAGGCTGATATGCTAATGTCAGACTTTGGCATCAGTCATGTGTATGGAGTTCTTAGGCCTACCGGGGACCACGGCCAGAACCGGGCCCCCTCAGAGAGGCACGGGGAGCAATGGCCTATAGAAGCCCCCGTGTGATTGGAAGCATTCTATGTCTGCCATCGACCGGGACAGGCACCCAGAAAGGTAAGCGCCCCAAAACAAACCCCTATTCTGGTTAAAATTGCTACCAAAAGCCAAACTAGTGGATAGAACTCCCCAACAGAAAAACAAGCAAACTAGTATGACGTCACACGTCACCGCGCCGCTGTCTGCGCAGCTCCCCCCTCCCCGGGAGGGGGAAGGGGGAGCCCCAGACCTCCCACGCCGGCTATCCACCCATCAGTTCTTCGGCTGATGCTATAGGCACCGGTTATGTGCTCCGGCTCCAGTGGTTGTTTCAGCACTGTACCTAGAGTGTGGTGTCTGTTTTTCTAGGTGGTGCGTGAGCCGGGAGTGATTCTCCAGTACTCGGGCTGCATGCGCCTAGGGTTCCCATCCCTAGGTGCCCTGTAAGTACTGCCCTTGGGACTTGGGGCCACCTTCCACAAGTTCCTTGGGGTCTGCCCCTGCTAGGCCGTTTACTGCTTGGTTTTCGGCCGCTCTTTGTGTGCTCGGGTGTTCTGTCTCCCTTGTTCGCCTTAGAGTAAGGGGCAGTTTTGCACTGGTGGGGCGCAGGGTACTGTGCAGCTTGTCTTTCCCAATCATAGCGGCCGGCTCTGTTCCGCTTGGGTACGCTGTCCTCTTGCGGGGTTTTCTTTTTCTTTTTGTTTATCTACCTGGTGGGGGGGTCTGCCTTCGTTCTTGCCCCTGGTGTCCCTTGTGTTCTGAGTTTTCTGGTGGTACCCCCTGCTTGGTCCCCGTGAGTGTACACGTCCCGGGGGTTCAGCTCTTAGAAAGTTGTTTGGTAGTTTTGGGTGCCGGTTAGCAGTACCCTGCCTGGGATTACCTGAGCGCGAGTCCTCTTATAGTAAACGCTCGGGACCCTGGGAAACCCCTGGGGGCGCGAGGGTCCGATGGATGTGACCCCAGAGCCCCCCCCTCGCTTCCAGCGAGTTTGAGGGTTGCTCACCCCTTGTCTCTGGGTGACTCTCTGTTTTGCCTCCGTCTGCTGCCTGTGGGGTCGGTGACACCTTCGACCCAGAGTCCTGCGAGTTTGTTGCTCGTTGTGGCTCGCTTACCCAGTTGTGCACAGCTGGTGCGGGCAGCAGGGGCGTTGCACTTGAGCCTTGGTGGTGGCAACGCTCTCGTGGTAACTCCCCGGAGCCCCGGGGCTGCCCCGTTTTGGTTCTTGTTTTTCCCCTGGATTCCCCTTCCTGCCTGCATCCGGTTCCTTACCGTCTGTAGGTTCAGGGCGGGGTTTGTTGGTGTTGAGACTCGGGCAGTCTCGGGGAAATCCCCTTCCGGGGTAGTGACGGGGGCATTTGAGCCTGTTCCTCCAGCCGTGTTGTAAGAGTCTGCCAGTGGGCTCCCTTCCTTCGTGTTTTCACGGCTGCCCCGGTTTTCTGGTACGGCCGGGGCTTTGGGGGGACGGCTCGGCCCCGGGGCCTGTCGTGTGGGTTCCCGGGGCTGGGGAGGGGCTGACTTGGGAGGCCTTAATGGCCCCGTTGGACCCCGTGGGGGTTTTTCTCCCCCTCTAGGCGGGGCTTGTGGTTACGCGGAGTAGGGTTTTCCTCCCCACTCGCCGTACATGCTGTTGGGTGTCAGCCCCTCCCCGGGCTCGGTTCCTTGGCCTTTGAGTCGGTTGGTTCCGTCCTGTGGGTGGATGTTTCCCCCCACCCCCTTTTGGGACGGTGTTTTCGTCATGTTTCCCGTTTTGGGGGTTCTACGTGACTCCTGGTCTCGGGTGCACCTGCGCCTTTGTGTGCCTTCGGGACTGGTTTTGGCTTCCGTGTTCTCGAGGGTTCGGGAAGGTGTTTCGCTACTTCACGCGTTTTTGGAACGTCTGTCGGCTCCTCGTCCTCGTCCTTGTCGCCGAGTTGGGCTACTTGTAGCCCTGTTGGGCTACTTGTAGCCTTGTTGGGCTGCTTGTGGACCGGCTGCGTGCTTTATTTTGGGCTCTGTCTTCGCTTCTTTGGCCGGTTTTATTGTTCCTGCTCACTCTTTTGGCTTCTTTTTAGTGCAGTAGTCCTGGTTGCCGCCTTCCCGCAGAGACTGTTGCGCGTTTTCGGCCAGCGTGTCATGCGCGTGCGCCGCGGAGTTTGTTTTGGTTTGGGCGGTGTGTAGTGCTGGTGTTAGACGCCTTCTTGCTCCAGTGCTTCGCCTCTCGCTCTTCTCCCTTGGCGCGGTGTGTGCCCCTTCGCTCCGGGGGTGTCCTGGGTTCCAGTTGTGGGGAGGCCGCAGAGGTTTTCTGTCATGGGTGTGGGCCGCCTTCTTCGCCTCTCCCCTGCAGGTCCGGCTCTGGCGTCTTCACCTGTCAGTGCTCCCAGGTTCTTCTGGGCTCGGTTGAGTCGTGTCACTTCGTGCTACCGTTAGCCAGGTGAGTTTCTGCGGTCTGGCGTCTTTTGCAGGGTGCTGGATGCGGTGTTATATACCTGTCTTTATTTGGGTATCTTTTTGTACGACTGAGACCGTTCGCACACCAGTGTCTGTCCCCCTTTTCACCCCTTCCTGTCCCACTCTTGTGCATGTCCAACCCATGCTAGGGTCATTCAGGGGTTCCACCTTTGTTAGTGTTATGAGGTGTGGGGGTTGTGGTGTTGGTTTCTGTACTCGCCTGGTAGGGCTCCTGGCTGTGCTTGCAAGGTTTTGCACTCTGGTTTTTGGGTCCCGCTTATCTGGTAGAACTTGCGGGATAGTACCAGTGGAGTGCAGTGGTGCTATGGGCACCATCGGGGAACACTGTATATCCTTCAGAGGTCTGCAGTTGTTCAAAGACCTACGTGCGAGCATACGCCTTCTTGCTGGAAAATTACCTTGGGGTTTCCTTGAGGTGCTTCCGGGGCTTAGCGTCCCTGCGGCCCGGTCGTCGACCAGGCCTCCTGGACTGCTCATCCTGGCTGTTGGACGTGGCTGCTCGCTGCCTCACGTACGAGTCACAGCCTGGTTGATCGGGTATCCTTTGGAGGTGCTTCTCCAGTTCTCTCTTGAACCACCCCGTCCTCGCAACATTTAATAAGTCGTTCTTGCCTTATTAGTTACGTGCATGGGTGACATGCTAAACATCGTTTTCCTTTTCGGAACTTCATGGAAAACACCGACCTTCCTTACCCTACTTAGTATGTTGAAATGAGCGTCTTATGGTTTCGTAATTACAATTGTTACTTACCCTATTATAGGTGTAACAACGCTGAACACTGTGGGGGATTGCCAGTTATGCCCCTTATGGTCCATCCGTGGACTTCCGGGGCTCGCTAGCTTGCTTTCGAATTAGTTATGGCCGTCCTGGTTGTGGGAGTCTGTGGGCCTGCAGGCCGCTCCATGTGGCTGCCTGGTGGGCCTCCCTCTGGCCGGTCTAGCCTGGCCTCGGGCCAGGCTTGGGGTGTACGTGAGCTCCCAGTTCCTTATCCTGCCGATTTTGAGCGGGGTTTCTCCGCCTTGGTCGCCTGGTATGCGGGTTCCTGGGCCTGCTGGGTTCTGTCGTGTCTCCGTGGGCCCTGTCTGGGGTCTGTCTGCTCCATTCTCTGCCTTTGCAGAAGCGAGTTGCTCTTTACCTGTGGCATGTTGCGGTGGTGCCTGTTGCTACTACTGCGCGTGTGCTTTAGTACCGTGTTTTGCGGTGGCGTGTCCTTATTCCTGGGGTTTTTATGCTTCTGCTCTTTCGTACTGTCTCACCCCTGTCGTTTTCCTGGCATCTCCTTTTGTCTGTTTTGCCTGCACTTGCTGCTATGTTGGGGGGCGTGGTCGGTTTCCACCACTTCCTTGCTTGTGCGTTCCCTTGTTTTCCTCCTCTGCCGCAGGGGTGTTCTATGTGTGTTCCTTGGCTTCTTGGGCTTTTTTCGGCCTGGGTCCTGTGGTGTGCTTCTTTGTCTCTGTCTGTTGCAGTTGCTCGTACCTCTTGGTTCGGGTACGGTTCTGGCGGCAACCCGTCCGCCTTCTTTGGTTTCCTTGCTTGCCCTGCCAATTGGGTTTTTCGGGTCTGGCGATGTCCCGCGTCGGACCCGTCATTTCTGAACTCCTGGCAGGTTTGCTTGCTTGGAGTTCTTCTGTTCGGCAGTTAGTTTCGTTCATTTATTATGCACCCCATACCCATCTTGTGGGCGGTAGTGGAAAGATTTAGAGGCACATAAGGGCTCAGGGAC
>WNGS01159863.1:0-11030 GCA_020271785.1 Procambarus virginalis
GTGTTGACTGTACAAGGTCAGAAGTGTGTGTGTTGACTGTACAAGGTCAGAAGTGAGTGTTGACTGTACAAGGTCAGAAGTGTGTGTGTTGACTGTACAAGGTCAGAAGTGTGAGTGTTGACTGTACAAGGTCAGAAGTGTGTGTGTTGACTGTACAAGGTCAGAAGTGTGTGAGTGTTGACTGTACAAGGTCAGAAGTGTGTGTGTTGACTGTACAAGGTCAGAAGTGTGTGTGTTGACTGTACAAGGTCAGAAGTGTGAGTGTTGACTGTACAAGGTCAGAAGTGTGTGTGTTGACTGTACAAGGTCAGAAGTGTGAGTGTTGACTGTACAAGGTCAGAAGTGTGTGTGTTGACTGTACAAGGTCAGAAGTGTGAGTGTTGACTGTACAAGGTCAGAAGTGTGTGTGTTGACTGTACAAGGTCAGAAGTGTGTGAGTGTTGACTGTACAAGGTCAGAAGTGTGTGTGTTGACTGTACAAGGTCAGAAGTGTGTGTGTTGACTGTACAAGGTCAGAAGTGTGAGTGTTGACTGTACAAGGTCAGAAGTGTGTGTGTTGACTGTACAAGGTCAGAAGTGTGTGTGTTGACTGTACAAGGTCAGAAGTGTGTGTGTTGACTGTACAAGGTCAGAAGTGTGAGTGTTGACTGTACAAGGTCAGAAGTGTGAGTGTTGACTGTACAAGGTCAGAAGTGTGTGTGTGTTGACTGTACAAGGTCAGAAGTGTGTGTGTGTGTGACTGTACAAGGTCAGAAGTGTGTGTGTGTTGACTGTACAAGGTCAGAAGTGTGGTGTGTGACTGTACAAGGTCAGAAGTGTGTGTGTTGACTGTACAAGGTCAGAAGTGTGTGTGTTGACTGTACAAGGTCAGAAGTGTGAGTGTTGACTGTACAAGGTCAGAAGTGTGTGTGTTGACTGTACAAGGTCAGAAGTGTGAGTGTGTTGACTGTACAAGGTCAGAAGTGTGTGTGTTGACTGTACAAGGTCAGAAGTGTGAGTGTTGACTGTACAAGGTCAGAAGTGTGAGTGTGTTGACTGTACAAGGTCAGAAGTGTGTGTGTGTTGACTGTACAAGGTCAGAAGTGTGTGTGTGTTGACTGTACAAGGTCAGAAGTGTGAGTGTGTTGACTGTACAAGGTCAGAAGTGTGAGTGTGTTGACTGTACAAGGTCAGAAGTGTGAGTGTGTTGACTGTACAAGGTCAGAAGTGTGAGTGTTGACTGTACAAGGTCAGAAGTGTGAGTGTGTGACTGTACAAGGTCAGAAGTGTGAGTGTTGACTGTACAAGGTCAGAAGTGTGAGTGTGTTGACTGTACAAGGTCAGAAGTGTGAGTGTTGACTGTACAAGGTCAGAAGTGTTGTGTTGACTGTACAAGGTCAGAAGTGTGAGTGTTGACTGTACAAGGTCAGAAGTGTGAGTGTTGACTGTACAAGGTCAGAAGTGTGAGTGTTGACTGTACAAGGTCAGAAGTGTGTGTGTTGACTGTACAAGGTCAGAAGTGTGTGTGTTGACTGTACAAGGTCAGAAGTGTGAGTGTTGACTGTACAAGGTCAGAAGTGTGAGTGTTGACTGTACAAGGTCAGAAGTGTGAGTGTTGACTGTACAAGGTCAGAAGTGTGAGTGTTGACTGTACAAGGTCAGAAGTGTGAGTGTTGACTGTACAAGGTCAGAAGTGTGAGTGTGTTGACTGTACAAGGTCAGAAGTGTGAGTGTTGACTGTACAAGGTCAGAAGTGTGAGTGTTGACTGTACAAGGTCAGAAGTGTGTGTGTTGACTGTACAAGGTCAGAAGTGTGAGTGTGTTGACTGTACAAGGTCAGAAGTGTGTGTGTTGACTGTACAAGGTCAGAAGTGTGAGTGTTGACTGTACAAGGTCAGAAGTGTGTGTGTGTTGACTGTACAAGGTCAGAAGTGTGTGTGTGTGTTGACTGTACAAGGTCAGAAGTGTGTGTGTTGACTGTACAAGGTCAGAAGTGTGTGTGTGTTGACTGTACAAGGTCAGAAGTGTGTGTGTTGACTGTACAAGGTCAGAAGTGTGAGTGTTGACTGTACAAGGTCAGAAGTGTGTGTGTTGACTGTACAAGGTCAGAAGTGTGTGTGTTGACTGTACAAGGTCAGAAGTGTGTGTGTTGACTGTACAAGGTCAGAAGTGTGTGTGTTGACTGTACAAGGTCAGAAGTGTGAGTGTTGACTGTACAAGGTCAGAAGTGTGTGTGTTGACTGTACAAGGTCAGAAGTGTGAGTGTTGACTGTACAAGGTCAGAAGTGTGTGTGTTGACTGTACAAGGTCAGAAGTGTGAGTGTTGACTGTACAAGGTCAGAAGTGTGTGTGTTGACTGTACAAGGTCAGAAGTGTGTGTGTGTGACTGTACAAGGTCAGAAGTGTGTGTGTTGACTGTACAAGGTCAGAAGTGTGTGTGTTGACTGTACAAGGTCAGAAGTGTGAGTGTTGACTGTACAAGGTCAGAAGTGTGTGTGTTGACTGTACAAGGTCAGAAGTGTGTGTTGACTGTACAAGGTCAGAAGTGTGTGGTGTTGACTGTACAAGGTCAGAAGTGTGAGTGTTGACTGTACAAGGTCAGAAGTGTGTGTGTTGACTGTACAAGGTCAGAAGTGTGTGAGTGTTGACTGTACAAGGTCAGAAGTGTGTGTGTTGACTGTACAAGGTCAGAAGTGTGTGTGTGACTGTACAAGGTCAGAAGTGTGAGTGTTGACTGTACAAGGTCAGAAGTGTGTGTGTTGACTGTACAAGGTCAGAAGTGTGTGTGTTGACTGTACAAGGTCAGAAGTGTGTGTGTTGACTGTACAAGGTCAGAAGTGTGAGTGTTGACTGTACAAGGTCAGAAGTGTGAGTGTTGACTGTACAAGGTCAGAAGTGTGTGTGTGTTGACTGTACAAGGTCAGAAGTGTGTGTGTGTGTTGACTGTACAAGGTCAGAAGTGTGTGTGTGTGTTGACTGTACAAGGTCAGAAGTGTGGGTGTTGACTGTACAAGGTCAGAAGTGTGTGTGTTTGACTGTACAAGGTCAGAAGTGTGTGTGTTGACTGTACAAGGTCAGAAGTGTGAGTGTTGACTGTACAAGGTCAGAAGTGTGAGTGTTGACTGTACAAGGTCAGAGTGTGAGTGTGTTGACTGTACAAGGTCAGAAGTGTGGTGTGTTGACTGTACAAGGTCAGAAGTGTGAGTGTTGACTGTACAAGGTCAGAAGTGTGAGTGTTGACTGTACAAGGTCAGAAGTGTGAGTGTTGACTGTACAAGGTCAGAAGTGTGAGTGTTGACTGTACAAGGTCAGAAGTGTGAGTGTTGACTGTACAAGGTCAGAAGTGTGAGTGTGTGACTGTACAAGGTCAGAAGTGTGTGTGTTGACTGTACAAGGTCAGAAGTGTGAGTGTTGACTGTACAAGGTCAGAAGTGTGTGTGTTGACTGTACAAGGTCAGAAGTGTGAGTGGTTGACTGTACAAGGTCAGAAGTGTGAGTGTGTTGACTGTACAAGGTCAGAAGTGTGAGTGTTGACTGTACAAGGTCAGAAGTGTGAGTGTGTTGACTGTACAAGGTCAGAAGTGTGAGTGTGTTGACTGTACAAGGTCAGAAGTGTGAGTGTGTTGACTGTACAAGGTCAGAAGTGTGAGTGTGTTGACTGTACAAGGTCAGAAGTGTGAGTGTTGACTGTACAAGGTCAGAAGTGTGAGTGTTGACTGTACAAGGTCAGAAGTGTGAGTGTGTTGACTGTACAAGGTCAGAAGTGTGTGTGTTGACTGTACAAGGTCAGAAGTGTGAGTGTTGACTGTACAAGGTCAGAAGTGTGAGTGTTGACTGTACAAGGTCAGAAGTGTGAGTGTTGACTGTACAAGGTCAGAAGTGTGTGTGTTGACTGTACAAGGTCAGAAGTGTGTGTGTTGACTGTACAAGGTCAGAAGTGTGTGTGTTGACTGTACAAGGTCAGAAGTGTGAGTGTTGACTGTACAAGGTCAGAAGTGTGTGTGTTGACTGTACAAGGTCAGAAGTGAGTGTTGACTGTACAAGGTCAGAAGTGTGTGTGTGTTGACTGTACAAGGTCAGAAGTGTGTGTGTTGACTGTACAAGGTCAGAAGTGTGTGTGTTGACTGTACAAGGTCAGAAGTGTGAGTGTTGACTGTACAAGGTCAGAAGTGTGTGTGTGACTGTACAAGGTCAGAAGTGTGTGTGTTGACTGTACAAGGTCAGAAGTGTGAGTGTTGACTGTACAAGGTCAGAAGTGTGTGTGTTGACTGTACAAGGTCAGAAGTGTGAGTGTTGACTGTACAAGGTCAGAAGTGTGTGTGTTTGACTGTACAAGGTCAGAAGTGTGTGTGTTGACTGTACAAGGTCAGAAGTGTGAGTGTTGACTGTACAAGGTCAGAAGTGTGAGTGTTGACTGTACAAGGTCAGAAGTGTGTGTGTGTTGACTGTACAAGGTCAGAAGTGTGTGTGTGTGACTGTACAAGGTCAGAAGTGTGTGTGTTGACTGTACAAGGTCAGAAGTGTGTGTGTTGACTGTACAAGGTCAGAAGTGTGAGTGTTGACTGTACAAGGTCAGAAGTGTGAGTGTGTTGACTGTACAAGGTCAGAAGTGTGAGTGTTGACTGTACAAGGTCAGAAGTGTGAGTGTTGACTGTACAAGGTCAGAAGTGTGTGTGTTGACTGTACAAGGTCAGAAGTGTGTGTGTTGACTGTACAAGGTCAGAAGTGTGTGTGTTGACTGTACAAGGTCAGAAGTGTGTGTGTTGACTGTACAAGGTCAGAAGTGTGTGTGTTGACTGTACAAGGTCAGAAGTGTGTGTGTTGACTGTACAAGGTCAGAAGTGTGTGTGTTGACTGTACAAGGTCAGAAGTGTGTGTTGACTGTACAAGGTCAGAAGTGTGAGTGTTGACTGTACAAGGTCAGAAGTGTGAGTGTGTTGACTGTACAAGGTCAGAAGTGTGTGTGTTGACTGTACAAGGTCAGAAGTGTGAGTGTGTTGACTGTACAAGGTCAGAAGTGTGTGTGTTGACTGTACAAGGTCAGAAGTGTGAGTGTTGACTGTACAAGGTCAGAAGTGTGTGTGTGTTGACTGTACAAGGTCAGAAGTGTGTGTGTTGACTGTACAAGGTCAGAAGTGTGTGTGTTGACTGTACAAGGTCAGAAGTGTGTGTGTTGACTGTACAAGGTCAGAAGTGTGAGTGTTGACTGTACAAGGTCAGAAGTGTGAGTGTTGACTGTACAAGGTCAGAAGTGTGTGTGTTGACTGTACAAGGTCAGAAGTGTGTGTGTGACTGTACAAGGTCAGAAGTGTGTGTGTTGACTGTACAAGGTCAGAAGTGTGTGTGTGTTGACTGTACAAGGTCAGAAGTGTGAGTGTTGACTGTACAAGGTCAGAAGTGTGTGTGTGTTGACTGTACAAGGTCAGAAGTGTGAGTGTGTGACTGTACAAGGTCAGAAGTGTGTGTGTTGACTGTACAAGGTCAGAAGTGTGAGTGTTGACTGTACAAGGTCAGAAGTGTGTGTGTTGACTGTACAAGGTCAGAAGTGTGTGAGTGTTGACTGTACAAGGTCAGAAGTGTGTGTGTTGACTGTACAAGGTCAGAAGTGTGTGTGTTGACTGTACAAGGTCAGAAGTGTGAGTGTTGACTGTACAAGGTCAGAAGTGTGTGTGTTGACTGTACAAGGTCAGAAGTGAGTGTTGACTGTACAAGGTCAGAAGTGTGTGTGTTGACTGTACAAGGTCAGAAGTGTGTGAGTGTTGACTGTACAAGGTCAGAAGTGTGTGTGTTGACTGTACAAGGTCAGAAGTGTGTGTGTTGACTGTACAAGGTCAGAAGTGTGAGTGTTGACTGTACAAGGTCAGAAGTGTGTGTGTTGACTGTACAAGGTCAGAAGTGTATGTGTTGACTGTACAAGGTCAGAAGTGTGAGTGTAGACTGTACAAGGTCAGAAGTGTAGTGTGTTGACTATACAAGGTCAGAAGTGTGTGTGTGTGACTGTACAAGGTCAGAAGTGTGTGTGTTGACTGTACAAGGTCAGAAGTGTGTGTGTGTGACTGTACAAGGTCACAAGTGTGAGTGTTAACTGTACAAGGTCAGAAGTGTGAGTGTTGACTGTACAAGGTCAGAAGTGTGTGTGTTGACTGTACAAGGTCAGAAGTGTGTGTGTTGACTGTACAAGGTCAGAAGTGTGAGTGTTGACTGTACAAGGTCAGAAGTGTGTGTGTGTTGACTGTACAAGGTCACCAGTGTGAGTGTGTTGACTGTACAAGGTCAGAAGTGTGTGTGTTGACTGTACAAGGTCAGAAGTGTGAGTGTTGACTGTACAAGGTCACAAGTGTGAGTGTGTTGACTGTACAAGGTAAGAAGTGTGAGTGTTGAATGTACAAGGTCAGAAGTGTGAGTGTTGACTGTACAAGGTCACAAGTGTGAGTGTGTTGACTGTACAAGGTCAGAAGTGTGTGTGTTGACTATACAAGGTCACAAGTGTGAGTGTTGACTGTACAAGGTCACACGTGTGAGTGTGTTGACTGTACAAGGTCAGAAGTGTGAGTGTTGACTGTACAAGGTCAGAAGTGTGTGTGTTGACTGTACAAGGTCAGAAGTGTGAGTGTTGACGGTACAAGGTCAGAAGTGTGAGTGTGTTGACTGTACAAGGTCAGAAGTGTGAGTGTTGACTGTACAAGGTCAGAAGTGTGTGTGTTGACTGTACAAGGTCAGAAGTGTGTGTGTTGACTGTACAAGGTCAGAAGTGTGAGTGTGTTGACTGTACAAGGTCACAAGTGTGAGTGTGTTGACTGTACAAGGTCACAAGTGTGAGTGTGTTGACTGTACAAGGTCACAAGTGTGAGTGTGTTGACTGTACAAGGTCACAAGTGTGTGTGTGTTGACTGTACAAGGTCAGAAGTGTGTGTGTGTTGACTGTACAAGGTCACAAGTGTGTGTGTGTTGACTGTACAAGGTCACAAGTGTGAGTGTGTTGTGACGATAATCTCTTATCAGAGATTTAGCGTGCTATTTCTGCGAATCACTCCTGTCCTCATCAATATACAAGATACGTTTTGTAGTGGCTAAACGTATATGATAGCCACACGTACCAGCAACTCCCTCCTCCCCCCCACTCCAGCACCTGGTCGACGCGCCGAACCCTTCCACTGCCTAACTAGCGACTTGCGACCATCCAGCTTCCTCATTGGCCGCCAACCAACACTCCACTCCGGCTCCCCGCCAATCACAAGACCTCACCAGTTATTGTTGGAGTCCCTTGCGTTTCTGCCAGCCAGAATATTGTGTGCTCGCAAGCTGTGAACTCCTAAGTGACTCACCTTGTGTGGTCAAATAGAGGTTTATAGTTAGTGCATATATTCCAGCATTCATATTTTACTTACTTTTGTATGTCAATTCTCCTCCCCATTAACGTAATCTATTTTCATGTTTATATTGTTTATTATTTTTACCAGTAAGCCAAGATTTTGTATTTGTTTCAATTTGTGTTTTTTTTATTGTTATTAAAATCCAATTTTTATTATTGTCTTTCGTAATTCCGACCTTACCACAGATTACCAATCACGCAGTCATCCTTTTTTTTTCTCTTTTTTTTCCTTTTCTTTTTTTATATATTATATGTGGCCCAGCACTGACACCTGCTAGTTGGAAGACTGCCGACCACCATTTCCAACTCGTTACCGTCACATATAAATGGGGGCCTGTCCACGGAGCTTCACTCAGGTATTGGTAATTGTGGTAAGCACACTTGGCTCTTATTTCCCTTGCTTCCATTATTCACATTAATCATTCTTTATTTTATATGGTGCTGTGTATATTGTACATTACGGGAATAGCATATGGTGAGAGTGAGACAACTTTGGATTACGTGGTGACTGTAGGCCGCAGTCATACTCTTAATTGGTCGTCTCCCCCTTCCGTGTTATCCTCCGTGTTTAACATCTTTGTCCCCAATATTTCTCACTTTTTGACAGATTATCACATAGGTACCCTGGTACTGTGGTCTGTCTCCGGGTCAATAGCACCCAAGTCCTGCAATCCGACTCTAGGAGGAAAAAGAGGGCTTTAGATCCTCTAGCACGAACTATTATTGGCGAATTGGGACCTCGCCGATAGTTCTCGTCACCAGTTGACACTCGCACCCCTACTCGTCGGTCAGACTGATGGTATTTACTAAAAGGTAGGGAATTGGCGTTTCTTTTGAGCACAAAGTTCGCTAATTCTGTAAATACCATATTCAATTTCAGTGGGTACCATTGCTTATGTTCTATAGTGACTTGGCAAGGTATGACTACATTTTTTGGACTACCTCATTTATTTTGAAGCCATTTAGTGTTTCACTTGTATTTTAAATTTAGTTTTCACTAATTAGTAGGATTTTCTTGCCTTTATCCTCCCATAGTGAGTACCAGGTACAAGATTTCCTGCGACCTTATTCATTTACCATCTTGAATTTACTTTAATTATTAATAATTCCCCACAGGATAGGTATCAGTTGCCACGTTTCCTGTTTCTGACACTCGCCATATTCTCACTATATTCATCTCCTTTGTTTTGCTATATTTTCACCATGTTCCGCTTACAAGCTTTCATAGCAAATCCAGAAAGAGAAATAGGGACCTTACGTCAAGCTAAGAGGGTCGATTTGTTAACTCTTGCACATGAGTATCACTTAGAAGTTCCTGATGGAGCCAACAAATTTGCCATTAATAATATGATACTGGATCACCTTGCTGAGGAAGATATTATAGATTCTTCTACTCATGAACAGTACATTATTTCAGATAAAGATGACTTGAGAGCGATAAAGCTCAGATTGGAACTTGCCAAGATCGAGCTACAGCAACAACAAGAAGCAGCTGCAATCAGAGAGCGTGAAGCTGCCCTCAGAAAGGAAGAACAAACGCGTGAAGCTGCAATCAGAGAGCGTGAAGCTGCCCTCAGAAAAGAAGAACAAACGCGTGAAGCTACCCTCAGAAAGGAAGAAGCTGCCATCCGGAAGGAAGAAAGTGAAAGGGAGGCCCTACTCCTCAAAGGACAGCAAGAACGTGAGTTGGCCTTATACCAACAGCGACTAGAGATACAACGGGAACACGACCAACGACAGGCAGAAGCAATGCTAGAATGTCGTAACCGAGAACTCACGAGGGACGCTGCACACCAAGCTCAACTCCAACAAGCGGCAGCTAGTCTTCCTCCCAGTTTCAATATCTCCCATGCAAGTAAGTTAATGCCCCCGTTCCTCGAAACGGAGGTTGATGTGTTCTTTACCACTTTTGAGACCCTTGCTGTTCAGCTTAATTGGCCTGACGACCAATGGGCTACCCTTCTCAGAGTACATTTAACAGGTAGAGCAGCAGTCACACTCAGCACTTTGGCTTCGGAAAACGACTACACCACCCTGAAACAAGCTGTGTTGGACGCCTACCTTCTCTCCACCGAAAGCTATCGACGAAAGTTTCGTGACTACGTCAAGGCAAGTACCACCACCTTCTTAGAATTTGCTAACACCAAACAAAGATATTTCATGAAATGGCTGGAGGCAGCACATGTCTCTACTTTTTCAGAACTTGTCAACCTCATACTGGTTGAAGAATTTCTGAGACGTGTACCTCCTCCTATCCGCCTATACTTAGCAGACAAGGAAGAGACGGAGTTAGTGAAGTGTGCGAAGTCAGCTGACACTTACAGCCTCATCCACCGGCTGACTCCAGATCCTACCAGCAAGAAGTCTTGGTACAGTTACGAGAAAGCGAGCCCAGATCAAGGTACCTCTCAACTGTACTGCAGGTATTGTCGATTATATGGACACACCATTGACAAATGTGGTAAGTCCCAATTTAAAGGTAACGTCGAACCCCCTAAGTCTAAAACTACTCACCCTAAGTCCGGTAAGCCTGTAATGAATGTTGGTGTTCATGCTAATGATCTCTCTCTCTTTACCAAGCATCTATATCCAGGAACTATCTCTACCCACGGTTCAGATTCAGAGGGACGTTTCGGACTTAAGATCCTACGGGACACAGCGGCTCTACAATCGATCGTTTGAAATCGGCTGTGCCCAACGTCGCCTACACAGGAGAGACTGTGTTCATCACTGACCTTACTGCTACAACTCCTTATCCACTTGCCCGAGTTTACCTGGATTGTCCCTTCGTGACTGGTGAAGTCCAAGTCGCCGTCAGGGAAAAGCCTTTTCCCATGCCTGGAGTGCAACTTCTCCTGGGCAACGACTTGGCAGAAGACCAACAACCAAACAACCTGATCATCAAGGACATATCCAAGGTAAGCAACTCTGTGGTGGATAACCCGATTTTTGAACATTTCCCAGTAAAGGTTCAAGAGAGTGATGAAGGTTCTCCTCCTGTTATGGTGACCACCCGTGCTCAAGCTGCACGTCCACAGCCAGCCGACTCTACTGCTACCGCTGTCCCTCAGGACCCTTCGAAACTACCCCCTAACCTGACCGCGGTGGAGTTCCGTAAGTTACAGAGAGATGATCTTACATTGACACCATTATTCTTTCAGGGCTGAAACCCAATCCGACAGTGTTCCTGGGTTCTTTATGGAGAACGAAATACTCTATCGCAGGTATAGACCCAGTAAACTGAAGGACGAGGACGATTGGGCAAACGTTGAACAACTAGTGATTCCCACCAGCCTGCGGCCCACGATTCTACACCTGGCCCACGGCGCTTTGTCACACTATGGGTTCAACAAGACTTACCATGGAATTCGACAAGACTACTACTGGCCAGGTATGGTAAACGACATCAAAATTATGTCAAATTATGCCACGTGTGTCAGTTAGCCGGGAAACCGAACGTTTCCATTCCCAGAGCACCACTGATACCCATCCAGGTGCCTGAGGAACCGTTCCACAAGCTCATTATCGACTGCGTTGGTCCTTTGCCTCGGACCAGTGCAGGCAACGCATATATCTTAACCATCCTGTGTCCTACCACCAGATTTCCGATAGCAGTTCCAGTAAAAAATATTACAGCTGCTACAGTGGTGAAGAATCTACTGAAAATCTTCACCCAGTT
>WNGS01159863.1:26327-57659 GCA_020271785.1 Procambarus virginalis
ATCCTGTGTAACATTTCCTTGTTGGCAGTGTACCTTTTGGTCCCGGTGTAACCATCATATGTCAGCTCATATTACAGTGTTCAATAACAGTGTCACCAAGTGCAACTGATAGGAAGTGTTACTCAGGATAAGAAGTAGTAATGGTTACATTATTAGTTTAGTATATATTTATAGTGGTGTCATATTATATAGTGGTGTTACAACACCGTATACATCTTTACAAAGTTGCCACACCGTGTACTCCTTTATAAAGTTGCCACACTGTACATCTTTACAAAGTGACCGGGCCGCAGGGGCCCGGAGACATACAACAGAAAACGCAGCAGAAGACGACGCAGATGCAGCAGACATTGCCCCTCTACACAGGGGAGGGAGCAAAGCATTGACAAAGAATTATAGACCAGTTGCACTAACGTCCCACATAATAAAAGTATTTGAGAGAGTGATCAGGAGTCAGGTCACTGGTTTCATAAAGACCAATGACCTCCACAACCCAGGCCAACATGGATTTAGAGCAGGAAGATCGTGCCTCTCACAGCTATTTGACCACAATGACAAAATCACTGAGGCATTAGAAGAAAAACAGAATGCTGGTGTGATATACACGGACCTCGCAAAGGTATTCGATAAATGGGACCATGGTGTGATAGCACACAAAATGATGTCAATGCGAATAACTGATAAAGTACGACGCTGGATACACAGTTTTCTGTCGAACAGAACACAGAGTAACATTCAACCATATAAAATCGAGTCCAAGTGCAGTTAAAAGCTCTGCACCTTAAGGTACAGTCCTTGCACCGCTGCTTTTCCTTATTCTCATATCAGATATAGACTCAAATACAAGGCACAGCTTCGTATCATCCTTTGCAGATGACATAAAGATCAGTATGAAAATTACCTCTGCTGGAGATATTGAAAAACTTCAAGCAGATATTAATAAAGTTTTCGACTGGGCAAAAGAAAATAACATGGTTTAACAGCGATAAATTCCAGGTACTCAGGTACGGTAAAAATACCTTAAACATAATACAGGGTACAAAACAGAATCAAATTTGCCCATAGTAGGAAAGCAACATGTCAAGGATTTGGGAATAATGATGTCTGACGACCTAACGTTTAAGGAGCATAACCAAGCAAATATTGCGTCAGCCAGAAAAATGATCGGATGGATTACCAGAACTTTCAAATCCAGGGATCCCATCACAATGGTTGTACTCTTCAAGTCACTTGTGTTGTCCCGCCTTGAGTATTGTTCAGTACTCACTTCCCCCTTCAAAGCAGGAGAGATTGCTGAAATAGAGGGAATACAGAGAACATATACGGCACGCATAGACGCAATAAAGCACCTAAATTATTGGGATCGTCTCAAAGCTCTCCAAATGTACTCTCTAGAAGGGAGACGAGAGAGATACCAAACACGTGGAAAATACTGGAGGGCCAGGTCCCAAATCTACACAGTAAAATAACAACGTACTGGAGTGAACGATATGGAAGAAAATGCAGAATAAAACCAGTGAAGAGCAGAGGTGCCATAGGCACAATCAGAGAACACTGTATAAACATCAGAGGTCCGCGGTTATTTAACACCCTCCCAGCGAGCATTAGAAATATTGCCGGAACAACCGTGGACATCTTCAAGAGGAAACTGGATAATTTTCTTCAAGGAGTGCCGGACCAACCGGGCTGTGGTGGGTATGTGGGCCTGCGGGCCGCTCCAAGCAACAGCCTAGTGGCCCAAGCTCTCGCAAGTCAAGCCTGGCCTCGGGTCGGGCTTGGGGGGTAGAAGAACTCCCAAGAACCCCGTCAAATAGGTATCAGGTTCACTGTGGCAACTAGTTCACCATGGCAACTGGTTCACCGTGGCAACTGGTTCACCGTGGCAACTGGTTCACTGTGGCAACTGGTTCACCGTGGCAATTGGTTCACCGTGGCAACTGGTTCACTGTGGCAACTGGTTCACTGTGGCAACTGGTTCACTGTGGCAACTGGTTCACCGTGGCAACTGGTTCACTGTGGCAACTGGTTCACTGTGGCAACTGGTTCACTGTGGCAACTGGTTCACCGTTGCAACTGGTTCACTGTGGCAACTGGTTCACCGTGGCAACTGGTTCACCGTGGCAACTGGTTCACTGTGGCAACTGGTTCACCATGGCAACTGGTTCACTGTGGCAACTGGTTCACTGTGGCAACTGGTTTACTGTGGCAACTGATTCACTGTGGCAACTGTTTCACTGTGGCAACTGGTTCACCGTGACAACCGGTTCACCGTGGCAACCGGTTCACTGTGGCAACTGGTTCACCGAGGCAACTGGTTCACCGTGGCAACTGGTTCACCGTGGCAACTGGTTCACCGTGGCAACTGGTTCACCGTGGTAACTGGTTCACCGTGGCAACTGGTTCACTGTGGCAACTGGTTCACCATGGCAACTGGTTTACCATGGCAACTGGTTCACTGTGGCAACTGGTTCACCGTGGCAACTGGTTCACCGTGGCAACTGGTTCACTGGCAACTGGTTCACTGGCAACTGGTTCACTGTGGCAACTGGTTCACTGTGGCAACTGGTTCACTGTGGCAACTGGTTCACTGTGGCAACTGGTTCACTGTGGCAACTGGTTCACTGTGGCAACTGGTTCACTGTGGCAACTGGTTCACCGTGGCAACTGGTTCACTGTGGCAACTGGTTCACTGTGGCAACTGGTTCACTGTGGCAACTGGTTCACTGGCAACTGGTTCACTGTGGCAACTGGTTCACTGTGGCAACTGGTTCACCGTGGCAACTGGTTCACTGTGGCAACTGGTTCACTGTGGCAACTGGTTCACCGTGGCAACTGGTTCACTGGCAACTGGTTCACTGTGGCAACTGGTTCACTGTGGCAACTGGTTCACTGTGGCAACTGGTTCACCGTGGCAACTGGTTCACTGTGGCAACTGGTTCACCGTGGCAACTGGTTCACTGTGGCAACTGGTTCACCGTGGCAACTGGTTCACTGTGGCAACTGGTTCACTGTGGCAACTGGTTCACTGTGGCAACTGGTTCACTGTGGCAACTGGTTCACTGGCAACTGGTTCACTGTGGCAACTGGTTCACTGTGGTTTACTGAATGTTACACTGCCCTGATAGCTGAGTGGACAGCGCTTCGTATTCGTAGTCCTGATGTTTCGGGTTCGATCCCTGGTGGAGGCAGATACAAATGGGCCAGAGTTTCTTTCACCCTGATGCCCCTGTTACCTAGCAGTAAATAGGTACCTGGGAGTTAGACAGCCGCTACGGGCTGCTTCCGGGGGGGGGGTTGTAACATATAGGAGGCCTGGTCGAGGACCGGGCCGCGGGGACGCTAAGCCCCGAAATTATCTGAAGATAGCCTCAAGATAACGGAGTTTAACAGTCATACTGGGTTAATACCTAGTAATCAGTTATTAACTGTCCGGCCTTCGTGTTGTGCCTGTGTTTGACCTGGTGTACTCACCTAGTTGTGCGTGCGGGGGCCGAGCTCTGGCTCTGAGGTCCCGCTTCTCAACTGTCAGTCAACTGGTGTGTTGCTGATGTGTTGTGTTGCAGGACCTGGAGTATATAGTAGCACCAGGTCAATTGTCTTGCAGAAAGGTCATTATAACCTGAAACGACTTTCGGCATTAGTACTTGACACCAAATATACTTTAGTTACTAAATACCTCTGGGAGTACCACCTCTGGCTGGAAGAAGGGGGACCCATAGCCTCGGAGGAAACCACACATAACGCATTGGAGGGAATGTAGGTCCCCTCCAATACAGTTTCTGTGTGCTTTACTCCTACCACCCCCTTCCCTTTTTTTTTTTTTTAGTTGTGGAAGAAGTTTTCCCTCGTCAACTCTTCAAAAACGTCAACTCAAAAATATGGAGGTGAGGAGCTTGTCTTGCACCATTGTTCTCATATGTAAGGAAAAGTCAAGAATGTACATTAAATAAATACTATCTTTTCAAGGTCGTTGACATGGCGTAGCTCCATGGCAACCTCATGGTTACCCCAATGTCAAATTATGCCTACCAACACGGTCAATTTGTTGGTTCAGAACAGGGCGCTCCTGCCTCGCACAGTTGCTGGACCACTGTGACATGGCCTCAGGTGCCGTGGAAGACAAACAAAACAAAGATGTAATATACACAGACTTTGTAAAAGTTGTCGACAAATGTGACCATGGTGTTATTATGCACAAAATGTGTGCACGAGGAATTACTGGCAAAGTAGGGAGATGGAGCGTCAACTTCCTAACCAACAGAACGCAGAGTGTAACAGTCAACACAGTAAAATCCGGATCATCTACTGTGAAAAGCTCAGTCCCTCAAGGTACCGTACTTGCTCCGGTACTTTTTCTCATCCTAATATCAGACACAGACAAGGATACAAACTACAACACTGTATCATCATGTGCCGACGACACCAGGATCTTCATGCGAGTAGACAATATAGAAGACACGGCAAACCTCCAATCGGATGTTACTCTGGTCTTTCAATGGGCCACAGGTAATATGATGTCACACAATAGAACGAAAAAGCATCAAGTAAAAGATCTAGGAGTAACCATGTCAGAAGACCTTACCTTTACAGAACACCATAAAGTAGCCGTCACGACTGTAAGAAAAATGACAGGTTGGATAACAAGGACCTTCCAAACAAGGGATGACATACTAATGACGATACGTTTTAAGACACAAGTGCTCTCTAGGGTGGAATATTGTTGCACTCTAACAGCCCCATTCAGAGCCGGAGAAATTGCTGACCCAGAGAGCGTGCAAAGATCCTTTACCGCTAGAATCCACTCTATAACTCATCCTAATTATTGGGACCGACTAAAGAGCCTAACTCTGTATGCTCTTGAGCGCAGGCGGGAGAGAAACATAATAATTTACACATGGAAATATTAGAGGGGCTGGTCCCAAACCTGCACACAGAAATAACATCACATAAGACCAGGAGGCATGGCAGGATGTGCAGAATACTCCCGTTGAATAACAGCCGCGTCCGACCAGACGACCGACTGGGCAACCTGTCCTCTTACAAAGAACGTCGCATTTCGCACGTATGCGTTACATACGGCCAAAAATTGTTGTACTAGAAAATGGAAGCGGCTCATGAAAGTGACGAAGTGCCCCGTTTTCTGTTTTGGGTCCTCTGGTAGGTTAGGAGAGGACACTTTAAATTGACGGTTTTCTTGACGTTGGAAAACCTTAGGACGACGTGCTGAACCGGGTAGCCTGGCCGGAGACCGGGCCGCGAGGCCGTTGATCCCAGGAACCTGGACAAAGTAGACACTAGGACGGTGGGTACTGTACTTGACATTTTACACTTGTTCTACACAATATATTTTATAAACGCTAAAATATGTGAAATAATAAAATTAATATATATACTGGCACCTGACGCCTGGGGCGAGCGCCTGACAGCTGGGTGGACAGCGCTTCGGATTCGTAGACGTAAGATTCCGGGTTCGATCCCCGGTGGAGGCGGAGACAAATGGGCAAAATGTTTCTTTCACCCTGATGCCCCTGTCACCTAGCAGTAAATAGGTACCTGGGAGTTTAACAGCTGCTCCGGGCTGCTTCCTGGTGGTGGAGGCCTGGTCGAGGACCGGGCCGCGGGGACACTAAGCCTCGAAATCATCTCGAGATAACCTCAAGATACTGTACTTGATAGGAAAATGAAGGTTTGTAATAAACCTGAAACCTTAGGTTTACCCGGGTTTAATTATAAAAAAATATAACCCAAGCGGGTTGGGTTGTAAGGAAAAACCCTGCTTAGAGCATTGTATTTCCGTGGGGTACTGGGAGGGGGGGGGGGGTTCTTCACAACCTGGGGGAAGGGTGCCTTCACAACCTGGGGGGTGCCTTCACATCCCGGGGGGTGCCTTCACAACCCTGGGGGTGCCTTCACATCCCGGGGGGTGCCTTCACAACCTGGGGGGAGGGTGCCTTTACAACCCTGGGGGGTGCCTTCACAACCCGGGGGTGCCTTCACAACCTGGGGGGAGGGTGCCTTCACAACCCTGGGGGGTGCCTTCACATCCCGGGGGGGGGGGTGCCTTTACAACCCTGGGGGGTGCCTTCACAACCCGGGGGGTTCCTTCACAACCTGGGGGGTGCCTTCACAACCCGGGGGGTGCCTTCACAATCCGGGGGGTGCCTTCACAACCCGGGGAGGAGGTGATGCCTTCACAACCCGGGGAGGAGGTGATGCCTTCACAACCCGGGGAGGAGGTGATGCCTTCACAACCCGGGAGGAGGTGATGCCTTCACAACCCGGGGGGTACCTTCACAACCTGGAGCGCTGGGGAGTGTGGGGTTGTGAAACTCTAATGACTAAAGGAGAGGAGAGAGAGAGAGAGAGAGGGGGGGGGAAAGTGATCCACTCTCTTATAATGATCTTGAAGGGCCACAATCGCTGGTAAATACATTAATAACCTGGTGGTCACAACATCTCGCTCTCACCAGTAGTTGACGCGTTGATGGTTCGGTAATTAGTGTAATGATGGTGAGGGTAATGGTAGGTGAGGCAGCGAGCGGTGTTTGTCCCTATCGTGGTGAATTGGTAGCATCTGTAGGTTATTAGGTAATTAGTGAATTTAGCGGGGTAGTGCGATGTGTGTGTGTGCTTAACTATCACTTGAAGTTTATTGGACAATTAGCAGGTGCTAACTGGCTAGTTAGCACCTGATGACTGGGTAGTCATCCGGTAAAATTTATTGGGTAATTAGCGCTTTGGAATTGGCAAGTTATAGTTTAATAGGCGACGGTGAGCGGTAACGACCGTCGTTTGTAGCGGGCAATGTTGTAATTACCACAAGGTGTGGCGCGGGTGTGACGCAACGACGTGCACTCTGCCTTGACGCAGCGCCACCCCCCTCCCCCTCCACCCCCAGGGCTGGACGCGTGTTGGGTTTGGACGATGGATTTTTGCCCTCAATTTGTACCTTGTGGTACTCCCGCGCCAGGCCGTCTGGCTCGGGAGCCAGAGG
This sequence comes from Procambarus virginalis, assembly GCA_020271785.1. Lineage (NCBI taxonomy): Eukaryota > Metazoa > Arthropoda > Malacostraca > Decapoda > Cambaridae > Procambarus > Procambarus virginalis. The sequence goes on from WNGS01159863.1 coordinate 33,322, forward strand.
GCCACCAGGACGATGGGACAACTACCTTACCTTGAGGTGCTTCCGGGGCTTAGCGTCTCCGCGGCCCGGTCGTCGACCAGGCCTCCTGGTAGAGGCCAAACTAGGTGTACTCCAAGGCGCAGTGTGGACACCGTTCCTGGCCGACTGGTCTAACTGGGTTATTATTATTAACATCTTTATTGACAAAATTAATTACAATTTTGCCTAATCTGAGGATTTTGATAGTCTGATTAAAGTGAGGATAATGCTGATATTCACTGTCACGCAGGACAGAGGGTCATACATAAGACAATAGGTCTAAACTGTAGGCTGAAGCAAATATATATCATGGTTACAATCAATGTTTTAATATATGGATATGTGAAAACAACTTTCTACTGTGCACTGCCACACAAGGGCAGGGATGGGTTCATAAGTGATGCAGCTTAGAAGTAATATAGATAAAAATTGTTCTTCATTCTTTAAAATGGACAAGCAAATTTTGGGTAAATTGTTAGGATGTCGTCCAGAACACCTGAGTCAATAAAATAGTTACACAGTTGGTGGTACAAGAGGCCAGGAGGTCTAAAGTCCTTTACGGTTTCACATTCATCAATGTAGTGTTCTAGTGAATGCATTAAAGGTTTATCACAGAGTTTACAATCTGAGTATTCTGGTAGTGGCTCAGCCTCACTAACCTGCCAGATGTGTCTATAGCCAAGGCGAATTCGTGCAATGACTACATCACATTGCCTGGTTCGGTTACTGTGCTGACCATACAAATACCTATTATTACAAAACTTGTCATAACTTTTAATACTGCAGCTTTCAGGTCTCTGGGCATTTCTTAGTTCTTCTAAATCTGAATTAATGTGAGGCAATTGGAAGCCCGGGGAATTGTCGCTGTGATGAAGGAATGGAAGGATGCTGCTCATCCGTGGATGATGAGCAGCATCAGCATCAACAGAAGGAAAGACAGCATTACCTTGTTTCCTTGTGGTGATTCCGAGGATCAACGTGCTCGCGGCCCGGTCTCTGACCAAGCAGTAACCACAGGAACAGTGGCAGCAGCAGCAGCAGCAGCACTAGCACAGTAGATACAGCAACAATATCAAGACTACCGGTATAAGCAACAGCAGACTCTGCAGTATCAACGAGGACAGCAGCAGCAGCAGTAACAGTTACGGAACGTGAAGCAGCAACACCAGCGCCATCAACAATATTTATATAACAACATATAACAATTAAGGAGCCCGGTAGTACAGTCGGCTTCGTTTTCGACTCCCAATCGAGAATTCCGGGTTCGAATCCCGGGCGGCACAGAAATGGTCGAGCGCGTTTCCTTTCACCTCATACCCTGTCCACCTAGCAGTAAATAGGTACTGAGGAGTTACTCAGCTTGTTGCGGGGTGGGTGATACTACCCTGGGGAGGAGGGACATAATGAGTGCCACTTCAAGAGTAGGCACCCCACACAAGGAGTGGAGAGAGGGGGGGAAGGTCTATGAAGTAAAGATGGTTTGGTAGGATGAGTGGCACTAGCACGAAGGATGGTGTAGGGGGATATGTGGGTAGTAAGGATGATGAAATGATGCTTGCTCTTTTCTTAAGAAAAGACCAAGCAGAATACTGGAAGCCAAGATTAATAGAACAGGAACATACTACACCTATATAAGGCTCTAGTTCGGCCACATCTAGAGTATCCCCCAGTACCACTACACACCATAAAGAAAACTAACATCTTGAAACTGCAAGCAGTACAAAATAAGGCGCTAAGGAGAGCAGCAAAACACCGTCCGCCATATGATCAGACAATCCAGGAGTTCCATGAACTCCTGAACATACAGCCACTAAACATCAGACTGCAGCACCAAGCCATCAGGGTGTGGAACACCATCCAAATGTTAGAGGACCCAATGTTAGACAGGTTACTCCAAGATGAGACGCCCAGTGGAGCCAAAGAAGAGTGATGGCAGGTCAGACTCACCTGCTTCCCAGTACTCGGCAACCACACCTTCAACCAGGCGGCCTACTGGAAGATCACACCTCAAGGAAGATCCCACCTCAAGGAAGATCCCACCTCCCCAGGAAGATCCACAAGGAAGATCCCACCTCAAGGAAGATCCCACCTCCAGGAAGATCCCACCTTAAGGAAGTCCCACCTCAAGCAAGGGGCTTTGTTTCGTGTTTACACAAAAAGTCATTACTTAAGGCTTGCCTTGGCACAGTCTAGTGTAATGAACTTTTACACCCTTCCCAATAGACTATTACAACGCGAGCCGAGGTCTAATGCACCAGAAAATCCCAGTAATGAGCCAGGGAACACACACTATATATTCCAATTATGGCTTTTGTTTAGTCGTTTTTTGTGGTTTAGACAATAGTTCCATAAAAAGAGTAATGCTGGAGGCTCAACACGCTCCCTGGTGAAGGTGGGGCCCCCCCCACCTACCTAGTAGAGGTGCGTGAGGCCTCCCCACACCCTAGTAGAGGAGTCTGGGCCCCCCCCACCCTGGTGGAGGTGGGGGTCCCCCACCTACCTAGTAGAGGTGCATGGGGCCCCCCCACACCCTAGAGGAGGTGTCTGGGGCCCCTCACACCCTAGAGGAGGTGTCTGGGGCCCCTCACACCCTAGAGGAGGTGTCTGGGGCCCCTCACACGCTAGTGGAGGTGTCTGGCCCCCCCTCACACCCTAGTGGAGGTGTCTGGCCCCCCCCTCACACCCTAGTGGAGGTGTCTGGGGCCCCACCACACCCTAGTGGCGATGTCTGGGGCCCCACCACACCCTAGTGGCGGTGTCTGGGGCCCCACCACACCCTAGTGGCGGTGTCTGGGGCCCCTCACATTCTAGTGGAGGTGTCTGGGGACCCCGACACCCTAGAGGCGGTGTTTGGGGCCCCCTACACCCTAGTGGCGGTGTCTGGGGCCCCTCACATTCTAGTGGAGGTGTCTGGGGCCCCCTACACCCTAGTGGAGGTGTCTGGGGGGACCCCATACCCTAGAGACGATGTCTGCCCACCCCCCCTCCCCCCCCCCTCCGACACCCTAGTGGAGGTGCCACACAGCTCCGGGAATACCTCCCGTACCATTAAGAGTCAGAGGGCAGATAATCCCAGAATAGCTTGGGACCTCTACCGCCCTATGTTAGGTAAGCCTAGGCTTAAATTACCTGCGTGTACTCGCCTAGATGTGCTTGCGAGAGTTGAGCTCTGGCTCTTTGGCCCCGCCTCTACTGCCAATCAACAGGTGTACAGGTTCCTGAGCCTACTGGGCTCTATCATATCTATATTGGAAACTGTGTATGAAGTCTGCCTCCACCACATCACTGCCTGATGCATTCCTCTGTGTGTGTGTGTGTGTGTGTGTGTGTGTGTGTGTGTGTGTGTGTGTTTACTATTTGTGTCTGCAGAATCGAGCTATTAACTCCTTGACCCCGCCTTTCTTACCAATCTATTTCTCCTCTGTTATATCTACTACATACATTGATCTTTAATTAACACGCACACATCCCCAGGCAACCCATCCTCCGAATTGACAGTACAGTTTAATACTAAGTGTAATTAGTTCATTTCCTGCCTGTTAGGAATAGTACATAATTACTTGTGTTGCCCATTTATTGACATCGTTTTCTTAAGACACTCAGAATCTTAGGATGAATTTTTCAAGTTCAATTCGCTATACACAAGTTTTAAATATCAGGAATTTCTTTTTCAATTTTATTAAACAACAGAGATTTTATACAAAATTTGAAAATATCCTGAGTTACTTTACAACTTATTGTAATATTTTAGTTTTGTTTTATTAGTTTTATAAAACTATAGTTATATAGCTTAATTAAAATCACTTGCGGCAAGGGTAAGCCAAGCTGGGATACATCATGTGTCGCGTCACTGTGGATACATGTATCATGTAGTGCTTTCCAGTATACTGTGAAGCACACTGCAACTGTGCCACAGTGAAGGGTTGAGGGGTGACTGCCTCGAGCGTCTCCTTGGGGTCCCCAAGTCTGGCAGTGTTTCTGCTCCAGCTACTTTTGAACTCATCATGGCTCAGTCGGTAGTGCGTTTGCCCGAGAAGTTCAAAGGTTGCGGGTTCGACTCCATTGTATGGTTCAGGTATGTACTGTTCTCGTCTCTCCCTCCTCTTGGCACCGTCCCGAGAGTAGCCCCTCCGTGCCAATTCGCTAGTGCCAACAGAATTGGGGCGTGACAAAAAACAACCCGTAACAGTGTGTGACAAAGTATACATGCCAGGGAGGGTACGCTTGTCAAAGGGTCACACACAAAGTAGCGTTTGATCGCCTCAGTTACCACCCGAGGAACTATTTGAAGTCTGCTTATCACGCCAGGAGAATGTACTGGACAGAATTGTGTGTGTGTGTTGGATGATGGATGACTGGGGAGCTCAGTCTACCCGACGGCGGCGACGCCCAGTGTCTTAATGTTGTGGTGTTGGCCTCACCAAGTAGGATGTGCCGGGGCCAGGAGCTGGTGCTTGGTGACGCTGAAGGGGGGGGGGGGCTGAGAGTGGTAGCACCTGTAGCTGTCGCAGCAGCTGGCTTACACATGTTTTGTAGTGAGAAATCGTAGGAGAGGTCAACACGGAGCTACATCAGAGGCCCGAGACTGTTCAACACGCTTCCACTACACGTAAGAGACATAACTGGCCGACCCCTCACAATGTTCAAGAGAGAACTATCAACATCAGAAGCCCGATACTGTTCAACACGTTTCCACTACACATAAGGGACATAACTCGCCGACCCCTCACAGTGTTCAAGAGAGAACTATCAACATCAGAGGCCCGAGACTGTTCAACACGCTTCCACTGCACATAAGGGGCATAACTGGCCGACCCCTCACAGTGTGCAAGAGAGAGAACTGGATAAACACCTCTAAAGGATACATGATCAACCAGGCTGTGACTCATACGTCATATAAATTGTCATCCACACTTCCGTAGAATTAAAACATTCCATTCACCTGGGCTGTAGGAGACTCGAACCGTGGACCCCACGCGTGTGAGGCAGAAGCTCTATCCACTCAGCTATGAGTAGTCTTAATAAGGAAAGATTCCAGACTCGGCATCCGGCTGCCAAATTGTAATTTTCGACTTTCCCTGACTACTGACGCTCAGAGGAGTTAGCGACCCACGCCCACGTTGACGTCAGTCACTAATTCCTCTTAGCAGCCGGATGTTGCTTCTGGAATGTTTCCTGTTAGTGGAGAGGACTAAGAGGAGGAGTGCACAGCATGAGGCAAGTGAACAAAGGGAATGACTCTGAGGAATAACAAAGGTTGAAACCGTAATTGCCAAATTCAGTATGATCCGAGGGTCGGAGTGGCTGCTTTAGCACAGACAGTTGGCAAGGCGGGGCTCGGGTGATAGAGCTCGACTCTTCATGCCTATCCAGACGGGCACACAGAGCTGGGAAGACAACCCGCCTCACAGACCCGGGCCACGAGTCATCACAACCACTGACGAAACATCCCATATTGGTCTCCGAATGCATGATACAACTGATGACTTGGCCAAGACTTTTGCTCGTAAAGAGGGAATTGATTACCAACTTGGACTGCCTTTGAGCAGCCTGAGGGCAGCAATATCCCAGGAACATCAACTAAATTTCGGAGACTTGAGGCAACGTACAATTCACACCAGTTACTCCAACTATCATCATTCTATTATGCAGGAAAAACCGCACGTCTATGGGCCATCCAATAATGTTAGCAGACTTCTAGATGTTACCACTGCTAGGCTTAGGCTCGGCTACAAGTACCTCTGGGAATTTGTAACATCTGCTGATGTAGATTTGACTAAATATAAACTCTGTCAGTAGAACTATTCGCATACTTTACTTCATTATATAATGGAATGTGAAAAAATCGCGGAATTTAGAGATAACACCATCAATAGTGTCCAAGCAATGTGTAAGTACTTCATTCATAATGATGTGCTGCCCGAAATCTTAGCGAAGTATCCAAAATTTGCTTACAGTAGGTAATGCATGCACATGACTGTAAAGCTGCCGCCCAGTTGGGTGGGTGTGGAGCAAGACTAGTAACTGTGTGACTCACCATAGATGTAAAGTGCCTTGTATAGTGACTGTTGTGAGCCTCTTGTTGATCACTTGTGACACAAAAGATTATTGATGTGTGTATTTGTGTGGGTGATTAAATATGTATGTGTATGTATATATGTATACGTATATATATATATACATGTATGTATGAGAATGTGTACATGTCTACAGGTCACCAGGTGTTCAAGTCTACAGGTCACCAGGTGATCAAGTCTACAGGTCACCAGGTGGTCAAGTCTACAGGTCACCAGGTGGTCAAGTCTACAGGTCACCAGGTGGTCAAGTCTACAGGTCACCAGGTGATCAAGTCTACAGGTCACCAGGTGATCAAGTCTACAGGTCACCAGGTGATCAAGTCTACAGGTCACCAGGTGATCAAGTCTACAGGTCACCAGGTGGTCAAGTCTACAGGTCACCAGGTGATCAAGTCTACAGGTCACCAGGTGATCAAGTCTACAGGTCACCAGGTGGTCAAGTCTACAGGTCACCAGGTGATCAAGTCTACAGGTCACCAGGTGGTCAAGTCTACAGGTCACCAGGTGATCAAGTCTACAGGTCACCAGGTGATCAAGTCTACAGGTTACCAGGTGATCAAGTCTACAGGTCACCAGGTGGTCAAGTCTACAGGTCACCAGGTGGGCAAGTAATACAAGGTGAAGACAATTCAACTTGGTGGATTGAGGATGCAGGTGGAGTCCTGTGGACAGACTCAACATACAAGTGAGATGTCTGAGCCTCTACACTTAAGACGGCTCTGCTTGGCACTACGAGCTCAACAATGCTACATTCCCCGACCATCCAGCTTTTTAAGAATATTTTCTCATATGCAAAACATCAATATTTTCTTATTTTATTGACTGTCTTTCAACCATATCTCTCTCTCTTCTTCGACTTTCCTTCATATTTCCTTTCTTCTCACATTCCGTCTCTCTCTACCTTTCCCTTATCTCTCCCTCATCTCTCCCTTATCCCTCTTAGGTACCCCTGTGTGACCTATCTGAAAAACGTTGTACAACCTTATTCAGGTGGATAATTCTGCCAGGCATTTGATTGTGTAAAGTTATGTTAATTGATTTTGGCTGTCAGGAAGTTTGGGTATTGGTGGGGGGGGTGGGGTGGAGCACCACCACTCAACTATGTAAGAATCACTTTTGAGTATGCAGCCCCAGCATGTAACTTTTCATCTGAAAATTACAAAAATTACATGTGTGGCTCTAAAATATGCCACAAGACTCGTTCCTGAACTGAAAGGCCTGAGCTATGAGGAAAAACTGAGGGAATTGGCCCTAAAATCGCTAGTAATTGCAAATGAAATAAAGGGACATGATCGCGGCATTTGAGATACAAGGTGAAGTGATGAAGCAGCGTTCACAGAGATGTCTGAAAGAATTTCTTCTCTGTAAAAGCTGTAAGTAAATGGAATAGGCAGGGCTTGGGAGCTGACATTTGACCTTGCAAGCACATCTAGGTTAGTGCACCCACGCATTCGCGCACGCACGTGCATACATGGAGATGAGCATGTATATTGGCCGAAGCGACGGCGTGTTTGAGGATTCCTCCATTCAAATATCAAACACACAAGGGCAATGAGACTCCCGCTCCTCTCAAAGCAGTGATATTGAACACAATTGCCTCTGTGAACTACAGCCCTAAGGTCACGCAACCAATGTTTACACTGACGACTCCTCAAATGTCAACAGCGGCCTCTCAACTTTGCAGAAGTAACCCTTGAACACACACGACTATAGCCTCACCACAACTATCTATCAGTCTATGTCTGTAAGGGGAATGTCTGACTGTCCGAGGTTGAAGACCAAACGCTTGGAGTTGGTCTCATGGAGTTGGTCTTTGCAGGATTAATGACTTCATTTGGTATGTCATAGGAGCGGTTCAGGGTCATCACAGTGCCTCAACGTCACACAGTCTCTGAATGTGAAATGTTTCGTGATTAGTCCATAGACTTTAGCGTCAGTTTAAAAAATAGTTAATGACTCCTGGATGAGACGTGACCTTCCTCGTCATTTTCCTGATGGCATAGACATCATAATCCCTAGACACGCCTCGCTCTACATCTATGTAGCCAGGTCCGATGAAGCCTCCATCTCGGCCCTACTCCAAGGTCAAGTGGGTGGCATCACATTCAGTAAAGCAGACTCCCCTGAGAGGTCCAGGAGGTACAGAGAGTACCTTGTCACATCCTACCCTCGTGACCTTGACATCTCCCATGCTAAAGACCTACCAGGTGTGTACAGTGCAAGACGCATCACTTCTGAAGGCAGGCCACTCAACAGGATTGTCATCGTCTGGGAACATGAGACACCGCCTCCCAGTCATCACGAGTTCCTAGGCCCCTACCGGCCAGCCTGTCCCATAACACCCTGGGTGTCCTCAGCTGTCATGTGTTTTAAATGTCAACGCTTTGGTCACGTAGCCAAGCACTGTCAATCTGAAGGCACCTGTGCCTTCTGTGCAGCCAGTCATCTCACTGAAGAATGCCCCTAGAGACGACGCCCCTGGGACCGATGAGACCTCCTCCTCAGCACCAAGCACAAATGTTCCAGGTGCTTGCGGGAGGGTGTGACAGCCTGGCACAAGGACTGTGTCAGGCGACCTCCCCCGCACAGCACAGTGAGGCAACCCTCCACCACCCCAGTCAACCCCACCACCCGGGTGGCCCCACCACTATACCTACCCGCCCCCCCACCCGGGATGACCCCACCATCGTTCCTGACACCAACAGCCTGACAACCTTCCCTCGCCTACCTGGGACGCCTGACGCCAGCCTGCAGAGGGAGGTGTCAGAACTTCCAGCTCGCATGAACAAAATAGAAATTACTGTCAATAAGCTCCAAGAAACACTCACGAAGATTGAAAATGGTCTCAACATTTATGCTACGATCACGATGGACGACCTGAGACAGTGTTCAAGCGATCATCTCGCCAGCCCCAGGAGTGAAGTGAACGTCCAAGTTTCTAGTGACATGCCTTCCAGTAATGTAAGTGTTGACCCGTCTCATGCAAGTATTGCCCCCCCATCCAGTGATGTAAGTGTTGACCCGTCTCATGCAAGTATTGCCCCCCCATCCAGTGATGTAAGTGTTGACACGTCTCAAGCAAGTATTGCCCCCCCATCCAGTGATGTAAGTGTTGACACGTCTCAAGCAAGTATTGCCCCCCCATCCAGTGATGTAAGTGTTGACACGTCTCAAGCAAGTATTGCCCCCCCATCCAGTGATGTAAGTGTTGACACGTCTCAAGCAAGTATTGCCCCCCCATCCAGTGATGTAAGTGTTGACACGTCTCAAGCAAGTATTGCCCCCCCATCCAGTGATGTAAGTGTTGACACGCCTCCAGCAAGTCTTGACGCCTCCTCCAGTGATGTAGGTGCCGCTGTGGCGAGTGAAACATATGAAAACCCGTCTGTCTTAACTATAATTAACAAATGCGCTCAAGAACTCATTCCAAACTATGCCGCTTGTGACTCTATGAATCCTGAAGAACATGCAATGATTGTAGATGGTAGGAATGGTACAGGCAACCAGTTGACCTTGAAACAGATGAGAGAACTCTTTGACATTGGTGACCGTGAACAATTATCATTTGTATGCAATGGTCTACAACTTGTGCATCTTATAAACACTTCTCTTCGTCAGCTTTATAAACACCATTACTCACGATAAACTCACTCTTAAATTTCTCACGTGGAATGTGAGAAGCGTGCGAAGGAGGCTGTTTGATCTAATGATGTACGCTGGTGCCAACAACATTGATGTACTGTGCCTGCAGGAACCATACACTGCAAACACAAAAAATAAAACGCCACCCAAACTCTCAGGTTATGTAGCTTTCTCAAATGTTGGTTCACATGATGTCGGTATCTTGACGTATGTTAAAAGTAACCTAGTGTGTAAACATGTTAAAAACCACAAAAGTGACGACTCATATTATCAGCAGTTTCAGATTGCTACAGCGACCGGGTTTCTTAACTTAGTTAATGTATATGTAAGGTGTGATCAAATGGTGGAAGCCTCTCTCCCAAAAATTACCAGCAGCTCTCAAACCATTGTAATGGGTGATTTTAATGCTAGACACACTAGCCTGGGTGACACCAAAACAAACAGGAATGGCAGAGTCTTTGTAAAATACTTAAGAGATAATAACATGTCCGTATTCAACTTTGACTCCTCTAACGTCACACACCTCATGGGTGGCAGGCTTGACTATGTCATTGGTCATGGTCTCATTGATAATGCTGTCGGAGGATCAATTGTTCATGAATTAGTTAGTGATCACTTTGCCATATTCAGTTCATACACTATCAATAATCTCAAACCCCCAAACTTTGCAAAAAAAGTAATTAACATCCCTGAAAATTTACACATGCTCTTCAAATTCCGCATTTCTGAATGGTATAACACTTACTGTTTTACTACCGTCAATGCATTATATGAGGACCTGGTCACTGAAGTAACCGCTTTTTATGACAATGTTGTAAAATCCACGAGACCCAAACCAGTGAGGAAGGGACAGAGGTGGTTCACTGACTCACGCCTTGAGCCCATGCATGACAGAGTTCTATTCCTAGCTGAGCAGTATAAAACACATAAACAGCTGACACCCTCAACATATTTCTTAAAGCCAGCCGAGAGTTTAGAGAGCTAAAGGAACAGGTGTATAACCAGCACTGGGAACAGTTTTTGCAAGGCATCAATCATGCAACCTCCTCATCCCAAATGTGGAATAAAATTAAAAAGATTTCTCGTCCTAGCAGTCGTCAACTTGATCACCATTCACCCGTAGACTATGCCGACATGCTGCTTCAGCAATATGCAAGCACTGCTAGTATAAGCAGCCTGCCCTAGATGTGCAAAACTATCTGGCTAGTACCAAAATAAATCGTAACTTCAATATTGAAATTGCCTGTAGTGAAATAGGGCCTGATGATAACTATGGCATAACCCCCTTTGAAATTAAACATGCACTCAAGAAAGGTAAGGCTACCTCTCCTGGAGAGGATGGCATCACATACAACACCATGAGAGTACTTGCTGAGCTGCCAAATAGCCCTCTGCTAGAATTGTTTAATCAAAGTCTAAGGCAGGGTGTCTTACCTGACCGCTGGACACAGGCACTCATAATACCCATACCCAAGCCTAATTCACAAAAATTTAGACCCATTTCTCTGACGTCGTGCATGTGTAAAGTTCTTGAGAGAATTATTCTCGACAGACTAATGTTTCAAATCAAGCCCCACCTTGCCCCTAACCTGTATGGTTTTCTCCCTGGAAGAAGCACACAAACTTGCTTTGCTGAGTATTTTATCAGAGAGGGACCAAACTCTCAGGCGGCATTTATTGATCTCCAAACTGCCTTTGATACAGCAAACAGAGAAATAATCCTAGAACAGCTAGCCTCTTTTGGAGTTAAGGGAAGACTGTTGACATGGCTCAGGGGTTACCTGAGTAACAGAACCGCCTCAGTCCTTTTCAAGGGGGTCAAAAGTAAACTTTGTGCACGCTTTGAGTTGGGTACACCCCAGGGTGGAGTGCTAAGTCCTACACTGTTCAATGTTCTGATGCATAAATTAACAATTGATATTCCCACACTACCTGATGAAGCCGTCATTTGTTATGCCGATGATATATGCATTGTTGCAAATTCCCAAACTAGACTGCAAGCTCTACTTGATTCATTCGCTGCTAAAAGCATTGAATGTGGTCTTGTTATCTCTATAACTAAATCCAGAGTTCTCCATCCCCGAGAGAATACTCGTGTCCCTATAACTTTCAAGGTCAACAACCAGAACATTGAAACGTGTAGGCAGCACAAATACCTTGGAGTTGGTATTAACAGTGACATTGTAAATGATCTACTCTGTAGGTTAAAAGAAAGACTAAAACCATTGAAAACACTTACTGGTAGGAATATTGGTATCAATATTAAATATGCTAGACTATTCTATATGATGTTTGTTAGATCTCTCGTTGATTATAATGCTCTGCACTTAATTAATTTCCCCTCCTCTGTGTTGGAGAAACTTGAAGTAGTACAGAATGAGGCCATGAGGATAATTCTTGGTGCCCCAAGATGCACAAGAATCATCAACATGCGGGAAGAACTGAAGCTTCCAACCATACAAGAGAGAATAATGCAAGTCAACACCACCTTTTGCCTTAAAGTCATGAGAGACCCTACATCTCCTGCATTGCTCAGAGACAAATTATTTAGTGCTGTTAACACCCTATTGACCGGTGCCGATATACCAACTCACTCCTTTTATGATAAATGGCTGAGGAACAATGCTTACAATCTCCTCATACTTAACATCCCTTTTAAGTGCAATCTACCTATCTCTGATATTCCTCTTTATCTGTACCCCACCATTCAAGTATCATACACACCTGTCACCAAGAAAGATAATGAGAATCTTGCTCTTCTCAAAGCTGTCACTCTTGAAACAATTGCCTCCTCCATCGAGGGTTTAAGATCTCACGAGCACTGTGTCTACACCGACGGCTCAGTCCAATCCTCTACTGGACGGACTGCAGCAGCATGTAGGTTTTATAGAAATAATATTTGCACAAAGACTGTCAGTGTCAGGTTAAACAACTGGCTGACCTCCACACAAGCAGAACTAGCAGCATTACACTTAGCTACCAGTACATTAAAAAACATTGGAGGAGGAATAATATTCTGTGATTCAAAGTCTGCTCTTCAAGCAATCGAAAACTTCTCTTGGAAGATCGATAGCAAGAACCTCATACTCCCAATTATAAATGACCTAATTGATGCACAGAGTAAAGGGTCTCGAATTTCCTTTGTATGGATACCTTCACACATAAATATAACCCATCATAATGAAACAGACATTGCAGCCAAATTAGCGTGTAACAAGTTTGAAGTTGACTTAGATCTAGGTATCCCCATCTCTGCTGTCAAAACTGTATTGATCCAAACATTCAGATCTGATAGGAAAGAACTTACTGACTCCCAACGACCTGAAAGTACTAGTATAAAAAGCTATGATTTGTTCAGATCTGAAACCTACATCTATGGGCAGCACAAAACGTCCACTAGACTGTGCGACACAGTGGTTGCAAGGATCAGGTTGGGTTACCGTTACCTGTGGCAGGTGGCTGCAGGTGACGGATCTCCCAATCCTGAGCACTCCAGTTGCAAACTCTGTGAGCAGGAACTACGGCACGATCTCCCGCACTACATCACTGAATGCCCAGTTATTAGACCTTTCAGACCAGTTGGCATGAGGTACCTGGAGCTTTGCAATTACTTTATTCACTCTCGTATTCTTGAAGATATCCTCACAGTGTACCCAAAATTTGCCAGTGCAGGCTACTAAACATATGGCCCTGTATGACTAACCATCCTGCGAGATGGGGACCTTTATTACCACTGCTACCTTATTCAATCTTGTGTTGATGATATCCTCAAAATGCATCCGGAATCTGCCAGTGCAGACTGCTTATCACATGCCTCTGTATGACTAACCATCCTGTGTGATGGGGATTTTCTTAGCATCAACTAGTTAGCTTTTTGACACACTGTACTCCACTTCATATAGTCTAGGGTAGCTGCACTAATGCAGATGTACCTAAGGAATTAATAAAAAAAAAAANACATTTCCTTGTTGGCAGGTACCTTTTGGTCCCGGTGTAACCATCATATGTCAGCTCATATTACAGTGTTCAATAACAGTGTCACCAGTGCAACTGATAGGAAGTGTTACTCAGGATAAGAAGTAGTAATGGTTACATTATTAGTTTAGTATATATTTATAGTGGTGTCATATTATATAGTGGTGTTACAACACCGTATACATCTTTACAAAGTTGCCACACCGTGTACTCCTTTATAAAGTTGCCACACTGTACATCTTTACAAAGTGACCGGGCCGCAGGGGCCGGAGACATACAACAGAAAACGCAGCAGAAGACGACGCAGATGCAGCAGACATTGCCCCTCTACACAGGGGAGGGAGCAAAGCATTGACAAAGAATTATAGACCAGTTGCACTAACGTCCACATAATAAAAGTATTTGAGAGAGTGATCAGGAGCAGGTCACTGGTTTCATAAAGACCAATGACCTCCACAACCAGGCCAACATGGATTTAGAGCAGGAAGATCGTGCCTCTCACAGCTATTTGACCACAATGACAAAATCACTGAGGCATTAGAAGAAAAACAGAATGCTGGTGTGATATACACGGACCTCGCAAAGGTATTCGATAAATGGGACCATGGTGTGATAGCACACAAAATGATGTCAATGCGAATAACTGATAAAGTACGACGCTGGATACACAGTTTTCTGTCGAACAGAACACAGAGTAACATTCAACCATATAAAATCGAGTCCAAGTGCAGTTAAAAGCTCTGCACCTTAAGGTACAGTCCTTGCACCGCTGCTTTTCCTTATTCTCATATCAGATATAGACTCAAATACAAGGCACAGCTTCGTATCATCCTTTGCAGATGACATAAAGATCAGTATGAAAATTACCTCTGCTGGAGATATTGAAAAACTTCAAGCAGATATTAATAAAGTTTTCGACTGGGCAAAAGAAAATAACATGGTTTAACAGCGATAAATTCCAGGTACTCAGGTACGGTAAAAAATACCTTAAACATAATACAGGGTACAAAACAGAATCAAATTTGCCCATAGTAGAAAGCAACATGTCAAGGATTTGGGAATAATGATGTCTGACGACCTAACGTTTAAGGAGCATAACCAAGCAAATATTGCGTCAGCCAGAAAAATGATCGGATGGATTACCAGAACTTTCAAGTCCAGGGATCCCATCACAATGGTTGTACTCTTCAAGTCACTTGTGTTGTCCCGCCTTGAGTATTGTTCAGTACTCACTTCCCCCTTCAAAGCAGGAGAGATTGCTGAAATAGAGGGAATACAGAGAACATATACGGCACGCATAGACGCAATAAAGCACCTAAATTATTGGGATCGTCTCAAAGCTCTCCAAATGTACTCTCTAGAAAGGAGACGAGAGAGATACCAAACACGTGGAAAATACTGGAGGGCCAGGTCCCAAATCTACACAGTAAAATAACAACGTACTGGAGTGAACGATATGGAAGAAAATGCAGAATAAAACCAGTGAAGAGCAGAGGTGCCATAGGCACAATCAGAGAACACTGTATAAACATCAGAGGTCCGCGGTTATTTAACACCCTCCCAGCGAGCATTAGAAATATTGCCGGAACAACCGTGGACATCTTCAAGAGGAAACTGGATAATTTTCTTCAAGGAGTGCCGGACCAACCGGGCTGTGGTGGGTATGTGGGCCTGCGGGCCGCTCCAAGCAACAGCCTAGTGGCCCAAGCTCTCGCAAGTCAAGCCTGGCCTCGGGTCGGGCTTGGGGAGTAGAAGAACTCCCAAGAACCCCGTCAAATAGGTATCAGGTTCACTGTGGCAACTAGTTCACCGTGGCAACTGGTTCACCGTGGCAACTGGTTCACCGTGGCAACTGGTTCACCGTGGCAATGGTTCACCGTGGCAACTGGTTCACTGTGGCAACTGGTTCACTGTGGCAACTGGTTCACTGTGGCAACTGGTTCACTGTGGCAACTGGTTCACCGTGGCAACTGGTTCACTGTGGCAACTGGTTCACTGGCAACTGGTTCACTGTGGCAACTGGTTCACTGTGGCAACTGGTTCACCGTGGCAACTGGTTCACCGTGGCAACTGGTTCACCGTGGCAACTGGTTCACTGTGGCAACTGGTTCACTGTGGCAACTGGTTCACTGTGGCAACTGGTTCACTGTGGCAACTGGTTCACTGTGGCAACTGGTTCACCGTGGCAACTGGTTCACTGTGGCAACTGGTTCACTGTGGCAACTGGTTCACTGTGGCAACTGGTTCACTGTGGCAACTGGTTCACCGTGGCAACTGGTTCACCGTGGCAACTGGTTCACTGTGGCAACTGGTTCACTGTGGCAACTGGTTCACTGTGGCAACTGGTTCACTGTGGCAACTGGTTCACTGTGGCAACTGGTTCACTGTGGCAACTGGTTCACTGTGGCAACTGGTTCACTGTGGCAACTGGTTCACTGTGGCAACTGGTTCACTGTGGCAACTGGTTCACTGTGGCAACTGGTTCACTGTGGCAACTGGTTCACTGTGGCAACTGGTTCACTGTGGCAACTGGTTCACTGTGGCAACTGGTTCACTGTGGCAACTGGTTCACTGTGGCAACTGGTTCACTGTGGCAACTGGTTCACCGTGGCAACTGGTTCACCGTGGCAACTGGTTCACCGTGGCAACTGGTTCACTGTGGCAACTGGTTCACTGTGGCAACTGGTTCACTGGCAACTGGTTCACGTGGCAACTGGTTCACTGTGGCAACTGGTTCACGTGGCAACTGGTTCACTGTGGCAACTGGTTCACCGTGGCAACTGGTTCACTGTGGCAACTGGTTCACTGTGGCAACTGGTTCACTGTGGCAACTGGTTCACTGTGGCAACTGGTTCACCGTGGCAACTGGTTCACTGTGGCAACTGGTTCACTGTGGTTTACTGAATGTTACACTGCCCTGATAGCTGAGTGGACAGCGCTTCGTATTCGTAGTCCTGATGTTTCGGGTTCGATCCCTGGTGGAGGCAGATACAAATGGGCCAGAGGTTCTTTCACCCGGATGCCCCTGTTACCTAGCAGTAAATAGGTACCTGGGAGTTAGACAGCCGCTACGGGCTGCTTCCTGGGGGGGGGGGGTTGTAACATATAGGAGGCCTGGTCGAGGACCGGGCCGCGGGGACGCTAAGCCCCGAAATTATCTGAAGATAGCCTCAAGATAACGGAGTTTAACAGTCATACTGGGTTAATACCTAGTAATCAGTTATTAACTGTCCGGCCTTCGTGTTGTGCCTGTGTTTGACCTGGTGTACTCACCTAGTTGTGCGTGCGGGGGCCGAGCTCTGGCTCTGAGGTCCCGCTTCTCAACTGTCAGTCAACTGGTGTGTTGCTGATGTGTTGTGTTGCAGGACCTGGAGTATATAGTAGCACCAGGTCAATTGTCTTGCAGAAAGATCATTATAACCTGAAACGACTTTCGGCATTAGTACTTGACACCAAATATACTTTAGTTAATAAATACGGAAGGGAGTACCACCTCTGGCTGGAAGAAGGGGGACCCATAGCCTCGGAGGAAACCACACATAACGCATTGGAGGGAATGTGGGTCCCCTTCTATACAGTTTCTGTGTGCTTTCTCCTGCCACCCCCTTCCCTTTTTTTTTTTTAGTTGTGGAAGAAGTTTTCCCTCGTCAACTCTTCAAAAACGTCAACTCAAAAATATGGAGGTGAGGAGCTTGTCTTGCACCATTGACCTCATATGTAAGGAAAAGTCAAGAATGTACATTAAATAAATACTATCTTTTCAAGGTCGTTGACATGGCGTAGCTCCATGGCAACCTCATGGTTACCCCAATGTCAAATTATGCCTACCAACACGGTCAATTTGTTGGTTCAGAACAGGGCGCTCCTGCCTCGCACAGTTGCTGGACCACTGTGACATGGCCTCAGGTGCCGTGGAAGACAAACAAAACAAAGATGTAATATACACAGACTTTGTAAAAGTCTTGACAAATGTGACCATGGTGTTATTGTGCACAAAATGTGTGCACAAGGAATTACTGGCAAAGTAGGGAGATGGAGCGTCAACTTCCTAACGAACAGAACGCAGAGTGTAACAGTCAACACAGTAAAATCCGGATCATCTACTGTGAAAAGCTCAGTCCCCCCCCCCAAGGTACCGTACTTGCTCCGGTACTTTTTCTCATCCGAATATCAGACATAGACAATGATACAAACTACAACACTGTATCATCATGTGCCGACGACACCAGGATCTTCATGCGAGTAGACAATATAGAAGACACGGCAAACCTCCAATCGGATGTTACTCTGGTCTTTCAATGGGCCACAGGTAATATGATGTCACACAATAGAACGAAAAAGCATCAAGTAAAAGATCTAGGAGTAACCATGTCAGAAGACCTTACCTTTACAGAACACCATAAAGTAGCCGTCACGACTGTAAGAAAAATGACAGGTTGGATAACAAGGACCTTCCAAACAAGGGATGACATACTAATGACGATACGTTTTAAGACACAAGTGCTCTCTAGGGTGGAATATTGTTGCACTCTAACAGCCCCATTCAGAGCCGGAGAAATTGCTGACCCAGAGAGCGTGCAAAGATCCTTTACCGCTAGAATCCACTCTATAACTCATCCTAATTATTGGGACCGACTAAAGAGCCTAACTCTGTATGCTCTTGAGCGCAGGCGGGAGAGAAACATAATAATTTACACATGGAAAATATTAGAGGGGCTGGTCCCAAACCTGCACACAGAAATAACATCACATAAGACCAGGAGGCATGGCAGGATGTGCAGAATACTCCCGTTGAATAACAGCCGCGTCCGACCAGACGACCGACTGGGCAACCTGTCCTCTTACAAAGAACGTCGCATTTCGCACGTATGCGTTACATACGGCCAAAAATTGTTGTACTAGAAAATGGAAGCGGCTCATGAAAGTGACGAAGTGCCCCGTTTTCTGTTTTGGGTCCTCTGGTAGGTTAGGAGAGGACACTTTAAATTGACGGTTTTCTTGACGTTGGAAAACCTTAGGACGACGTGCTGAACCGGGTAGCCTGGCCGGAGACCGGGCCGCGAGGCCGTTGATCCCAGGAACCTGGACAAAGTAGACACTAGGACGGTGGGTACTGTACTTGACATTTTACACTTGTTCTACACAATATATTTTATAAACGCTAAAATATGTGAAAATAATAAAATTAATATATATACTGGCACCTGACGCCTGGGGCGAGCGCCTGACAGCTGGGTGGACAGCGCTTCGGATTCGTAGACGTAAGATTCCGGGTTCGATCCCCGGTGGAGGCGGAGACAAATGGGCAAAATGTTTCTTTCACCCTGATGCCCCTGTCACCTAGCAGTAAATAGGTACCTGGGAGTTTAACAGCTGCTCCGGGCTGCTTCCTGGTGGTGGAGGCCTGGTGAGGACCGGGCCGCGGGGACACTAAGCCTCGAAATCATCTCGAGATAACCTCAAGATACTGTACTTGATAGGAAAATGAAGGTTTGTAATAAACCTGAAACCTTAGGTTTACCCGGGTTTAATTATAAAAAAATATAACCCAAGCGGGTTGGGTTGTAAGGAAAAACCCTGCTTAGAGCATTGTATTTCCGTGGGGTACTGGGAGGGGGGTGGGGGGTTCCTTCACAACCTGGGGGGAGGGTGCCTTCACAACCCTGGGGGGTGCCTTCACAACCCGGGGGGTGCCTTCACAACCTGGGGGGAGGGTGCCTTCACAACCCTGGGGGGGTGCCTTCACATCCCGGGGGGGGGTGCCTTCACAACCCTGGGGGGTGCCTTCACAACCCGGGGGGTTCCTTCACAACCTGGGGGGTGCCTTCACAACCCGGGGGGTGCCTTCACAATCCGGGGGGTGCCTTCACAACCCGGGGGGTGCCTTCACAATCCGGGGGGTGCCTTCACAACCCGGGGAGGAGGTGATGCCTTCACAACCCGGGGAGGAGGTGATGCCTTCACAACCCGGGGAGGAGGTGATGCCTTCACAACCCGGGGGGTACCTTCACAACCTGGAGCACAGGGGAGTGTGGGGTTGTGAAACTCTAATGACTAAAGGAGAGGAGAGAGAGAGAGAGGGGGGGGGGGAAGTGATCCACTCTCTTATAATGATCTTGAAGGGCCACAGTCGCTGGTAAATACATTAATAACCTGGTGGTCACAACATCTCGCTCTCACCAGTAGTTGACGCGTTGATGGTTCGGTAATTAGTGTAATGATGGTGAGGGTAATGGTAGGTGAGGCAGCGAGCGGTGTTTGTCCCTATCGTGGTGAATTGGTAGCATCTGTAGGTTATTAGGTAATTAGTGAATTTAGCGGGGTAGTGCGATGTGTGTGTGTGCTTAACTATCACTTGAAGTTTATTGGACAATTAGCAGGTGCTAACTGGCTAGTTAGCACCTGATGACTGGGTAGTCATCCGGTAAAATTTATTGGGTAATTAGCGCTTTGGAATTGGCAAGTTATAGTTTAATAGGCGACGGTGAGCGGTAACGACCGTCGTTTGTAGCGGGCAATGTTGTAATTACCACAAGGTGTGGCGCGGGTGTGACGCAACGACGTGCACTCTGCCTTGACGCAGCGCCACCCCCCTCCCCCTCCACCCCCAGGGCTGGACGCGTGTTGGGTTTGGACGATGGATTTTTGCCCTCAATTTGTACCTTGTGGTACTCCCGCGCCAGGCCCTCTGGCGCGGGAGCCAGAGGGCCACCAGGACGATGGGACAACTACCTTACCTTGAGGTGCTTCCGGGGCTTAGCGTCTCCGCGGCCCGGTCGTCGACCAGGCCTCCTGGTAGAGGCCAAACTAGGTGTACTCCAAGGCGCAGTGTGGACACCGTTCCTGGCCGACTGGTCTAACTGGGTTATTATTATTAACATCTTTATTGACAAATTAATTACAATTTTGCCTAATCTGAGGATTTTGATAGTCTGATTAAAGTGAGGATAATGCTGATATTCACTGTCACGCAGGACAGAGGGTCATACATAAGACAATAGGTCTAAACTGTAGGCTGAAGCAAATATATATCATGGTTACAATCAATGTTTTAATATATGGATATGTGAAAACAACTTTCTACTGTGCACTGCCACACAAGGGCAGGGATGGGTTCATAAGTGATGCAGCTTAGAAGTAATATAGATAAAAATTGTTCTTCATTCTTTAAAATGGACAAGCAAATTTTGGGTAAATTGTTAGGATGTCGTCCAGAACACCTGAGTCAATAAAATAGTTACACAGTTGGTGGTACAAGAGGCCAGGAGGTCTAAAGTCCTTTACGGTTTCACATTCATCAATGTAGTGTTCTAGTGAATGCATTAAAGGTTTATCACAGAGTTTACAATCTGAGTATTCTGGTAGTGGCTCAGCCTCACTAACCTGCCAGATGTGTCTATAGCCAAGGCGAATTCGTGCAATGACTACATCACATTGCCTGGTTCGGTTACTGTGCTGACCATACAAATACCTATTATTACAAAACTTGTCATAACTTTTAATACTGCAGCTTTCAGGTCTCTGGGCATTTCTTAGTTCTTCTAAATCTGAATTAATGTGAGGCAATTGGAAGCCCGGGGAATTGTCGCTGTGATGAAGGAATGGAAGGATGCTGCTCATCCGTGGATGATGAGCAGCATCAGCATCAACAGAAGGAAAGACAGCATTACCTTGTTTCCTTGTGGTGATTCCGAGGATCAACGTGCTCGCGGCCCGGTCTCTGACCAAGCAGTAACCACAGGAACAGTGGCAGCAGCAGCAGCAGCAGCACTAGCACAGTAGATACAGCAACAATATCAAGACTACCGGTATAAGCAACAGCAGACTCTGCAGTATCAACGAGGACAGCAGCAGCAGCAGTAACAGTTACGGAACGTGAAGCAGCAACACCAGCGCCATCAACAATATTTATATAACAACATATAACAATTAAGGAGCCCGGTAGTACAGTCGGCTTCGTTTTCGACTCCCAATCGAGAATTCCGGGTTCGAATCCCGGGCGGCACAGAAATGGTCGAGCGCGTTTCCTTTCACCTCATACCCTGTCCACCTAGCAGTAAATAGGTACTGAGGAGTTACTCAGCTTGTTGCGGGGTGGGTGATACTACCCTGGGGAGGAGGGACATAATGAGTGCCACTTCAAGAGTAGGCACCCCACACAAGGAGTGGAGAGAGGGGGGGAAGGTCTATGAAGTAAAGATGGTTTGGTAGGATGAGTGGCACTAGCACGAAGGATGGTGTAGGGGGATATGTGGGTAGTAAGGATGATGAAATGATGCTTGCTCTTTTCTTAAGAAAAGACCAAGCAGAATACTGGAAGCCAAGATTAATAGAACAGGAACATACTACACCTATATAAGGCTCTAGTTCGGCCACATCTAGAGTATCCCCCAGTACCACTACACACCATAAAGAAAACTAACATCTTGAAACTGCAAGCAGTACAAAATAAGGCGCTAAGGAGAGCAGCAAAACACCGTCCGCCATATGATCAGACAATCCAGGAGTTCCATGAACTCCTGAACATACAGCCACTAAACATCAGACTGCAGCACCAAGCCATCAGGGTGTGGAACACCATCCAAATGTTAGAGGACCCAATGTTAGACAGGTTACTCCAAGATGAGACGCCCAGTGGAGCCAAAGAAGAGTGATGGCAGGTCAGACTCACCTGCTTCCCAGTACTCGGCAACCACACCTTCAACCAGGCGGCCTACTGGAAGATCACACCTCAAGGAAGATCCCACCTCAAGGAAGATCCCACCTCAAGGAAGATCCCACCTCAAGGAAGATCACACCTCAAGGAAGATCCCACCTCAAGGAAGATCCCACCTCCAGGAAGATCCCACCTTAAGGAAGTCCCACCTCAAGCAAGGGCTTTGTTTCGTGTTTACACAAAAAGTCATTACTTAAGGCTTGCCTTGGCACAGTCTAGTGTAATGAACTTTTACACCCTTCCCAATAGACTATTACAACGCGAGCCGAGGTCTAATGCACCAGAAAATCCCAGTAATGAGCCAGGGAACACACACTATATATTCCAATTATGGCTTTTGTTTAGTCGTTTTTTGTGGTTTAGACAATAGTTCCATAAAAAGAGTAATGCTGGAGGCTCAACACGCTCCCTGGTGAAGGTGGGGCCCCCCCCACCTACCTAGTAGAGGTGCGTGAGGCCTCCCCACACCCTAGTAGAGGAGTCTGGGCCCCCCCCACCCTGGTGGAGGTGGGGGTCCCCCACCTACCTAGTAGAGGTGCATGGGCCCCCCCACACCCTAGAGGAGGTGTCTGGGGCCCCTCACACCCTAGAGGAGGTGTCTGGGGCCCCTCACACCCTAGAGGAGGTGTCTGGGGCCCCTCACACGCTAGTGGAGGTGTCTGGCCCCCCCTCACACCCTAGTGGAGGTGTCTGGCCCCCCCCTCACACCCTAGTGGAGGTGTCTGGGGCCCCACCACACCCTAGTGGCGATGTCTGGGGCCCCACCACACCCTAGTGGCGGTGTCTGGGGCCCCACCACACCCTAGTGGCGGTGTCTGGGGCCCCTCACATTCTAGTGGAGGTGTCTGGGGACCCCGACACCCTAGAGGCGGTGTTTGGGGCCCCCTACACCCTAGTGGCGGTGTCTGGGGCCCCTCACATTCTAGTGGAGGTGTCTGGGGCCCCCTACACCCTAGTGGAGGTGTCTGGGGGGACCCCATACCCTAGAGACGATGTCTGCCCACCCCCCCTCCCCCCCCCCTCCGACACCCTAGTGGAGGTGCCACACAGCTCCGGGAATACCTCCCGTACCATTAAGAGTCAGAGGGCAGATAATCCCAGAATAGCTTGGGACCTCTACCGCCCTATGTTAGGTAAGCCTAGGCTTAAATTACCTGCGTGTACTCGCCTAGATGTGCTTGCGAGAGTTGAGCTCTGGCTCTTTGGCCCCGCCTCTACTGCCAATCAACAGGTGTACAGGTTCCTGAGCCTACTGGGCTCTATCATATCTATATTGGAAACTGTGTATGAAGTCTGCCTCCACCACATCACTGCCTGATGCATTCCTCTGTGTGTGTGTGTGTGTGTGTGTGTGTGTGTGTGTGTGTGTGTGTGTGTTTACTATTTGTGTCTGCAGAATCGAGCTATTAACTCCTTGACCCCGCCTTTCTTACCAATCTATTTCTCCTCTGTTATATCTACTACATACATTGATCTTTAATTAACACGCACACATCCCCAGGCAACCCATCCTCCGAATTGACAGTACAGTTTAATACTAAGTGTAATTAGTTCATTTCCTGCCTGTTAGGAATAGTACATAATTACTTGTGTTGCCCATTTATTCACATCGTTTTCTTAAGACACTCAGAATCTTAGGATGAATTTTTCAAGTTCAATTCGCTATACACAAGTTTTAAATATCAGGAATTTCTTTTTCAATTTTATTAAACAACAGAGATTTTATACAAAATTTGAAAATATCCTGAGTTACTTTACAACTTATTGTAATATTTTAGTTTTGTTTTATTAGTTTTATAAAACTATAGTTATATAGCTTAATTAAAATCACTTGCGGCAAGGGTAAGCCAAGCTGGGATACATCATGTGTCGCGTCACTGTGGATACATGTATCATGTAGTGCTTTCCAG